>CP092876.1:59740580-60181319 GCA_030710605.1 Cordylochernes scorpioides | reverse complement strand
TTTAGAAAGCAGTTAGACTTTTGTACTTACAGACTGAGCTCGGTTTGGCTACTTGCAATCATTAGTGGGGTGAACTACTGTAAGAATCTAGGCCATTGAAACAATTTTCTTTCAGAAAAGAGCCCAATGCAGGATTTGATCCTGTGTATAAGTGTGCAAGACAGAGTCCCGTTCGGCTACTTGTAATCACTGACAGGGAGGAGTTTTGTAGGAATCTGAGCCATTAAAGCCATTTTTTTTTTTTTAGAAAAGTACCCAATGTGGGATTTGATCCTGGGTACAAGTGTGCAAGATAGAGTCCTGTTTGGTTACTTGTAATCACTGGTGGGGTGGACTACTGTAAAAATCAGGTCCATTGAAGCAACATTTTTTTTTTTAGAAAAAGTTCCCAATGCAGTATTGGATTCCTGGGTCATTGCTGTTGAAAAGCTACAGTTTATAACACTCCTCCACCAATGATATTGTAACGTAGGAAATTAGGAAAAAGACCAACTTCAAAATGACATGTCAATTTATTTAATATAAAACCAAAATTAAAACTAATAAAATAGCAGAGAAGCAATGAGAAAAATTTTAGTTAATCAAAATACAAATCTCGAAATTAAAAAAAAATCTTTTCATAGAATAATGATAAGACACAATTTGGATTATAGATTATAAAAACAAGGTAATAAGACCAAATCCAAATGAATAATTAGTGTGTGACGTTTCGGTAACAACGCTGTTACCGAAACGTCACACACTAATTATTTATTTGGTCTTATTACCCTGTTTGTCATAGAATAATAAATAATCTGCTACACAACATGATGATAATGAAAGAATGATGCTTGTACACACAGAGTACTTTATTCATCATGTCTTGATAGAAACATCACTGACATGAGAAAAAGGAGTCTGAAGAATGCTCGCAGATTCTTGATGTCCTTCTTTCTATTTACCTACTGAAAGTATAAATGTATGGCAGCATGCAAACATAACCACATACCCCCATAATATGAAAATATTCATTATATTAATTTCTTTTTAATAAAACTTTTTTATTTACAGCATAATTGGCATTTTTTTTGCACTTTCTTGATAAGGGAAAGCAAAAAAAAATACATTTTACATTTAAGGACAGAAAGAAAAAAAATTGTTGCATAGTGTAGAACCTCCCTTTAGCGGACACCTCTCCACAAAGAACAGTTTTCATTTGTAAAATTACCATTTATACAATTTAGAAACTCTCCGGTAAGAGGACATCTCTCCCTAAAGGACACTTTGGCTCTGCAATTAGGTGTCCTTTACAGGGAGGTTCTACTGTATACCAAATCCAAATAAATAACTATTTATTTATTTATATTTGGTCTTATTACCTTTTGTTTATAATCTATAATCCAAATTGTGTCTTAGCGTGTAATTATTGCTGTAATGGGTTTATCTGAATAGATGCTAGCTTGCTATACCAACATATAGAACTAATTTGTTCCGCTATCAGCATGACCCATGTGACAACCACTGTAGCTAAAGGCAACTACCGCCTGTTAGCATCTGTTTGTCTTGTCTGTTCTTTGGCACCACCATCTAGGACACCTCCCCACACCACCTGGAGAACTCTCTCCACTTTGACCTCAATAGATGGAATTGATGCAAGGGTCTCTTGTGTTTTTTCAGGTGTCAGACATGAGGGGACCATGTGTGACATCTGCCGTCAACAGCCCATCTTCGGCATCCGCTGGAAGTGTGCTGAGTGCAACAACTACGACCTCTGCTCCATCTGTTACCATGGAGACAAGCATCACCTACGCCATCGCTTCTTCCGCATCCTCAACCCTGGAAGTGAAAGGTAACCACCGGGGCTCTACATAATTATGACAAGTGTTCTAACTTGCAATATTCTAAGTTTTTATGATACAGTATTCATTCATATATTTTATAACATTCAAAAAATATTTTCTATACAAATTTATAGCTAAAAATCCTATATAATATATTTTTAAAAATCATTTTATTTTTATTCTTTTTTAGTCTCACTTTCAACAGACGATGATATAGAGATTTATAATCCAGATTCCTGGAATCAATATATAAAATATGTTAAACTGTTATTCAAAATTTAGGCCCAATACACATGAGAATCCTCTCAAGGTAATAAGACCAATTTCAAATAAATAAATAGTGTGTGATGTTTCGGTAACAGCGTTGTTACCATCTTCAGACAAAAGTACTGAATGAGAATTTTGTCTGAAGATGGTAACAACGCTGTTACTGAAATGTCACACACTTTTTAATTTATTTGGATTTGGTCTAATTACCTTGTGTTTATAATCTATAATCCAAATTGTGCCTCTTATCATGAGAATCCTCTAAAACAAGATTTTCTAGCTTTGTTGTGGGTAAGGAAATTGGCCTGTTGAAGATCATTTAGCTCCAACTCTTTGTAAGGCCCTCACTGCAAGTAAACTGTGACTTTTAATAGATTTGTGTCTCTTGCATCTATAATTATATATTATGTTAATATGTTTATTTTTATTAATATTTTCTCAAATTTCTTGTAAAATACAAGGCAATAGACCAAATTCAAATAATCTTCCCTTCATCTTTCTTATCTCCACTCAATCATATTATGGTATCAAGCCTGAAGAGCTTGAGACTTTTGGTGGTGTTTTGACATCCATCATGACTGGGTGAAGTAGAATGCATCTGCTTTTGTCATTAATACTGGGAGCACTACTCAGTAGCAGGCCGACTTAGCTCCAATATGAGATAGCCACCTCTGACATGAGGAACAGATGCCATGTACAGCCACTCCCAACATGGAGTACAGACTCATCCTGTATCCCTGGATCAGGAGCCATTACAGGGTAATATCAACCAGACCAGCTTTAGCAAGCTTGTTACCGCTCCCCCTCCTCATTTTTCATTCGGCTTGGGACTGGCAAAGGCGCAGTTTCTCCAAATAAATAAATAGTGTGTGATGTTTTGGCAACAGTGTTGTTACCATTATCAGACAAAAGTGTACTGAATGAATTCTCTTAAAATAATATACAGATTGTTTTTTTCTGTAACATGTATGCCATCATGATTGCATGCAACTGCAAAATTTCAGATCCCAGTGCACGAGACAGATTTGTGGACAAAGGCATTGAATTTATATAATAAAAGCATAAAAAAAAATAATTAAAAGCGATATAATTTATAAAGAGATGAATTAATATACTATATCAATTTTAAAATTTGAACTTTTGGTTCACTTGGAGTTTTATTCTGTTGCAGAGTATCAGTAGAGCCTCGTCGCAAGAGCAAGAAAGTTGCCATCAGAGGGATTTTCCCGGGGGCCCGTGTGGTGCGGGGTGTGGACTGGCAGTGGGAGGACCAAGATGGCGGCTCCAGCCACCGGGGCAAGGTCACAGAGATCCAGGACTGGAGTGCAGCGAGTCCCAGGAGTGCAGCCTACGTCATCTGGGACAATGGAGCCAAGAACTTGTATCGCGTGGGCTTTGAGGGCATGGTAGGTTCATCTAATACACAGCAGAGTTGAATTGGTGGAGATAGCCAGGTATTATACTGATGTGCCAAAATCTATGTTTTCAAGAACTCTGGCCATAAACTTCTTACCTCTTGGTCTAAGTCATATTCTTATATCTTTCTTTTTGCTCTTCCTGCATATACCCAATTCATAAAAATTAGGTCTTACTTTCACAAAAATAAACAAGAACTGGAGGATCCCACCTAAGCACAGCTGGTACAGTGGAGTGGACCCAGGAGGAGCTCTGAACCTCAGACAGCACCAAACAACACTAACTAGATTTAGAACAGGCCATCTCAAGCCATTGAAAATAGAAAATAACAACAAAATCTATCCCATCTGCCCAAAATGTAGCTTGGCACCTGCAGCTCCAGAACATATTTTGGCTTGCATTAGATTTGCTAAACAGGACTTTTAGGAGAGGCCATTGCCTATCATAAAACACAGCAAGAGGAGCACGAACTCATGAAATTTGTATAATCTTTGCACAAGGGATAAGCAACAATATAACAACAGGCAATATCATATATATCATAATTTGTGTTGAGAATTTGGGATAGGATCATATTATTTGCAACAATGTTGTAGTTTTTCTTTAGTATTTTTGATAAATGGAGTTTTTGTTCTGTTTAAAACTCCCACAGACATTTGAGAGGGAACACTAAAACCTCCTGGTATGTCAACTCTTCAATTCTTTGGCCATGAATCATCTTGGTCAGCTGCTTCCTGATTTCTTCCTTTGTATGAATTTGTACTAGGTTCTCTGAGGGTATTGGAAGTTCTGGGATCTGAAATTTACAAAAAGAGAATAAGATAAATGTAAATGCAGTATGAAACCTCCCTTAAGTGTTATATGTAACCAACACCTGATTTTTCCCCTCATTGCTATGCTCTATTGAGTAAGAACCAATCAAATGCAGTATATTGCCACAGTGTCCCACCCCACAATTTTATATTACACAGTTGAATATCGCTATAACACTTGAGATGAAGATTGTTCTAACCATGTTATTAAAATATTGGTTAAAATGATCAGAACTTCAAACTAGGTGCATTAGAATTAGGATCTTATAACCATGTAGCTGTTATAAAAGAGGCTGTTATATACATATAATGAAATTCCACTGTGTATATATATAGATGGGATGGCTAGAAGGGGTCAAGAAAGCCACCAGGTCACTAGTTGAGCTGCACATGATTGTCAATGACAGATCAAATTCGAGAATATTTGTTCATATAGTCACCAAAATTTGAACTCGACTCTGACACTAACAACCTTCTTAAGTGGTCTTTTAAATTGGCAGATTTGAAAAAAAGGACCCAACTTTACTAAATAGTGAAAAATAGTAAAAAAGTAAATTTGTACTTGGATCAGGGTGAGAAAGCATGGGGTCTGGACTTTAGACGAAGACTGATATTGTATAAGACATTATATCGAAGTACAATTACTTATGGTTATCCAATATGGTATCCATTCATAAACAAAAAGTCTAAAGACAAACTTAATTCTCTTCAATATAGTATATTAAAACATTGTATACAGGCCTACAGTACAACATCATCGGATTGTACACATATACTTGCACAAGTCCCCAAACTTACTGAATATATTGAATCTAACATGTTGAAAACCGAAATAAATTACAACCGATTTGACTCTTCAAGTAGGAATATAATTTCTAATTACATAAGGGAAAAATTGCAGAAATACTATGAGAAGACTAATACCATTTTCAAGTCCTTCTTCACTGATTCCCAAATACCCAAATATGTCAAGCCAAATTTTTACAATGTCCAATTTTTTACTGGACACGGCAACTTTAGATCATATTTGTACAAAGTCAGAAAGACGGATTCGCCTAAATGCTCATGTGGTGCAGAAGAAGAAAATCCTGTACATATTTTAACGGACTGTCGACTTGTAGAGGACTTGAGAGTCAAAAATCAAATAAATATAAATTGTCTAAATCAAATAGTTAATAATAGATATATGTATATAAATTTTAATAGATTTTGTAGAATGTTTTTAGTAATAGATAGCCTGGGCTGTAATATAGTTATATGCTGTAAATAGCTCTAAATTTCTGTTCTTATGTGATGTTCACTAATATTCATTATAGGGTAATTAAATCGTTAACTAACTGACAAATATGTTAATAATTTCTATTATAATAACTAATTTCATATTAATAATTACTGTAAATAAGCTCCCAAACTTGTGTATGCATGCAAATATCCAAGACGGATATCGCGTGCTTTGTAAATGATAATAAATAAATAAATAAGATCAGGGTGATAAATTGAGAAAAAGGACATTTCCTGATCATGCAACTAAGAGTTTCTGATATTGCGCTATCTATCGGAATAAATATCAACTATTTATTGATTTTTAATTATTCCTGAATTGGCCAAATACTGTTTCTTGATTAATCAAGAAAAGCTAACCACGTACGTGTTTTGGGCTGTTGGCCCTCGTCAGCGTGGTGCAAGCTGTACCTCAACGACCAAAAAAGCTGGTCTTTGGGGCATCTTGAAAAACCATGAAACAGGTATTTAGGCCGGAAGGGGCTGAGAATGCCAATTAATGTGAAAAACAGTACAAAAGTGAATTTTACTTGGATCAGGTGGATAAATTAAGAAAAAGGGCATTTCCTGATCGTGCAACTAAGAGTTGCTGATGGCTTGCACCATCTATCAGAATAAATATCAACTAATTGTTGATTTTTAAATATTCCAGAATTGGCCAAATACCATTTATTGATCAATCAAGAGAAGCTAACCATGTACGCCTTTCGGGCTGTTGGCCCTCGTCAGCATAGTGCAAGCTGTACCTTATTTACTAAATAGACAAATTAGGTATTGAAGCTCCCAATATTATTGAGCTCCCAAAAAGCTTAATAAACAGTCAATTTTGTTGCCAATTTTAAAAGTTTCTCTCACAACAGTAAACCTGTCTTTGCAGACTCATTTTGAACAGGAACCTGTGATATCAAGCCACTTTCCCTCAAGTCCTCTGAGTGGGCCTCTTTTTACATATTTTCGGTGTGCGAGATACAAATAAAGAGGGAAAGTAAAGATGAAACAGGTGGTAAGATGATGGCAAAGCTCAGCCTCCTAAGTGTTCGAGATAGGTTTTACTGTGGACACAAACTTTGAGGCACATTCTGGCATGGTAACCATTATCAGTATATCAATGTAGAGTACACCAAGTACCATTTGTGGCATTTTATTGATATCTAAATGTTGCACATTTAATAATGTAATGAAGTATTTACACCTATTACAGAGGAAACAAACAAAACAACCAACAAATTAAAACTTTAGGAAAATGTTGCACATAGTTTACCTTTTTAGGATTTACTTTTTGTTGCCTTTCAATATTTATTCACAATGGTAATTGTTCCCCATTATAAACGAAGGATGTTTTGGTACAATTTTTGCCCCAGTGTGAGCTGGTGTGTGGGCAGGCTGACCTGAAGGTGGTGTCGGATGCCAAGGGAGGAACAGTCTACCGGGACCACCTTCCTCTACTGGGTGAGTCTCACCAGCTGGAACACTGGCTTCCATATTTACTCAGGTTGTGGTTTGGTCTCTGCATGGTCTCCCGGATCTTACAAGGTAATAAGACCAAATCCAAATAAATAATTAGTGTGTGATGTTTCGGTAATAGCGTTGTTACAGAAATATCACACTACTTATTTATTTGGATTTGGCCTTGTTACCTTGTGTTTCTAATCTATAATCCAAATTGTTCCTTATCTCCTCCCTGAATCTCATTTCTTCATTTGGTTTGGCTGAAATGTTTTCCTTTCGACACACATTTTGGCTTGCATTAGATGCACTAAAAGGACCTTTGGGAGAGCCACTGCTGCTCATCATCAAACAGCTTGAGGAGCATGGACTCATGGAAGCCATGTAATCTTTATACAAGGGGGTTAGAAACAACAATATATCCTCCCACCACTTAAAACCTTTTGTAATAGTGAAATAATTGCCTATGCTTATTAAATACAGTAGAACCTCCCTTTAGCGGACACCTCTCCACAAAGGACAGTTTTCATTTACAAAATTACCATTTTTACAATTTAGCAACTCTCCGGTAAGAGGACACCTCTCCCTAAAGGACACTTTGGCTCTGCAATTAGGTGTCCTTTACAGGAAGGTTTTACTGTACTACCTTTTATTATTTGTACCTTCTAGTGTGAGTACAACTCTGGTAGGCAACATCCTAATGGGATAACTAATACAGAAGGGGACCGAATGAAAGCTAGGATAAGCTTCATTCTTGAAATGAAGAGGGACACCCTCTTGTCCTTGGGGGGAGAAATCATTCCAAAAAGCAAAAGAGCCAAATTTATTTGGCCAACGACATAGATGGAAGAAAACATTGGCAAATCACTTCTTTATCAAGCACTGCTGAGAAAACTATATGGACCAAATATTGATCAAATTGGAGAATATCTGTCCATATGGTCATCAAAAGTCGAACTCGTCTTGGACTCCTAACAACAAAATACCCACCTTTTATGCATTTTCACATTCAAAAGCTGGACTTTACAAAGCCTGTTGGTTGGTACATTTAATATGTCAAAATATGTTACAAATTGAGATTATAAACTTAAATAATTACATGTTTTTTTTTTGGGCTTGTAATGGTGTAAGCCTTGTCTGATGCTATTTAAATAGTTCATCCTACCGCAACCTTTTTATATATCATCTTTTAAGGGGCAATTTATAAGGAAAATGTTTAAACAACATTAAATATGTTAAATCTATGATGAGGTACAATTTGGATTATAGATTAGAAATAAAAGGTAATAAGACCAAATCCAAATAAATAAGTTGTGTGTGACATTTTGGTAACAATGCTGTATCATAAGA
Organism: Cordylochernes scorpioides; assembly: GCA_030710605.1. Taxonomy (NCBI): domain Eukaryota; kingdom Metazoa; phylum Arthropoda; class Arachnida; order Pseudoscorpiones; family Chernetidae; genus Cordylochernes; species Cordylochernes scorpioides. The sequence goes on along the minus strand of CP092876.1, from coordinate 60,172,927 downwards.
CAAAAGACTGAATGAGAAAAACTATCACAGAATGTTCATAAATAGTACTGTTATCAAGTTTTTGATTCATTCTTCTTACCTGAAATCTTTTTTAGAACGGGGCTGTCACATTGTAAGTGCAAAGTCGAACTGCTTTTCACATGTGTAGACATGTGGTGCCCTTACAGTAAAAGCAGTCGCCTACTTCTACCCACCATGATTATCATGGCCTGTACCACATGTACTAGGGATAAGCAAAAAAAAAAAAGAAACTAACTATTTAAGAACATGCTGTGATAGTGTTCTCATTCAGTCTTTTGTCTGATGATGGTAACAACACTGTTACTGAAATGTCACGCACAATTTTTTCATTTGGATTTGGTGTTTTTATTTTTTAAATGTTTCAAATCTACTTCATAAAATTACCTTATGCACATGTGCTTCGAGAACTTCCATCCATTGGGTAGGTAATGTATTGGATACCATGATACAATGTATTAAATATGTGTCATGTTTCAGACATGGGGGCCATGTCTGGTGAGCCTGGTGGAGGCAAGGCTGGAGTCCATGGCTTCCAGATTGGAGACCATGTGAATGTGGATCTGGACCTGGAGATAGTGCAGTCTCTCCAACATGGCCATGGAGGATGGACGGAGTGCATGTTTGAGGTAACCCACACCTTTCTTTCTCACATTTGTGCCACAGGGAAGTTACTTGTCACATTGTGTGCTGGTAATTTCTTAGTTCTTAGTCTAGAATTCATTATTTATTTTGTTCACATTTGGTAATGAAGACTCTCATGGAATATTGGTCTATTTTTTGAACAGCCTTTTATATCGGAGTCAGTGGGTCTTGAGATGAACGGTCATCATATTTGTTGCCTTTCTTCAATAAATGTTAATCCCTGAAATATAAAAGCACTTTTCTCTCTTTATAGATATATATAAAAAAGTAGATTGCGTATCTGAATCTGTGAAAGAATTTTTTTTTTTTGTACTTTCAAAGATCCCGGTAAACCCTTTTTAAAATATATTCAATTATTCGCCTTTTGCCTCAAACAATTCTCTGTTCCTACAATTTCTTTAAACTAACTCTCCAAAAGAGAAATGCTGCCAAAAGCTCTTCCAGGTTCTTGAGCCAGTCAGGAAGCCTCGTAGATCCTATGTCATTGAGTGGTTGGTTGTGTGCAGTGTCTGGGCACCACGGGCACTGTGGTTGGCATTGATGAGGACCATGACATTGTGGTGGCCTACCCCAGTGGAAACAGGTGTGTATGGTACAGTTTGGATGGAACTTACAAGGTAGTAAGATACTCTATCCTCCACATTTTGTTGTTAACACACTCCTCTAGATATGTTATGCATTATTATATATTGTTGTTGTTTCTTATCTCCTTGTGTAAAGATTACACGAATTCCATGAGTCCATGCTCCTTGAGCATAATTATATATATTTATGGGGGGTTAGTGGACATGTGGTCTAAACCATTGGTTTTTGATGGCTATAACCCAGGATCAAATCCTGCATTGGGCACTTTTTTTCTAATAAAAAAAATGACCCAATGGTCCTCCCTGATTCTTGCAAAAGCCCAACCCCACCAACAAGTGCTAGTGTAACCAAATGGGGCCGGCCACATTTTGTAAGTGAAAAAGTTGAACTGCTTTCACATGTGTAGACAAGTGGTTCACTTACAGTAAAAGCAGTCGCCAACTTTTACCCACCATAATTATCATGGCCTGTACCACGTGTACTTGGAAGAATAAAATATGTATATATAATATAATGTTGCTGAAGGATTATATTCATATACCTAGAGGCATCTCTCTCATTATGTATCAGAACGATGCATTATGTTCACCACTCTAGTAAATAACTTTACTTTCTCATCACACTGCTAGTCAAGTTTTTATACTATAGTATCATTCTGATGCATAATTAAAGGGAGAGATGCCTCTCTATAGGTACATAAATATAAATATTTATTTTGGGGATTTGTGGCTTTTTTTGTTAACTTCTATATTAGCAAATGAAAACATTAAGACCCCCGAATGTTTCTTTCACACACCTATATCAAATTTCTACTGTCCTTACTGCAATGAAGAATAAAATGTGAAAAATGCGATGAGTATAACCTCTTTAATTTAACTGACTATTCATGGTAAACGGATTGCGGATTTCGACAATTTAAAAGAGTTACGGCAATATATGATTCCCTCTTTCTTAACTGACTATTATTCACAACCATTTTTATTAAAAAAAAAAATTGTAAACGCTAGTTATTTATTTGGATATGGAATCTTGATTACCTTGTGTACATTTATTTATTTTTTTATTTATCCCTAGTATATGTGGTACAGGCCATGATAATCATGGTTGGTAGATGTAGGCGACTGCTTTTACTGTAAGGGCACCACATGTCTACACATGTGAAAAGCAGTTTGACTTTGCACTTACAATGTGCCAGAGCCCAGTTTGGTTACTTGCACTCACTGGTGGGGTTGGACTTTTTCAAGGCCATTGGAGCATTTTTTTTTAAATCATAAAAAAGTGCACAATGCAGGAATCGAATCAGGTCATAGCGGTCGAAAACCAACGGTTTAAACCATCCTTCTACCAACCCTCTGTACATTTAATTATTTGACTTTTTACTCCCTTTAAAGAGTTTTTCCATCCTGGAGAAACTTCTGACAGCCTGTGGGTGTGCCAGGTGGACCTTCAACCCCGCGGTGCTCACCAAGGTGGCTTCCAGCAGCAGTGGGTGTGCCGGACCTTCAGCCGGAGCTGGGGAAGGCTCCTCCTCAGCCGGACAGCAGTTCTCTGTGGGGGACCTGGTCCAGATCTGCTCGGACCTGGAGCGCATCAAGATCCTCCAGCGGGGCCACGGGGAGTGGGCTGAGGCCATGAGTCCTGTGAGTCTGACAATTTCTTTCTTTGGTTTTTAAAGATTTTTTTTTTTTGAAAGGCTGTTCAAGCTATGGGGAGAAAGCCAGGTTTAATTTAATACTGTGACAGTAGAGAAGACAAGTATTCCATAAGTTTAATTTATTAACAAAATCTGTAGAATGTAAAACATGGTCATCTTTTTTACAAGTGATAATCTACAAGAATAAAAAGGAGGTAGGGACATAGCCAAGTATTTTATCTGATAAACTAATAACAGTGTTTACGATAATTATCCAGTGACAATATTTTTGTTAATTTACTCTTTTTACTTCTATTTTCAAATTTTATTTTTTTAATGGTCTCTCTTTGGAGACTAGAAAAAAAATATTTTTAGTGGATTCTGGTGGTTGTTCATGGAGGATTCCTTGTAACAGGGTTACTTGAAACTTATTTTTACCAGAGGGTTGTTCATTAAAGGAGGCGGACGCTCCAAGATTGGTCAATCATGGGAGACTACTGGTTAACAATGGTTCATGTAAATTCAATATTATAAGGTTCTACTGTATTTTGACAAGCTGACTTTTTCTGTTGAAAACGTTTTGTTTACTATGGTGGAGCTCTATGTTTTCTCCGCCAAGTCAAGTGCAGCTAACACTGAGGCCTCCCTCTAACTCTTGAACTAAACAATGTAGCCATGATTTCTAACGCCAGCACCATAACCATTACAGTCAAACTCACACACAGCCACACAAATAAGAAAGATGCTTTATTCCCCAGCTGACAACTTACGAAACATACAAGTGTCCTGATTAGCTTTAATTTGGATTACAGATTAGTGAAACACAAGGTCAAAATATCACAAACCCAAATTAATAAATAGTGTGTGGCATTTCAATAACAGCATTGTTACTGTCATGTCAAACACTATTATGTTATATATCAAACACCGTTTTTTAGGATGGTTTAAACCGTTGGTTTTTGACCGCTAAGACCCGGGTTCGATTCCCGCATTGGGCACTTTTTTATGTTCAAAAAAATAATGCTCCAATGGCCCCCGATTCTTGCAAAAGTCCAACCCCACCAGCGAGTGCAAGTAACCAAACAGGGCTCTGGCACATTTGTAAGTGCAAAGTCGAACTGCTTTTCACATGGGTATACATGTGGTGCACTTACAGTAAAAGCAGTCGCCTACTTCTACCCACCATGATTATCATGGCCTGTACCACGTGTACTAGGGATAAGCAAAAAAAAACGTTTTTTTTTTTTTGGATTTGGTGTTATTACCTTGTGTATCTAAGTGTCCTTTTGAGAAGAGTGAATTTTCTGGTATTTTTGGATATAGTTTTGTGGACTGGTTACAGTAAACAGAATACTTAAGGGCTATCTATATGTCAGAGATTTATTTCAATGATAGAGGAGGAGTTTCTCTCCAGATAAGTAAACGGCAGAATAATTCTCCATCCTCAACATTTCTGACTTTGTTTGATAGCTATAGTGTTTTCCTCATTGTCTCTCCCATTCCTGTTGCCTCTGGCTGGAATGTTAAGTTCCTCCCACTTGAAGTCTGGTTGCCACAGATCTCCCCACCATGGGAAGAAGTCATAGTGGTTTTATTGAATTACTGAGAAGTTGAATAACTGTAGCTTAGTCTTTTTGTTTAGAATCTCCTTGTCTGGTAGGAGAGCCTCGTCCCCATGGTATAATTGTTATTAGAGAACTATCACACATTTATGCAGTTGAGCACACTATAGGTTTTATAAAATTTATGATTCTCAATAAAATAAAAATTCTATGATTTTCATATTGCCAGGGATACATCATATCACAACAAATCAGTCAATTGTGTATGCCAATTTAGTAAGGCTTTTTTCAAGATTCTAAACCAAAATTTAGGGTGGATTTCATTAGAGTGGTTTAGATTGAATTTTGTTCTCAAGTTTCCATAAGCCAAAGATAATGGCAGAGATTCTAAATCTTAATACAGTCTAACTTGGATAATTTGAAGCCCAAGGGACCAAAAAAAAGATTGAATAATCCAAGAATTCAAATTAAAAACGGAAATTCTATTTATAGGAAATTCTCTAGGGACCAAGATAAATATTCGAATTAAAGACGTTTTATAATAAAAGACGTACAAATTATCCAAGTTCTACTGTAATTTGTTAACAAAATCTATAGAATGCAAAATGTGATTGAATTTTACAAGAGATAACCTACAAGAATGATAAGTGACGTAGCCAAATATTTTAGTTGATAAACTAGCAACAGAGTATTACAAAATAATTATTCAGTGACCCTATTTCAATATTTGAAGGTGTGGGTTATAGAATCATCCTATGAAAACACCACCCACACTCTAGCTCTGTCATGTTGTTGTTTCTTATCCCCTTGTGCAAACATTAAACGAATTCCATGAGTTCATGCTCCTCGAGCTGTTTTATGATAAGCACCAGCCTCTCCCAAAGTTCTTTTTTTTTTTTTTGCTTATCTCTAGTACACGTAGTACGGGCCATGATAATCATGGTGGGTAGAAATAGGCAACTGCTTTTACTCTAAGTGCACCAGATTTCTACACATTTGAAAAGCAGTTGCACTTTGCACTCTCCCAAAGTTGTTGTTGTTTCTTATCCCCTTGTGTAAAGATTACACGAATTCCATGAGTTCATGCTCCTTGAGCTCTCATGGAATGGGGTGTAGGGGTGCAGCTTTCGTTGATCATGGCACCATGATCCAGGCACACTTTGGTGAAAGTCTGACTTTGCCTGTAGTTTGAGGCCGTTCCTAACATGGAAGCAGACGCCTTTGCTGCCGACTCTAACATGAGTACAGACGCAGCTCCTCCGTATCCCTGGAGTGGGACCCTTGCTGAGGTCTATCAACTGGCTCAGTTGAAGTCAGGATTTTTAAAGAGGTCTACTCCTCTTCTAACAATGCTGCTGTTGGTCCATGACTGCTTATTCGTCAGAGTTATTCTGCTTGTTTCGCAGCTGGCCTTCAGATATCCGCCACCTGGGGACGCGCCCTGTAGCAGTCAGCTCTGCCAAGGGACTCTCCCAAAGTAGTGCTGTCATGTAATGTTACAATCAATGTGTGTGTGGTAACAGACCCTGGGGAAGATAGGCCGAGTACAGCAGATCTACCATGACAATGACCTGAAGGTGGAGGTGTGTGGGACCTCCTGGACCTACAACCCTGCCTCTGTCACCAAGGTGTCACCTGATGGATCCTTGCCTGGACCTTCCAGTGGAGGTATGCAAATTGGGTGTTGACCCCACTCAAATGTTATTGCACATAGAATTAGCTATTCTCCTTATACCGTAGAACCTTCCTTTAGCGGACACCTCTCCACAAAGGACAGTTTTTATTTGCAAAATTACCATTTTTATAATTTAGCAACTCTCCAGTAAGAGGACACCTCTCCCTAAAGGACACTTTGGCTCTGCAATTAGGTGTCCTTTACAGGGAGGTTCTACTGTATTCCTTAAATTTGATGATATAGGCTGTTCTAAAATTGTTTTCATAGGTCTTTTTTTTTTTCAAAGTATTTTTGCAGTTGAAAATTTACTATATAAGATTTGTTGCTACTTGTGTGTCCTTTACTGTGTGTTCTTCTCTGTGGCAGTTGCCAACTAGATCCAGTTGGGGTATCACTTAGAGTTGGTCCATGGTCAGGTTTCTCTAGACCTCTCTCTTGTATTGTAAGGTCTTTAGTATTCAACTCTTCAGTAGTGGGGGGGGGTTTGTGGATGAGTGGTATAAACTATTGACTTCTGACAGCCATGAACCGGGATTGAATCCTGCATTAGGCACTCTTTTTTTTTATGAATAAGTAAAAAATAAAAAATGTTTGAATGACCCCCCCCCCCTCCCTCCATTCTTGCAATAGTCCAAACCTACCAATAACTGAAAGTAACCAAACAGGGTTTCTGGAACATTTTAAAGTGTAAAAGTCGAACGGCTTTCAACATGTGTGGACATGTGATTCACTTACAGTTGCCAACTACTACCCACCATGATTACCATGAACTGTACCATGTGTACTAGAAATAATAATATAATAAAAATTCTTTTGTAGTACAGTAGAACCTCCACGAGAGAATACTGGTGTTAGAGGACATCTCTCTACAAAGGACAGTTTTCATTTGTAAAATTACCCATTTTTACTATTTAGCAATTCTACGGTAAGAGGACATCTCTCCCTCTCTTTGGTTCTGCAATTAGGTGTCCTTTACAGGGAGGTAGTTCTACTGTATATATATATATATATAAAGGTTTTATAATATCTAAAGAAAGTTATAGAAAATGTTGATGTCAAATTAAGAGTATAATGTCAGTATAGCAAGCTATTACTGAACGAATAAGTAGAATTAAATATAATTTATATGAAAGATAGTTGTAAATTAATGATAATTAAAAATAAATTATAAAAATATTGCTATTTGGGTATCAAAAAGGTTTTTTTTTTTAAATTCAAGTAACAACATGGGGTTATAACAAGTTCACACTGTAGCCTCGACAGTTATCCGTCATGCAAGCAGAACATAGAAAAAAAAAGGAAGAATTGAAGGTATTAGGATAAGAAAAAGAGCAAAAACAGAACCATGTTGTCTTTTTATTAAACATTTAAAGTTAAAAAGAAAGAAAATTTAAATTTTTTGAAAGTAATTAAAATTTTTTTTTAATGTTTTTTTTTTTTTTGTGTTGATGACACTTTTAATAATACATTTTTTAGTGTAAAATGGAGTCAAATTTGTTTGTTTGTGTTAATGGAAACCATAATAGTTCAACCAGGATGGAAAGAGATTGGTACCGGGCCGGGACTTATCAAAGGTAAACCAGGCGGAAGTTTTGTCCTTCTTGCCTGACTCCCATTTTTTTATTTCATTTTCTTCATATGTCTTTGCTCTTTTCTTATCCTAATCCCTTCAATTCTTCCTTTTTTTTCTATGTTCTGCTTACATGACGCATAACTGTCGAGGCTACAACATGAACTTGTTATAACCCTATGTTGTTACCTTTTTTTTTTTTGCTTATCCCTAGTACATGTGGTACAGGCCATGATAATCATGGTGGGTAGTTAGCGACTGCTTTTTACTGTAAGCGCACCACATGTGAAAGCAGTTCGACTTTGCACTTACAAATGTGCCAGAGCCCCGTTTGGTTACTTACACTCGCTGGTGGGGTTGGACTTTTGCAAGAATCGGGGGGCCATTGGAGCATTTTTTTTTTTAAAACATAAAAAGTGTCCAATGCGGGAATAGAACCCGGGTCGTAGTGGTCGAAACCAAATGGTTTAACCAGAAAATGTTACCTGAATTAAAAAAACCTTTTTGATACTTTAAAAGTAATATTTTTATAATTTGTTTTTAATTATCATTACTCCTTCTCTAATACAACTATCTTTCATATAAGTAGTAATGTAAATGGAGAAGGAAATAAACACTCAAGAGGTTAGTCGCGACAAGAAGGCTACATACCTAGAAAAAGGCATACTGACATGGCTCCAGCAATGAGCACACACACAGCCACTGAATCTTCTTTGAACTCCACCTTCCAACTCTCTTCGATCAGCCCCTGGCTCTCTTTTTTTTAACTGAAGAGGAGACAGCGAGTCACTGAAACTCCGGGAATTAACTAAATAATTGGTTGAGGTATCTACACACACAGCCACTGAATCTTCTTTGAACTCCACCTTCCAACTCTCTTCGATCAGCCCCTGGCTCTCTTTTTTTTTTTTAACTGGAGAGGAGACAGCGAGTCACTGAAACTCCGGGAATTAACTAAATAATTGGTTGAGGTAGCTACACACACACAGCCACTGAATCTTCTTTGAACTCCACCTTCCAACTCTCTTCGATCAGCCCCTGGCTCTCTTTTTTTAACTGGAGAGGAGACAGCGAGTCACTGAAAACTCCAGGAATTAACTAAATAATTGGTTGAGGTAGCTACACACACACACACACAGCCACTGAATCTTCTTTGAACTCCACCTTCCAACTCTCTTCGATCAGCCCCTGGCTCTCTTTTTTTAACTGGAGAGGAGACAGCGAGTCACTGAAACTCCGGGAATTAACTAAATAATTGGTTGAGGTAGCTACACACACAGCCACTGAATCTTCTTTGAACTCCACCTTCCAACTCTCTTCGATCAGCCCCTGGCTCTCTTTTTTTAACTGGAGAGGAGACAGAGAGTCACTGAAACTCCGGGAATTAACTAAATAATTGGTTGAGGTAGCTACACACACACACACAGCCACTGAATCTTCTTTGAACTCCACCTTCCAACTCTCTTCGATCAGCCCCTGGCTCTCTTTTTTTAACTGGAGAGGAGACAGCGAGTCACTGAAACTCCGGGAATTAACTAAATAATTGGTTGAGGTAGCTACACACACACACAGCCACTGAATCTTCTTTGAACTCCACCTTCCAACTCTCTTCGATCAGCCCCTGGCTCTCTTTTTTTTAACTGAAGAGGAGACAGCGAGTCACTGAAACTCCGGGAATTAACTAAATAATTGGTTGAGGTATCTACACACACAGCCACTGAATCTTCTTTGAACTCCACCTTCCAACTCTCTTCGATCAGCCCCTGGCTCTCTTTTTTTTAACTGAAGAGGAGACAGCGAGTCACTGAAACTCCGGGAATTAACTAAATAATTGGTTGAGGTATCTACACACACAGCCACTGAATCTTCTTTGAACTCCACCTTCCAACTCTCTTCGATCAGCCCCTGGCTCTCTTTTTTTAACTGGAGAGGAGACAGCGAGTCACTGAAAACTCCAGGAATTAACTAAATAATTGGTTGAGGTAGCTACACACACACACACACAGCCACTGAATCTTCTTTGAACTCCACCTTCCAACTCTCTTCGATCAGCCCCTGGCTCTCTTTTTTTAACTGGAGAGGAGACAGCGAGTCACTGAAACTCCGGGAATTAACTAAATAATTGGTTGAGGTAGCTACACACACAGCCACTGAATCTTCTTTGAACTCCACCTTCCAACTCTCTTCGATCAGCCCCTGGCTCTCTTTTTTCAACTGGAGAGGAGACAGCGAGTCACTGAAACTCCGGGAATTAACTAAATAATTGGTTGAGGTAGCTACACACACAGCCACTGAATCTTCTTTGAACTCCACCTTCCAACTCTCTTCGATCAGCCCCTGGCTCTCTTTTTTTTAACTGGAGAGGAGACAGAGAGTCACTGAAACTCCGGGAATTAACTAAATAATTGGTTGAGGTAGCTACACACACACACACAGCCACTGAATCTTCTTTGAACTCCACCTTCCAACTCTCTTCGATCAGCCCCTGGCTCTCTTTTTTTAACTGGAGAGGAGACAGAGAGTCACTGAAACTCCGGGAATTAACTAAATAATTGGTTGAGGTAGCTACACACACAGCCACTGAATCTTCTTTGAACTCCACCTTCCAACTCTCTTCGATCAGCCCCTGGCTCTCTTTTTTTTAACTGGAGAGGAGACAGAGAGTCACTGAAACTCCGGGAATTAACTAAATAATTGGTTGAGGTAGCTACACACACACACACAGCCACTGAATCTTCTTTGAACTCCACCTTCCAACTCTCTTCGATCAGCCCCTGGCTCTCTTTTTTTAACTGGAGAGGAGACAGAGAGTCACTGAAACTCCGGGAATTAACTAAATAATTGGTTGAGGTAGCTACACACACAGCCACTGAATCTTCTTTGAACTCCACCTTCCAACTCTCTTCGATCAGCCCCTGGCTCTCTTTTTTTAACTGGAGAGGAGACAGAGAGTCACTGAAACTCCGGGAATTAACTAAATAATTGGTTGAGGTAGCTACACACACACACAGCCACTGAATCTTCTTTGAACTCCACCTTCCAACTCTCTTCGATCAGCCCCTGGCTCTCTTTTTTTTAACTGGAGAGGAGACAGAGAGTCACTGAAACTCCGGGAATTAACTAAATAATTGGTTGAGGTAGCTACACACACAGCCACTGAATCTTCTTTGAACTCCACCTTCCAACTCTCTTCGATCAGCCCCTGGCTCTCCTTTTTTTAACTGGAGAGGAGACAGAGAGTCACTGAAACTCCGGGAATTAACTAAATAATTGGTTGAGGTATTTTCTCCAAGCAAACTTCCAACCAACAAATGATCTCCAAAACTAAAGAACCTTGTTGTGCAGAACGTCTCAGTGCTCTCCTCAAGAAGCTGTTTGAGAGCAATGTCTCGGGTGACGTCAATGAGGAGTTGGTCAAAGCTTCAGCCAATGGGGATGCCCAAAAGTGCGAAGAGATCCTCAAAAGATCAGATGCTGATGTAAGTTTTAAACCCTCTACTCTTCCTTTTACAATTGCCAAAGCATATTTCAGGTTTCACTTTATTCTCATAAAGTAAATTTTGCAAATGTTAAGGTACAATTTGGTCTATAGATTAGAAACACAAGGTAATAAGACGAAATCTAAATAAAGTGTTGGACATTTTGGTAATAGCATTGGTATCATCATCAGACAAAAGTACTGAAGGATGAACAGATCATTCAGTACGTTTGTCGGATAATGGGAACAACGTTACTGAAATTTGGATTTGCTCTTATTACCTTGTGTAGATTTTAGAGAATGTGTCAAAATACTAGGTAAATGTAATAATTGAAACTTCTAAAAATGCTATATCTCAGATCCTAATAGTTGTTAGTCTATAACAGCCTTGTATGATATAACTGATGGCAAAATTGCGAGTGCCTTCAAAATTACATTGAAAAAAGATTCAAATTTATTGGTAGCTCCCTTACAATGGACAAAATATTTTCACATAAAAATTTTTTTTTTCATAATGGAATACAACTCTTTTAAAACGATTTTAATATTTAAGCATTCTTTCAAAATTCACATTTAAATTTAATTCAAATATCATTTTAGCAACCAGGATGATATACTGTACTGCCAGGTGTCCCTTTGTTTCCTTCTATAATTTATTTATGCTTATGAGGTGATACAGCAACGTCTTTACAATAAGAGAGGAGACAAAATCAATCAAATCTAGAAAAAAGAAGTGAGGACTTCTCAGTCATTAAAGTCTGAGAGGCAAGGCCTTCAGCCAGTTCAGGTCCTTCTATAAGATCTATATGTTTGTCATTAGAAAATAAGGTAACAAGGCCAAATATAATTTAATTAATTGTGTGCGAGGGTTTTGGTAGCAGAGTCGTTACTGAAACATCACACACACAATTTATTAATTTGGATTCGTTGTCTTGTTATATAACTTTTCTAATCTATAATTCAAATTGTACCTTATCATTTTATCATAAACTATTTAAACACAATTTTTTATTTAAAATAAAAAGTTTTTGTTCAGTTGTAGTAATAAAAGTTACTCTCTCTTTTTATTTGCCCTTCAAACAAGGGAGCTACACAGTTACCCCATTATTGTGGTAAATTTACCCTTCAAACAGGAGAGCTACACAGTTACCCCATTATTGTGGTAAATTTACCCTTCAAACAGGAGAGCTACACAGTTACCCCATTATTGTGGTAAATTTACCCTTCAAACAGGAGAGCTACACAGTTACCCCATTATTGTGGTAAATTTACCCTTCAAACAGGAGAGCTACACAGTTACCCCATTATTGTGGTAAATTTACCCTTCAAACAGGAGAGCTACACAGTTACCCCATTATTGTGGTAAATTTACCCTTCAAACAGGAGAGCTACACAGTTACCCCATTATTGTGGTAAATTTACCCTTCAAACAGGAGAGCTACACAGTTACCCCATTATTGTGGTAAATTTACCCTTCAAACAGGAGAGCTACACAGTTACCCCATTATTGTGGTAAATTTATCCTTCAAACAAGGGAGCTACACAGTTACCCCATTATTGTGGTAAATTTACCCTTCAAACAAGAGAGCTACACAGTTACCCCATTATTGTGGTAAATTTACCCTTCAAACAGGAGAGCTACACAGTTACCCCATTATTGTGGTAAATTTATCCTTCAAACAAGGGAGCTACACAGTTACCCCATTATTGTGGTAAATTTACCCTTCAAACAAGAGAGCTACACAGTTACCCCATTATTGTGGTAAATTTACCCTTCAAACAAGAGAGCTACACAGTTACCCCATTATTGTGGTAAATTTACCCTTCAAACAAGAGAGCTACACAGTTACCCCACTATTGTGGTAAATTTACCCTTCAAACAGGAGAGCTACACAGTTACCCCATTATTGTGGTAAATTTACCCTTCAAACAGGAGAGCTACACAGTTACCCCATTATTGTGGTAAATTTACCCTTCAAACAGGAGAGCTACACATTTATCCTTTGTAGAATTATTATTTGTTATTTATTCTAAATCATCTATTTAAGGTTTTGTATCAACTTTTATATTTATAATCTGTTACAAGTACATAAAAAAATCTGCAAATTTACTTCTGGGGAAAGAGTGTAACGAGAAATAAAAACAGCATTGATAAACGGAGGCTTCAGAACTCTAAAATATTTTGGGGAAAACTTTTCTCTTTTTGTTTAAATAAGATTTATATAATGGAACTTCTCTCTCTTTTGATGAAGAATGTGGCAAAATATCACTTTTGGCACATTCAGACAAAGGCCAACCTGTATACTAATGAATTTTTAATTGGGAGAGGTGCCTCTTCTGGTACATGAATACCATCTAACTCTAGGTAATAAGACCAAATCCAAATAAATAAATAGTGTGTGACAATTCGGTAACAGCTTTTGTCTGAAGATGGTAACAATGCTGTTACCGAAACGTCACACACTATTTATTTATTTGGATTTGGTCTTATTACCATGTGTTTATAATCTATAATCCAAATTGTGCCTTATCAATCATCTAACTCTATGTTGTATTCTGGACTGAAAATTGGCTCCTGTCACTTTCACCAGCTTAAACACCTTTTTGGTAAATTTAACCGATTTTGTAACTGCTCTCGTAGGATGGTATGCAATCAAAGCTGTTCCTATACTGATGAGGGCCATGCTATACTGAACTGGGGTTGTGACTCATTCTTCATCACTACCGTTCTGTACTGGTGTGATGAACCAACATTTATTGTTTTAATACATTTTTAACAGGATAGGTTCCACTTTTGTGGCATTCCTTCCCGATTTAACTCTAAATTCTTTTATTATTTAAAATCAAATTTGTTGAAAAATTGAGGAAACATATAAGCCACAAATAAATAAATATACTTACATTGACTTTTATATTGAGACTAGACGTATGACCCGGCTTCGCCTGAGAATTCCCCCGATTGCAATTTCCTTCATACTGAAAGTACATCAATAATAAATATTAGAAGTGCCAAAGAATAGCAATACAGAAGTAACACATAAACTACAGGAAAAAAGTGTGTGTGATGGCAAAAATTGTATTATATTAGTGTTTAGGTATTTGATTTTATTAATATAGTTGATATAATAATATATATATTTATATTATATATAATAGAAATTAGTTTTAAAAATTGTAAAAAAAAATGCATCGGCCGGGAATTGAACCCGGGCCGCCCGCGTGGCAGGCGAGCATTCTACCACTGAACCACCGATGCTTATAAAAATGGCCATATTTGGGTATTCATTCCATTCCGGATTACTCCGCGTAAAAAAAAAGTTCTTCAAATGAAAAAAAGAAATAGCCAAAAATACTAATAAAATGTAGCCGAAAATTTTCCTCAGGTTTATAAAAACCGACATGCAAAATTTGGTACCAATTGGTTCAGTAGTTTTTGAGTTTATCGCGAAACAGACAGACATTGACTTTTATATATATAGAGATATACACAGTTGAATTGATGTGGTATAACTAGTTGGTCTTATAAATCATTTTTCATTTCATCTTATCATTGTACTAACACTTGTACATATACTGTATACCTATGATAATTAGGTACAATTTTTTGGTTTCCCCACTATGTGTGTGTGTGTACTAAGTGCAATTCTCAACCTGAAACCCCAAACCACATCATTGACTGTATTGACTCATCTATTGATGAGTTCTACTCATCCCCAGCAGACACCATCTTAAGCTCTACAAGCTTGATACCCTGATATGATTGAAAAAAGAAGGCACAATTTGGATTATAGATTAGAAACAAAAGGTAATAAGAAAAAAATCCAAATAAATAGTGTGTGACGTTTCGGTAACGGCATTTTTGCCATCATCAGGTAAAAGTACTGAATGAATGACTTTCTGAATGTGATTCAGTACTTTTGTCTAATGATGGTAACAACGCTGTTACTGAAACTTCACACACTATTTATATAGATTTTGTCTTGTTACCTTGTGTTACTGTGCACTTATGTAACTGACAAATGTCAATAAATAATTTTTCATTATTTGATTGTCTTATAAAAGGGTTGTTTTAACAAGGTTCCATAGTATATTTTAAGCCTTAAATACTTTGTTATAGGAGTTCCATCTATAGTCATGTTCATGTAAGGGGCTATTTCCAGTAAATGTTGATACTGACACGCTTAGCATTTCTGTTCCTTTTTTTTTTTAAATCAACTGTTGTAACACAAGATAACTGCCCCTTGTCTCTTAAGACATTTTCATTTATAAGAAATGGAAGCATTGAGGCATGCATATTTCTTTTTAAATATAAAACAAACTTCTACTGTCCTTACTGCGATGAAATATTTGGAGGGCTTGGTTCATCAGTGGTAAAACCTCCCAGCGGTTTCACCAATTTAATCTACCAGACCGCTTTTTAGAGCTCTAATACTGTATTGGACGATTCTGCTTATATATTCTACACTGAAGGGTGGAATCTTAGAAATCATATTCAAGCAAACTATGGACATAAGCTTTTTGGACAATAGAATTACATACACATATTTGCATAAAGCAATGCTCTTCTACAAACAATAAGAACAAGGCCAATTATGCATAGATTAATACATAGCAATAACACGTCATCAATATATAAGAAATGAAAATATTAAACATGATTATTTCTTTTGCACATAAAAAAACTTCTACTGTTCTTACTTGCAAGGTAAAGGTTAACACAAGGTAATAAGAACAAATACAAATAAATAAATAAGTGTGTGACTTTTCGGTAACAATGCTGTTACGAAATGTCACATACTTTTTATTTGGATTTGGTCTTTATACCTTGTGTTAATAATCTATAATCCAAATTGTGCCTTATTGTTCCCTTCTATTAATGAATCCTCTACCTGCTCAATATACTTCAGTCATAACTGATGTGGTGGTGGTGGTGGCAGGTCAATGGAATCTTTGCCAGCCACACTGCCCTGCAGGCTGCCAGCCAGAACGGCCATGTTGAGATCATCAAGATCCTCCTCCGCTACAATGCTGATGTTGAGATTGAGGTAGGTTTCTTTTGTCTGCAGTTTGGATTGTGGCTCCCAGGTTAGTTGTACCGGACACAGCGAACACTTTATAATTCTTTTCTCTTAGTCACATATACACATCTTTTTTTGATAAAGCCTCTGTTTGCCAATTTAATAATACCATTCAAACCTCTTCAATAAAGCCAACATATACATTCAGGAATTTCTAACAAATGTTATCAGCTGAAGTCATATAGAATCCCCAGTACTAGACTCCATACCTACCAATAAGGTAACATGGCCAAATTTAATAAATTGTGTCTGATGTTTAGGTAACCTCGCTCTTAGTATCTTCTGACAAATGTACTGAGTGTATAAAAAAATGCCTCTTTGGCATATTGTAAAGATGCAATAGATGTGAATATCCTGTATATGGATTAAATAAGGCAAGGAGATGGGTTTTTAAAAATTTTATTCCAATCTCAAGCTTTCGGGAATTACCGCCCTTCTACAGGAGTACAAAAATAAACAATAATGAAACACCATTAGTATCTTATGACAAAGTGGCTGGGGAAAATCTATGGCAAAATCTAGTTTGCGGCGACCGTCAATAGATGGTGTCTAGCTTTGATGTCTATTTTGATGGGAGAGGTGACCGTATCTATATAGATCAATATCCTCCTGGCAAAATTCCCATCATTGTGTATGTTGGTGATTTGTGGCCGGTTAGGCTATGTGGCTGTACTATGTCTAAATCGTCCACCAGAAAATGAAAAACGTGCGTGACCTATGAGTGCAACTACCACAAATATATGCCATCAGCGGCGTTTACCCTTCCACGATACAACAATTTCAGCAGACTAATAAGTGATGCACTATGTTGGGATTGCTGCTAGGCACTGTGATAATGCCTTTCTAAAAATGAAGCTAAATTTAACAATGACTCATTGTCATCAAAATTTGATTTAAAATATGGTCCAATTATTGATGGTCGAATTAAAGTTAGTTATTTGATCAGGTCAAGACATGAAAACATGGTCAAATTATCATTAGTTGAATTAAAGAAGTTTGACACTGTATTATATTAAATGCATATTTTTAAATATAGTTAATATTTGATTTTTCTTCTATTCTGTTATAAATGTGGCACATTTATTTTGAATGCACAAAAGATTTCTTTAAATTGTCTCTCAAAATAATATAAGAAATAGAGTCAAACCTCTTTAATTTGACACCCCAAAAGATCAGAGCTTAATAGCTCTAAAAGTAAGTGTTGAATTACCCTCAGATATGATTTCATCACAACATTCACTGATAATTGACATTTTTCTAGGATAGCCAAATATATAAAAAATAATATTAAAAAAAATACTGATGTGAAATATATTTTAATTTACAATGTGATATTGATACCATTGGGACTTTATTTATTATTTTTTTTTTTCAGAATGTTTCATGATAAATTTTAGTGATGCATAAAATTGTTGCATTTATACATTTTGTGTGTGTGTGTGTGGGGGGAAACAAATAAAAATTACAAATAAAATTTTAATCTCAGTGAATAAATGAATTTGGAAAAAGGCAAATGAATTTAGAAAAAGTTAATTTTATTTTTAAAAAATCATCTTTTAAAGAAATCTTTTATGGTTGTTTATTTAGAGGCTAGAACCCTATTTAGTGTGTATTCTAGATAATTAATCTTCAAAAGGTATACATGTCTTTTCTCTTTTGTGTGTTACAAGAAAATAAGACTTTTTCCAAATAAATTAACAGCGTGATGTTTCGGTAACAGCATTGTTACCAAAACATCACATACTATTAATTTATTTGGATTAGGTCTTATTTTCTTGTAGCTATAATCTATAAAAAAAATTGGGCTTTATCATCTTCTGTATGTTATTTGAAAAAGCAAACCATAATTTCAAAGAAACTTCATTGTTTACGCCGGTGGCTACTGGCCACTTATGTCAAGCCTAAATTATCCCAGAGTAAACAAAATCATGCGCAGCATCACTGCCGGTATTTAAACGTATTGTAAAACTTCTAAGGACTGTACACACATAAGTTAACTATGATCAGTGTTCCCTGCGTGCCAAAATATTGTACTGTTTGCAATAAAAATGTCTATAAACAAAATGTTGTCAAAATTTTGATTTAAAAAAGATCTGTTGAATTATCGATGGTGTTGAATTATTGTTTGGCCGAACTAACGTTTGTTATTTGATAGACTGGAGGTTGGTGATAAATATTTTGTTAACATAACTGATGAAGCCATTATATGTTTTCCAATTTTATTTTTGAAAAATGTTCTCACCAGAATAAAATAATGGAAAACAAGATTTGAAAACAAACTCCAAATACACCTTGAAGAAACTCCATACAGACAATGGCTTAGAGTTTTGCTCTCTGTAAAGGGAAAAGAGTTTTGTACAGAACATGGAATTGTGTGTAGGAATGTAAAATTATATATATACCATAGCAGAATGTGGATTGCCGAGCATACTCTAGTAGATCTTGCCTGTCTGTAGTACTTTTTATGGTATTGAACTACTGAAATCTGATTGCGTTGAGCTTGCATTCATGACGGCTTATATTAGAAATTGGGTGACAAATAATCCTAATGAGAGGGCTACTCTATATGATTTAACATGGAACCATCTGTGTCTGTGACATCTTTGCTCCCAGACCAAAGAGATCAACTCCCAGAGCTTTGAAAGGTAAACTTGTTGGTTACATCCTTTGAGGTCATGGCATGAGATTATGGATTGCAGAAATGAGGCTAGTTGTTGAATCTCTGGACTCGGTCTTCAGGAGGATTGCTTAAGAATGAAGTTGAGAACAACCAAAATACACTTCACTAGAGAATCTCAGGACAATTTAGAAGAAATATGTTCACCCACTGGATCTATATCTAAAGATGACAGCATCGTAATGGAAGATCCTGCATCCACGATTTCAGCGAACTACAGAATTATTCTTCAACTAGGTGTCATCCAATGACATTGAGAAATCATAGTAAAGCTTCATCATATATTGATGATCAGAATGAAGTTCTAGATGTACCTCAACTTTGTGTCGTTGAGAGAAGTCATGGTCATCCTTCTTGTACAAAGAAGCCAGTGAATGGATGGCAGCAATTGAAGAGAGTCAATGAAGAGACAAGATGTTTGGGGAATCTCACAGAACATCCTGAAGGCTTAATGCTGACAGCAAGCTGGAGCTGTATAAGACAACAAAGCCAACCTATGGCATCAGGCACAAGGCTTGATGATGTTAGAAACACAAGGTAATAAGCCCAAATCCAAATAAATAGTGTGTAACGTTTCAGTAACAGCTTTTTTACCATCATCAGACAAAGGTACAGACTCTGATTAGGTAAAATTTGGATTATAGAATAAAAACGCAAGGTAATAAGACCAAATCAAAGTAACAGCATTGTTACCATCATCAGACATTGCCCATTGGTTGTCCTTTAATCTGTCTCTCTGGAATACAGATGTTGTTTATAGCTAAAATGTAACAGAGAGAATGATAGATTGAGTAAGTCCTTGAGTGCTTCTTTGGAAATGGTTAAATTTAGTTGTGTGAAAACAGTTTCCAAAACATCACTCAAGGACTTTCAATGTTTATCCTTCAGTTATTTTTAGTTACAAAAAACAGTATTGCAAACAGATTAAAGGACTGCTAGTGGGAAATCCTATATTTTTCTGCCCTTTTGTCAATATTTATTTGAATTACATGACATTATAATCATTGCCCCCGGTGGAGGGTAAGTGGAAGAATGGTCTAAACTGTTGGGTTTTGACCTCTATGACCCGGGTTTGATTCCCGCATTGGGCACTTTTTTCTGATAAAAAAAAAAATGCCCCAATGGCCCCCCATTCTTGAAAAGTCAAACCTCTCCAGCGAGTGCAAGTAACCAAACGGGGCTCTGGCACATTTGTAAGTGCAAAGTCGAGCTGCTTTTCACATGTGTAGACATGTGGTGCACTTACAGTAAAAGCAGTCACCTACTTCTACCTACCATGATTATCATGGCCTGTACCACGTGTACTAGGGATAAGCAAAAAAATAAAAATAAAATCATTGCAGCTAAACATCTCAAAAATAATAGTCTGGAAAATATATGTTTTTTTTTTTTTGCACAAAGGATAATAGCAACTATTGTGGCCTTCCTCAATAGTTTAAAAAACTATTTTCAACTTTCACTTATGAAATAGAAGAGTTCCTTGTCCACATTTCTAGACATCAAGCTTACAAGAATAAATAGTAAATTAAAAACCAGCATATAATATACTTCGTAAACCAATATTTACAGGAAAATATTGTAATTTCAATTCATTTAGCCCCATATTAACCATAAAATATTTGTAATCAAAACTCAATCTGAGAGAATCTCTACTTGCTGCTCCTAAAAAAAAAAGAAAATATCAAAGTCGAAAGAAGTCTACATTACAATGAGCTGAAAGATAATGATTATCAAAATTCAAAGCTATTTTAAAGGCGTAAGATTCTTTTTGATATTAAACAATTTCTACTGCCCTTACTGCAATGAAAAAATTAATGATAATTAATTAAATAAACTGGCGAAACCGCTGAGAGGGTTCACCACTGATGAGCCAGGCCCTCTCATTAATTTTTCCATTGCAGTAAGGGCAGTAGAAATTGTTTAATATCAAAAAGAATCTTACGCCTTTAAAATAGCTTCGAATTTTGATAACAGATGGGTCGCTAGTGCATCATATGATAATGATTATCCTCCAGGATTCAATCAAGAAACAGATATAACACTCACTATGCATCTCCAAACCACTATGGTACCAATATATAGAAAGTAAAATACAGTAGAACCTCCATGAGAGGACACTCGCACTAGAAGACACCTCTCTATAAAGGACAGTTTTCGTCTACAAAATGACCATTTTTGCTATTTAGCAACTCTCCGGTAAAAAAACATCTCTTCCTAAAGGACAATTTGACTCTGCATTTTGGTGTCCTTTATAGGGAAGTTTTACTGTATCTTGAAATTCTTAAGAAATACAATATCAACACAATACAAAACCACCTCAAACCTAAGAGAATAACTTAGCCATCCTAACATGAGACACACAATAGTAAAACATAATTTAAGTCCCACATAGTATATCATATTCCCTGTAAAACCTGATTTTCAACTTACATAGGAGAAACTGACAAAACCCCGGAAGAAAGAGTATAAACCCAACATAACCTCAAAAAATCTCATCCCAATTTTAGTTGATCTCATGCTTAACCAAATGCCAAACTGCATAAATTATATACAAAAATGCAAAGGATAAACACCCAAAACACTCTGAAAAATTAAATCGAATTGGGAGGAGTATAAATTAGCATTATTTATATTACGACAGTATTTAAAATAAAAAAAAAAATTGAAAGCTGTCCACTAGCAGTGAATATATTATTTTGTTAATCACAAAACACACTCTATATCCTATATAGACACCAAAAGAGGCACCTCTCTCTCTCTTAAATTATGCATCAGAATGATGCACTGTTCACCGCTTTAGTAAAAAATAACTTTATAGCGAAGAGAAAGAATGGACCATAACATCAGTTTTGGCAAATTCAGCCAAAAAGCCAACCTGTATATCATGGTGTTGTGTCTCTATGTTCTTACGATTACTCCAGGTCACCGAGATCCATTAAGTGATAAAACCTTTATTGCCTCACAAGCACTAATATAACTGAACTAACTATTTACAAATTAAGAATATCTATATATATATACATACAAATAATTAGCATAGTAAAACAAACATATTTATAACCACTATGCAAAACCTTATTTGCCTATCACAACAATTTATCTAAACATAACTATTGTTATCCAAAATACCACACATGGCTTCAGAGTTTGGTACATGAATATCATCCTACCGCAACCTCATGTCGTATTCTTACCTGAAAATCGGCCCTTGCCACTTTACCAGCTTAAACACCGGTTTGGTAAATTCGACCGATTTCATAACCTCTCTCGTAGGATGTTATGAAATCGAACCCGCCCATGTACTGATGAAGACCAAAGCCTGAAACCATGGTATACAGGTTGGTTTTGTCTGAATTTCCCCAAACTGGTGTTGTAATTCATTCCTTATAATCACTAGTAAGGTCTAGGGTAATAACATAATGATAGGTCTGATGCATAATTAAAGGGATAAGTGCTTTTTTGGTATAATACGGGAGAGGCGACCTCTATAGTAAAAAAATTCCATGAATATATATGATTTTTTTTTTTGCCGGAAGGATAACATATAGTAATAATCAAAGGAGAAAATAGGCGCAGCCGTTTGTGGCGTAATGAGCGCCTGCTATTTTATAAAAATAAATCGGAAGTAGGAACTAGAGTTATATAAATAATTATGATGATATTGCCAGAAATATATATTCTAACAAAAATTTCGACGCACCAAGAAGGAGTTGTCCGATTGGGACAAAAATTGGGGTTTATGAAGAACATGTATAGGGGAAAAAACGATCACGTCCCAGATGTACTCTATGGGTGATAGATCAAGCGACCTTGCTGACCACAGAAGAGTTCGGCAAGATTGAAGATAATCCATAGTAACATGTGTCGTGTGTGTCCGGGCATTATCTTGTTGAAAGGGAAGCCCTTGGTGATGTAGCCGTAGAATATCACCTACGTGCCGTTGTGCTGTCAGGGTGCCAGGAATGACTACCAATAGGGTCCTGTTATCAAATGATATGACACCCCAAACCATAACGCAATTTTATGGACCCGTGTGGTGTTCGAAAGTAAGGCCAGAATCCACACGCTGTCTCCAGGCACGTTTGCGACGGTCGTCAGGACACAGTAAGAATCGGGACTCGTCACTAAAGACTATACGTCCCAGCCAGTTCAGTAAAAGTTGATTGCTCCCCACATCACTGTAGTCGGACTTATCGGTACGAGTGTGAGGGGTAGCCATCGTAACGGTCGGCGAGCTCTTAGATTCCGCTCTCTCGTTTGTCTGTTGATGGTCATTTTGGACACTTTGTGTGCCGGTCACACGTTGGATGGTAGATAACGTCGAATCCAGTGCTGCGACAGCCATTCTTACAATCGCTCTGACCTCCCGTTCTGTTGTGTCCCTTGGTCGATCGCTGCCGTCCTGACGTTGCATTTTTCCGTTGTTCACACAACTTCTATACAGATGTCGCGCGATTAGACGATTTGACCAACCAGCCTCTTTCAATCCAATGGCACCACCTTTTTCAAACTATAATATATGTTCGTAACCTTTCAGCGAGGCATTGATACAGTAAAGATAGGCTTACTTAAAAAAATGAAAGGAAAATGAGAAAATCAGCTCATGTGCCGCGCCAAATATTGAGTCTAGAATACTCGTGCTGGATTCCCAGTTTAGATGCGCTGGAGCTCTTGCCATACATAAATCGGCCACCAAACTTCAATCGTTTGCATGTTTGGTCGAAACGTCTTTGTATACATATTTTAATATAAATCGGATAACTCCTTGATGCGTCGAGATTTTTAATTGAGTGTATATAATCAACTCTATAGCATTATAGAGATATAACCCAGGTTCCTGGAATGCAGAACGCCAACTTACCCGTAGAGTATTATATACATATATTTAATTTTTAATTAACAAGACATATATTGGATCAAAAAATCATTTATTTTACCAATATATGCCTTTTTAATTAAAGATTTATCTATGGATTGCTCTATTTTCAAAAATATATTCAATTAAAAAGGCATATATTGTATCAAAATATAATTTATTTTACCAATATATTTCAGTTGACTGAACTCTAACCTTTTACAAGGTATTATAACATATTAATTTGTGTCAACAACAAACTCAGCGCCACATAATATTGATACATACATTTATATATCATAAATATTAGTGATTTTGAATTAATTACTATAATTAAATTAATAAAAAAGTTCTTAAAATCATTTATTAAAATGCAGTAAAAAGGAGAAAATAAATATCTCAACTTCTGCGCCATTGTACAGTTAGATTTCTATGAGTCAATATAAAATTGGCGAGGGACGATCATCATGCATTTCTAACTTAATGTGATTTAATATGTACAACTGATTGGCGTATTTTATGTTTCACTGAATACAAGGTGCGTTCATTAATTTCCAGGACTGGTTAAAAAATAAAATAAATAAAAAAGCTAAAGAAATTTTTTTTATACAGAGTTAAATATTGGACATTCGACCACACCTGACTGAAAGCACGAGTCTCGTGGCGCACGCGCCGATCTAAAAATAGAACAAAATAACTTCCTTGTAAGGTTCGCATTTCTAATTTTAAAATGGCCATTTTCGAAAAGCAGAGAATCTGCATTAAGTTTTGTTTTAAATTGAAATAAAGTGCTACTGAGACGTATGAATTGATTAAAGAAGCTTTTGGCGATGCAGCTTTATCCTGTTCAAGTACTTTTGAATGGTTTTCACGCTTCCTAAAAGGTCGGGAAAAGGTAAACGATGATCAGCATACTGGGAGTCCAAGATCATTACGTTGCGAGGAAAACAAGCTCAAAATAAAGGAATTAATTAAATCTAACAGAAGAATTTCTATTAAAGACTTATCTTCAGAGACTGGACTATCTGTAGGACTGTGTCATCAAATAGTAACAAAAGATTTGGACATGATCCGGACCTCTTCAAAATTTGTTCCCCGGATTCTAACAGAGGAACAAAAGGAGGTTAGAATGGATGTCTGCAAAAACATGATTGAAATGACTCGGACCGATCCAGAATGGATGCAAAAAAATCATTACCGGGGATGAGACATGGGTGTATCAGTATGACCCGGAAACCAAACGTCAATCCAACCAATGGATTGAAAGAGGGGAACCGAAACCCAAAAAGGCAAGATTTGCAAAATCCAAAGTCAAGACATTGCTTGTTAATTTTTTTGATATTAATGGTTTGGTTCACCATGAATTTATTCCCTTCGGACGTACAATTAATCAAGAAATTTATTTGGGGATAATGAGGCGCTTAAGGGAGGCAGGGCGCCTTAAAAGACCTGAAAGATGGCAAAACAATGACTGGATACTTCACGTCGATAATGCGCGGTCGCACACAGCCCATGTTGTTTTGCAGTTCTTGGCCAAGCATTCAACCATACATATCCCTCATCCACCCTATTCCCCCGACTTAGCTCCCAATGACTTTTTCCTCTATTCTATATTGAAAATGAAGTTAAAAGGAAGGAAATTTGACAACGTTGATATGATACAAGCTGAATCGAAGGCAACCTTGAGGAACCTCTCAAAAAGCGATTTTATCTCCTGCTTCGACAATTGGAAAAAAAGATGAAACAGGTGTATTGAGGCAGGAGAGGCATATTTTGAAAAATATTAAATTAGTTTTTTTTATTTGTTTTATTTTTTCAAAGATACAGAGCAGTCCTGGAAATTAATGAACGCACCTTGTATTTTACCTCTTCACTCGATATACGATGAATTTTATTTGACTAGGATCTAATTCTTCAATGGCGGTAGCTGAAATATTTATTGTTCCTTTTTATTGCATTTTAATATAAAAGCTTTAAAAAGTTATTTTAATTAATAATTTAGATTTCTCTATTTTTCTCCCTAATCGATTTGATAAAAAAAAAAAAAAAAACTCAAATTTGATCATTCCTCCTCTTTTTTTTTTTTCTTTTCTTGACTTCGGGTATATTTAAAAAATTTCAACTTCATTTGTGACAAAAAAAAAAAAAAAATCTGAAATGTTCAGAAAAAAAATATATTTTTAATGTTTTAAAAAATTGTACAAATATATGATAGTGATCCCTAAAACATGTCGATGAGATACATTCTCTCTTAATAAAATAAATTTAAGATATATTAAATATAAGCGATACAAAATTATTGGTTCTAAATTTGAGAAATGGCGGCTTCAAGGTCTCATGGTCGATACGTCACGGGTCTATTTAAATACAGCCGGGGCAAATAAACAACGGGGAGGAAATCAAAATATGCAGTCACAAATAATAGCCTTTATTCTAGCGAAATGGAAAATTCAAATATGCTTGGGTAAGCGTGGCAGCCTTCATCTCAAATCTGGAATGGACGCAAGCAGGAATGGGATCCGGCGTGTTTCTTTGGGGCCAATCCAGCCGAGATCAATTTGGTTTGGGTACGATGTTGCTGCTCAGCGCGTTTTTGTTTGTTTGTCTTTCTTAATATCTATTTATTATTTGTGGGGCGTGTAGTTTGGTAAACAAAATGTGATATATATGTGAGAGTTTAACAAAGCTAGGGTAGAGAGACTCTTCCCCTCCAGGAGTTGTGGCGCGGAAATAAAGAGTCTCTGAAATGTCGTGAGATGAATGGCAGCCCTTCCGGCCGGAAATTGCCAGGCGGCATCTCTCGACATGTTTATTTGGCCTCTCTGACATGTGCAGAGTCTTTGTTTGTCGGTTAGATTGTTAACTTTACCCCGCCGGTACCTAGCAGGGGAACATCTCTCGACATGTTTATTTGGCCTCTCTGACATGTGCAGAGTCTTTGTTTGTCGGTTAGATTGTTAACTTTACCCCGCCGGTACCTAGCAGGGGAACTGTACCATCTCTCGACATGTTTATTTGGCCTCTCTGACATGTGCAGAGTCTTTGTTTGTCGGTTAGATGGTTAACTTTACCCCGCCGGTACCTAGCAGGGGAACTGTACCATCTCTCGACATGTTTATTTGGCCTCTCTGACATGTGCAGAGTCTTTGTTTGTCGGTTAGATTGTTAACTTTACCCCGCCGGTACCTAGCAGGAAACTGTACCATCTCTCGACATGTTTATTTGGCCTCTCTGACATGTGCAGAGTCTTTGTTTGTCGGTTAGATTGTTAACTTTACCCCGCCGGTACCTAGCAGGAAACTGTACCATCTCTCGACATGTTTATTTGGCCTCTCTGACATGTGCAGAGTCTTTGTTTGTCGGTTAGATTGTTAACTTTACCCCGCCGGTACCTAGCAGGAAACTGTACCATCTCTCGACATGTTTATTTGGCCTCTCTGACATGTGCAGAGTCTTTGTTTGTCGGTTAGATTGTTAACTTTACCCCGCCGGTACCTAGCAGGGGAACTGTACCATCTCTCGACATGTTTATTTGGCCTCTCTGACATGTGCAGAGTCTTTGTTTGTCGGTTAGATGGTTAACTTTACCCCGCCGGTACCTAGCAGGGAAACTGTACCTTCTATCGACATGTTTATTTGGCCTCTCTGACATGTGCAGAGTCTTTGTTTGTCGGTTAGATTGTTAACTTTACCCCGCCGGTACCTAGCAGGGAACTGTACCATCTCTCGACATGTTTATTTGGCCTCTCTGACATGTGCAGAGTCTTTGTTTGTCGGTTAGATTGTTAACTTTACCCCGCCGGTACCTAGCAGGGAACTGTACCATCTCTCGACATGTTTATTTGGCCTCTCTGACATGTACAAAGTCTTTGTTTGTCGGTTAGATTGTTAACTTTACCCCGCCGGTACCTAGCAGGGGAACTGTACCATCTCTCGACATGTTTATTTGGCCTCTCTGACATGTGCAGAGTCTTTGTTTGTCGGTTAGATTGTTAACTTTACCCTACCGGTACCTAGCAGGGAAACTGTACCATCTCTCGACATGTTTATTTGGCCTCTCTGACATGTGCAGAGTCTTTGTTTGTCGGTTAGATGGTTAACTTTACCCCGCCGTTACCTAGCAGGGGAACTGTACCATCTATCGACATGTTTATTTGGCCTCTCTGACATGTGCAGAGTCTTTGTTTGTCGGTTAGATGGTTAACTTTACCCCGCCGGTACCTAGCAGGGAAACTGTACCATCTATCGACATGTTTATTTGGCCTCTCTGACATGTGCAGAGTCTTTGTTTGTCGGTTAGATGGTTAACTTTACCCCGCCGGTACCTAGCAGGGAAACTGTACCATCTCTCGACATGTTTATTTGGCCTCTCTGACATGTGCAGAGTCTTTGTTTGTCGGTTAGATTGTTAACTTTACCCCGCCGGTACCTAGCAGGGGAACTGTACCATCTCTCGACATGTTTATTTGGCCTCTCTGACATGTGCAGAGTCTTTGTTTGTCGGTTAGATTGTTAACTTTACCCCGCCGGTACCTAGCAGGGAAACTGTACCATCTATCGACATGTTTATTTGGCCTCTCTGACATGTGCAGAGTCTTTGTTTGTCGGTTAGATTGTTAACTTTACCCTACCGGTACCTAGCAGGGAAACTGTACCATCTCTCGACATGTTTATTTGGCCTCTCTGACATGTGCAGTCTTTGTTTGTCGGTTAGATTGTTAACTTTACCCCGCCGGTACCTAGCAGGGGAACTGTACCATCTCTCGACATGTTTATTTGGCCTCTCTGACATGTACAAAGTCTTTGTTTGTCGGTTAGATTGTTAGCTTTACCCCGCCGGTACCTAGCAGGGGAACTGTACCATCTCTCGACATGTTTATTTGGCCTCTCTGACATGTACAAAGTCTTTGTTTGTCGGTTAGATTGTTAACTTTACCCCGCCGGTACCTAGCAGGGGAACTGTACCATCTCTCGACATGTTTATTTGGCCTCTCTGACATGTGCAGAGTCTTTGTTTGTCGGTTAGATTGTTAACTTTACCCCGCCGGTACCTAGCAGGGGAACTGTACCATCTCTCGACATGTTTATTTGGCCTCTCTGACATGTACAAAGTCTTTGTTTGTCGGTTAGATTGTTAACTTTACCCCGCCGGTACCTAGCAGGGGAACTGTACCATCTCTCGACATGTTTATTTGGCCTCTCTGACATGTACAAGTCTTTGTTTGTCGGTTAGATTGTTAACTTTACCCCGCCGGTACCTAGCAGGGAACTGTACCATCTCTCGACATGTTTATTTGGCCTCTCTGACATGTGCAGAGTCTTTGTTTGTCGGTTAGATTGTTAACTTTACCCCGCCGGTACCTAGCAGGGAAACTGTACCATCTCTCGACATGTTTATTTGGCCTCTCTGACATGTTTAGAGTCTTTTTTTCTTTTTCAAATAACAGATTTATTTTATAAGTTAGTAAAAATTAGTAAAGTACAATGTTATATAGTATGTAAAATTAAGAAAACGACCTTTGCCCTGTATAGGCCAACTTGTTGATGGCGTGCGCCATCTGTTGGAAATAAATATCAAGTAAACGTGTTGAATATTTTTTTCCAGAATATTGTGGCGAAAGATATGTTCATGTTATAAATACAAAAAGTCAATCACGTATGCGTTTTGGGCTGTTGTTGGTTATTGAGGCACTGCCTAATCACGTATAAAGAAAAAAAGGCTTGGTGAATAATTTAGAATAAAATATATACTATATACGTTTAGTTAATATATTTATATCAATTAAATAAATTAAAAGGTTTTTCTGAAGATATGAGTTTCTTTTTATTTTATCTTAAATCAGTCTCAAGCTTTCGATAATCTCTGCCCTTCTTACAGGAGAACATAAATAAAAGAATAAAACGCCGCGCCTGATGCTAAAAACATTTTATATATAAATTTTTAAAAACTTTTTCAAAAATTTGTGAAAAAGCATTGTTTTAATAAGTGCTATATAACTAGTGAGTACTAGACTCAATTTAAAGATAGAACAATACGTAAAATTACATCTTTAATTAACACGTCACTAACACAGACATTCAGAAAATACATATTAAGGTACAAACATATTAAAGAAAAGACTGCGCCATCTCTCCTATATACTCAACCGATAATCAATATCTTGGAGAAATATCAGACAAGTAATCTGGTGCATCTGTTCCTTGCCTGCTCTGCAAGATTGGGTCAAGTCTAGAGCTCGGCGCATATCGGGATCTTTACAAATTTCTAGTGCTATGTAGGGAGAGGAGAAAACACGACAGAAACATCACGGTTTGAGCCCACTCCAAAGCCTCCCAAATTGAAAAATTCCCCCTTAATAGCAATAATGAAACCAGATGTATATCTCTTTAACAATTGCTACGGCTTAATAGGGGTAATCCTTGCTTCTCCATTGTTATATCCCGAATGTCATAATTATTCATTCGGCTTCTTTTATTTTTGAAATTTTGTCTTCATTTAGCAAAAAAAATAAATATGTAACTTTCATATCTACATATTTTATGAAAATATGTAAAATAGTATTTGATTATATTTTCGTTTTCTTTTGGCGATTTGTTGTATCGCGTTTTCTACAGTATAGAAGGGATTTCGTGACCGAAAGCTAGAGATTTGTGAATTAAAATGTTGAAGAAAAAAAAAAAGGAAGTTATCCCAGGAAGCCTGAACTTAAATAAAATGTCGCCGTTTATAGCTGTGCCTCCGTCCTTGCAGCCAATATCGGCAGAGCTCTTCAACTGCCCAATTTAAGCTCCAAACGACCGAGGTAATTTTAATAAAAGAGAGATCTTGTTGTCTCCCCCCATCTTGAAGGGGAGAAAAAAAAAAAAAAGACTCCCCCCCCTCTCTCAATCTCCAAAATTAATAACGAGGGGGAAATTGGCGGAAACTAAATAAAATAACCTTATTAACTTCTAGGGCTTTTTGTTATTGTCTCTGGTGGCCATGGCAATTATCGGCCTTCATAGGACTCAAGCTTGCACCAACCACTGCAGTTACGTATACCGGGGGTAGTTGGCGTTCTGTGCGCTCCAGGAACCCCTGATTTGTAAATATCTCTTCTTTCTAACTTCTCTGGTTATTCGAACATTAAGTATTTCACACACACGAAGCCTTGTATTAAGACACCAGTCTTATACAGATTCTTACCTCTCATTGCCGGCTTTCAACGATATCCTCATGATTATCGATCGCATTGGGTATTTCAAAGAATTAAGAGATTGATATTGAAACTACTTTATTACAATGTCCATATTAGATTATATAAGTTTAAATACATAAATATGGATAAATACGATTATAAATAAAAAGAGAGAGAGAGAGAGTGTTCGAACCCGTGGTGGTTGTGTGCACCTGGATAAAGAACCTGTGTAACCTGAGAGAGAGAGATAGAATTTAACCAACAATCTGCTTCAAGATGTGTATACACCAAGTATAATCATACTGACGCGTAGTACAATGTAGTCTTCGAATTCTGGTTGCGCCATTTCTTGAGATATAAGTTTAAAAAAAAAGGGTTTTTATCTATCTCATGATATATAGTCCATGTCGCCCAGCCTAGCAGTTTCCAGCCAGCGGTTTATTCGGGCTATTAAACTTCCCCCGGTCTTTGTGGCAAACTTTAGCCACCGCAAGTATTTTAACAAGAAACGACCGCTCTCTTTGTTGACAAATATTTCTCCCGTGCTGAAACTTGTGGCCACTTTACTCCTCCCATCCGCAGCCTCTTTTAAGGCTAAAGAGCGAACACCTTTTTTTTTTTTTTTCACTCTCTTTTCAATAGACTATTTGCCCCATTTTGTGTATGTGTAACCTAGAAATACAGTAGAACCTCCCTGTAAAGGATAACACCTAATTGCAGAGCCAAAGTGTCCTTTAGGGAGAGGTGTCCTCTTACCGGAGAGTTGCTAAATAATTATTTTCAAGTAATTGAAAATAAAATCTATTTTAAAAGTAAATAACTATCTTTCCTTTTTCCCGACTGCACCTCCAATTCTTTATCATTCCAACATCAAAACATTATAATCATAATACACACATACATTTGTTGTTGTTGTTGACACACTTTAAAATGTTATAACACCTTGATAAAGGTTGGCGTTCAGCCAACTGAAATATTGGTAAAATAAATAATATTTTGATCCAATATATGCCTTTTTAATTAAATATTTATTTATGGATTACTCTATTTTCAAAACATATATATATATATTTCCTAAGTTTCCTAAGTGTATAAATTATATTACTTTGGTTATATAGAACAGCATTGAATACTAGGGACTAGCGCCTTGGATCCCAAAATATAATAAAATATACTTTTCTTACTTTTAAACACAAAACATGAACAATTTGTTATTGTTAACTCGCACGCATTGTTTCCATTGTATTTTAAACCTATATCCTCTTCAAATAACAGGAGCTGGATGACCTTTTGTTGTTGTTTAATGAGGAGACGTGCTTGCCCCGACAATGTTTGTTCCATATAAACCACATTTAAAGTTGTTTTCTTAAATGCAGCGTGACCAGGTGATCTGCTACTTACTTTGAAGTAGCTTCATGCAGCACTAAACAGCTATCGCATTCGGTTTGTTCAAGAAACTGTTTTAGTGGATAAGATTCCACTGTGAACAACATTCTTTTTTTTCTGTGTACTACTGACTTTTATTTCACACACAGAAACATCATTAGTTTTGAGTAAAAATACCAGGCCTCCAGGTATCAACAACATTTATAATAGGCTCGTTGAAAAAAAAAAAGTATGATAAAGATATCGGTAAAGTTAAAGTTGACGAATGAGATATTTGTATACATGGTGAGACACTGCTGCGATCATTAGCACTGAAGCCATGCGACTACTAGCATCCCAATTGGATCAGGACACTGTTCAAGAAACCTCCTCGAGCAGGTGGAAAATCTTGTCCACGCCGTGGCTGCAGATATGGCAGACTGTGGTGCTAGGGATGACAGTGGTCCAGCTTGTCAGTCCACGATAATCTGCAAAGCTTTCCTTCATTACAGGCGGCCTTTATGCTGGTCTCCCCCAAATGTGGATTGATTATCCCCCCGTGTTGCCTTCTTCATTTATTATCATTTGGTTGATGTAATGATAAAATATGTCGCCCGCTCAAAAAATACCTCCCCCCCTCCCCTCTCTTTACATCTTTTTATTCTTTCCTTTCTCGTCTGGAATAAATGGCCCTCTATACTCCTACACTTTCTTGCAAGGTCGCTGTTTGAGACCTCTCCTTAACTTTTGTTTGTTTCGATTGGCTTCCAGCTATTTGTTCTTTTAAAAGCTTTTGCTGAGAGGTTCAACATATTACGGTATTTTAAATGGCTTGTGGAGATTTTAAAATAAATCCCCGCGTCTACTCTCCTGATATTTTCTTGTTATTCTATGTGGGATGATGGCACTATTATTTAAAAAAAATATGGACAAAACTTAAGAAAGTTGTACCTTTTTGCATGTATATCGGAATTCGGACAATAATTCTGAAAGATACATAGTGACATTTATTGAAGACACTCAAGATAACCAAGTGTGAACAAATTTGCCTATGCCTCAAAATATGAAACTTCCTTAAGTTTTGCCTATGAGTGAAAAGAGATGAAAAGACACTGAAAATGTAATATTTAATAAGAACGTAAAGCTGCTGCAAAGAGGAGAGAGCAAATGAAACTGGAAAAGTTTCAAGATTGTTCCATAAAATATTATGTCGAAAATATCAAACTGGAAAAGTTTCAAGATTGTTCCATAAAATATTATGTCGAAAATATCAAACTGGAAAAGTTTCAAGATTGTTCCATAAAATATTATGTCGAAAATAAATATTATGTTTCAAGATTGTTCCATAAAAGATTATGTCAAGAATATCAAACTGGAAAAGTTTCAAGATTGTTCCATAAAAGATTATGTCGAGAATATCAAACTGGAAAAGAAGGAATTGTAAGGTTGCGGCAAATGTCAGAGGCGCAAAGATTACGAATTGATTTTGTGACAGGACAGATAACTGCGCCGTATAATTTGTGAATTATTTTTATATTGGAATTATTTTTCTGATAGGGATCTGAGACTCAATCATTGGTGGAGACAGTCTCTTTAATCCTTAATCAACCAATCAGTGTTGAGATCATTGGCCTATCAGCGCGCAAAATTTCTTTAGTTTAAAGGCATCGGAATTCTATAATAAATAGAAGATCGCATGTTCTAGGAAGTTATTGGTTGTCGTTTTAGATCCGTTCGTTGAACGGACTCTAGCATGACGACTACCTAGCTATGTCGCGAAATTCTGTAACGTAATGGTTGTAGCACGGAAACCTAACGGGAGATAGCACGCCCTTTAGTTATATTAGATCTGTCAGGATCTTCGAACCTGGAATATTGGAATCCATGACGCTGACACGATGCTGCAATAACTAATATAGTAGATTTCTAGGCGTCGCATGGGAGAGCTGCGTCTGAAGAAGTAGAGACAAAGTAGACCACTAGACAATATGACACAGAGCAAAAGAATTTCCCAGTTTTTCAGACGTTGAATATGTATATTCATAGACAGAAAACTTAAGGTAGTTGTACGTTTTAGCATGTATATCAGAATTCAGACAATAACTCTGGAAGATATTTGATGCACAGTGACCTCTATTGAAGACACGAGATAACCAAGTGTGAAAAAATTGTCTCTGTCTACTTCAAAAAAACAGACGACCGTCGACATCAAAATATGAAACTTTCTTAAGTTTTATCTATGAGTGTAAATATATGTAGGTGTTCTTAGTGAGGTTCATCCCATTGTCGTGAAGCGAGAAGCACCTTTTAAAAAACGTTTGTTAACACTCACCGCTCTATTTGCCCGCATACTGTCTCAGGAATCGCCCTCCTCCAATATCAAGAAGACTCCAAATATCTATCTACATCTACAGTAAGCAAGTTCCAATTAAAATAAACGTCAAGTTCCCCCAGTCCTATACACAATGTATATATCTATAAACACAAATATATAACCTTATAATAAATATGATGATTAGAACATATTCCCCAACATATTCGCCAAAATCAAGAAAACAAAAAGATTTCCATCCTTCCTCATTGACTTTGCCCCAAGCGCCTTTCTATCTTTCCCCTCTACTCTGCCGTCAAATTTTATTCCTCCGCTGAATTTTTTTTTTTTTTTAGTTCTCCATGGAAAAACAATCTCAAAAATAAAAGTTAAACGCGGCTAAAATGTTCCACCCCCCCCCCCCCCCCTTTCTTCTTCTTCTACCCACCAAATCATAATAATAAAAAAAAAAAAAGGGAAAGTTTAAAAGATTTTTTTTTTTTTTTGGCTATCTGCCTTCGATCCGAGCCCCCTAATCCCATTTCAACGCTGCTGCTTGCATATGTATCGGACAAGAGCGTGCCACTAGCCTTCCCTCCATCCTTTCCTTTTTTTTTTGTTTTATTATTTTATTCTCGGCGATCCTTGATTTAGAGCAATAGCTGGCGGAGGATTTGTTTATCTTTCCCCCCGCCCAATCAAATCAACCGATGGAATCTATAACTCCCCCCCCCCCCCTGAATTTAAATTAAGGCAGCGGCTCGGAAGCTAACGATCCCTCGTCGTTAGCCTGCCTGGCTCCATCGATTGACGGACAGACTGCGGCAGCCGCTAATCAGTGTTGTTGTTGAACCTGTTGTTGTACGAGAGACTCTTCGGGAAGTTCTCGTTGGTCTCATTCTTCCTATATTTTGGTAACAAACTTACTGGCAATGTGTGATAATATCATCAAATATTATCTTTACAGACCTTACTGCAAAGTTATTGAATGAAAGGGCTTCACTCATCAATTGACGAAACCTTCGTTGGACGCATTCTTATACTTTTGTAACATAAATTTTTACTGGTAATGTGTATTTCTTTTCAATAATACCATCAAATATTATATCCACAGACCACACTGCAATGATATAAGTTATTGAATGAGGGGGCTTCACTCATCATTTTGGCGAAACCTTCATTGGACGCATTCTTCTTATATTTTTGTTACTGGCAATGTGTGTTTCTTTTCAATAACATCATCAAATAGTATCTCTACAGACCTTACTGCAATGATATATGTTATTGAATGAAAGGGCTTGATTCATTAATTTGGCGAAACCTTCGTTGGACGCATTCTTATACTTTTGTAACATAAATTTTTACTGGTAATGTGTATTTCTTTTCAATAATACCATCAAATATTATATCCACAGACCACACTGCAATGATATAAGTTATTGAATGAGGGGGCTTCACTCATCATTTTGGCGAAACCTTCATTGGACGCATTCTTCTTATATTTTTGTTATTGGCAATGTGTGTTTCTTTTCAATAATACCATCAAATATTATCTCTACATACCTTACTGCAATGATATAAGTTATTGAATGAGAGGGCTTAACTTGACGAAACCTTCGTTGGACGCATTCTACCTATATTTTTGTAACAAACACTTTTACTGACAATGTGTGTTTCTTTTAAAATAATATCATCAAATAGTATCTCTACAGACCTTACTGCAATGTTATAAGTTATTGAATGAAAGGGATTTATTAATCAATTTGGCGTAACCTTCGTTGGACGCATTCTTCCTATAATTTGGTAAAAAATAAATTTACTAGCAATGTGTTTCTTTTCAATAATATCATCAAATATTATCTCTACAGACCTTACTGCAATGTTATAAGTTATTGAATGAGAGGGCTTGGCTCATCAATTTGGCGAAACCGCTGAGAGGGTTCACCACTAATCATCCAAGCCCTCTCATTCAATAACTTATATCATTGCAGTAAGGCCTGTAGAGATAATATTTGATGATATTATTAAAAAGAAAGACATTGTCAGGAATTTTATTTTTTACAAATTTTATCGATAGATGGCAATTGAATTTATAAATTTAATTTCCCTATATTGTTACGTTTGATTTTTATGTAATCTGGAAAAATATATTGTCGCGGAGATAAATAAAGCAAGGGCAAATTTGGGAATAAATAATTTATTATAAGGGGTATTTATAGGGGAAGAGAGGGAGTACAACTTACCCCAAGTTAAAGCTAATCCTGAATGAACGGCGTTAGCCACCGTCCCGTTTTCCTTATTTACAGATCAGCTTCATGTCAAGTAGCTCCATCCAGATGGGACAACTGTCAATATCAATGAAGATATATCCTGACCACACTCACATGAGCTTTTTAGATGGAAGAGCGCCATCTAGTGGAACATAAATCAACTAAACGTTGATTTAGCCTGTTCCCTGATTTAGTTGTTTTCTGTTTCACTAGTTGGCGCTCTGCCATCTAAAAAGCTCATGTGAGCATGGTCAGGATATGCCTTTTTTTAAATTTTAATATCATTTTAATTTTAAATTACACATTATCAGAAAAATTGTACAAAGTGAAATTTTGTACTGGGATCAGGTGGAGCTATCTCCTGATTGTGTAGATAAATTTTCTGATGACTTGCGCCATCTGTCGGAAGAAGTATAAACTAATCTTTGATTTTTTTTTTTTACTCATTTTTTCCAGAATTGGCTAAATAAATACTCTTTCCTGAAAAATAAATACTCTTTTCAAGAAAAGCTAACTAAAGACCAGCTTTTTTTTTTTTTTTTGGTCGTTGAGGTACAGCTTGTACCACGCTGATGCCAGAAACGCGTACATGGTTAACTTTTCTCAATAAACCGATTCAAGTGAATATTTAGTGATACACGCGTAAATATTTTACACACACTACAATTTAGGCTAACTATTCCGGAATTAATTTGCTTGCCTATGGCGCAGGTAAACAAAAATGTCCTTTAAAACATGCTTTTCTATTTATCCTCTATTTTTAACTCTCGTTTTCTTGATAGCTTAGCTAAGTTTTGGTCGCGTAGTGCCTCTTTTTTCAAGAGAGTAGAAACTATCTGGGTGAACTTTTGAGTTTTTGACGGGGAGGGGAGATAAAGTATGTTGGCGAGTTTTCACTACCATACCAGGACTGCCGCCGTGAAAGAGGACCATTATAATCGAGTATTCTTTTTTGTTTCTGAGTGGAGTGTGACCTTTGGTGTGGTCACAAGCTATTGACCTGCACAGTTTCTGTTGGCAATCTCGTAGAGGATCTTGAATAAAGGAGGCAAATCCTACTCGAATTGTTTGGAAAGTGTTCAGAGAACATTTTAAACGTCTTTAGGTGATTAAAGAGTTCTAAGCGAATTGGGAA
Organism: Cordylochernes scorpioides; assembly: GCA_030710605.1. NCBI lineage: Eukaryota > Metazoa > Arthropoda > Arachnida > Pseudoscorpiones > Chernetidae > Cordylochernes > Cordylochernes scorpioides. Next base: position 60,134,892 of record CP092876.1, on the reverse strand, counting down.
CACAAAGTTTTAAAAGCTACATCGAGAAAAGCAAGTGAGGCGCAACTTGGAGAGCCAGCCGTCCATTTAAAATGACGACCGTTCAATTCCAGACGGCGGCTAGCCAAGTCGCACCTGCTGCCCCAGCCACCTGGACCCCCTTTTTTTAAATCCCTGGACACATCATCCATCCTTGGAAACCTACCATTTCACTGAGCAAGTACTTTTTGGCCATCCATGTATCGGCTTTCCTATTTTAATCGTTTTATTGGAGAGGGTTGCCCCATACGCATTTACATTTAAACTAAATAAACCTTACGTGGCACTCTGTGCAACTCACACAAGTTTCATCGGCTAGTGTAAAATGTACGACTTTAGTAAAATGAAGGACTAGCACACACCATCAGGAAGCTACAGATCACAATACATTCTCTATTTCTATACGCACTCCTAAATGTATGGCTATAATCATTCGTAAATCTGCAGAGATTGAAGTTCAAAACTCTCTCTCCATCTCAACGACTGCAACAATTGGAACGCCACACATCACAGGTAGCACATCATGCTTCCGTTTGGTAAACTGTACATTTCTCACATGTCCGCTCTAAATATTCTTCGGGTGTTGTTCCTATAAATTTGAGTGTACGGAACTAAGGGGGCACGTGCTCGCCGTACCCCGGGGCGCCATCAATCTGGGCGGCGGACCTGTGCATAATCCGAGCGGAGACAAACCGCCCGGAGCAGTCGTCCAATATGGAGTCTAAATAAAATATGAATTTATTCAAATCCATACCCCCTTTGCCTTCATAAATAACCTTCTAGACAATTTCTAAAACAACTCGATTTGGGAAGGAAAGTCGCATAATAGTGTGCCTGCTCTGTGGAGGGAGGAGGGAATATGCGATTTGAGACAAATGTCACTTTTTGTTGCCGGCTACACAGCTAGCGGTAATTGCTTCTCATTCGACTACTCCGTCCCCCTTCCTTTTTTTTTTTTTTCTTGGGGATTGTGTTTTATGTGCGATCCTCCACGCGACAGCTATTTTTCCTTTGTTGATGCTCTAGGCAGTTTTATTCTTTTTGCCGTTGTTTTTTTTTTGTGTGTCTTCTTTTTATATATATATATTGTTGGTGTGTGTTGTTCTTTTTGTCCCTTCTACTTGCAATTAACTCTCCTCCTCCTCCCCGTTTGGTCTTGTAATCAATCCCACGGCTCTAACGACCGACTCTTTCTTCTTTGGTAAAATACTCACAATACGTATGCAATTTATTTTATTTTTTAAAAAGCGAAATAAAACTTATTAGAAAACTTATAAAGAATTTTAACATTTGAATATAAAAATAGAGAGAGATAGAGAGTGGCTATTATATGTTATATATAAATTGACTATTAAATGTCATTTTTACAAGCACCTACATTAGCCCTATTTTATTAAGTGACTTCCCTGTTAGGATTGTCTATTAACAAAGAGTGAACAAAGAATATGTATACTTTATTATTTCATGATGCATTAGCGCGCCATCTGTTATCAAAATTCGAAACTACTATAGACGCGTTTGATTCTTTTTAAAAATAAACAATTTCTACTGCCCTTACTGCAATGGAAAAATTAATGGGAGGGCCTGGCTAATTTTCCAATGCAGTAAGGGCAGTAGAAATTGTTTATTATATTATAAAAGAATCATACGCGTTTATAATACTATAATCTATAAATAAAAGAAGACAACTTGTCTTCTTTTATTTATAGATTATATTATACCTTTCTAGGAAGAATCTCTTATTTCTTATTATTAAAAGCGTCTATAATAGTTTCGAATTTTGATACTTTTTTATTGTTGGGTATTTTATAAGGGATTGCTTTAGCTTCTTCCTAATCTGTATCTTCCATATGATTGTTAATTTTGAATGACATTTTTTCAAAATCTTATTTTGGTCTTTATTCAGGGAAAATATACACTCATTTCAAAACTTGAGAAAATTGTACCTTTTAGCATATATATCGGGATTCAGATAATAACTCGGAAAAATATTTGATACACAGTAACCTTTATTGAAGACACACGAGATAACTAAGTGTAAACAAAAGTCCCTCTGTCTCCTTCAAAAAAAAAAAAAAAAAAAAAAAAAAACGAAGGACGACTTCAAAGACTTACCACTTCCTAAAGTTTTGTCCATCATTGTATATATTAAAAAATAAAATAATTGTTATAAACGAAGGCCATTCTGTAATTTAGAGGTAATTGTGAAAAAAATAGTACAAATGTGAAATTGTACTGGGATAAGGTGGATAAATTAAGGCATCTCCTTATTGTGCAACTGTAAGTTGCTGATAGCTTACGCCATCTATCGGAATAAATATCAACTATTAATTGATGTTTATTCATTCAATCATTAAAATTCTGGAATAATTAAAAATCAACGAATAGTTGATATTTATCAACTCATATATAGCCATCAAGCCATCAGCACCTTTTAGTTGCACGATAAGTAGATGCCCTTTTTCTTAATTAGTGATCAATGTGCTCTTTTTAATTTTTCAAAGACAGCTTTAATTGTCCTTCAAAGTACTCTCTATTAACGCACTTGTCCTTAAGTTCATTTCCGTGTTGGAAGCACCTTTTAAATTGGTCCTCTTTGATACCTGCTAGCTCGTTGTCCTGACATTGCACTTCGTCGACGTTGGTAAAACGATATCAAGTCTTTTTCATCTTAGGTAACAAGAAGGAATCTCCGAGGGAGTTAAATCTGGCGAATAGGGTGCGTGGAGAGAGAGAGAGATTCAGTCTTGAACGCAGCAATCCCTTTGATTCTCATTGGGAAGAGTGGGCACAAACTTTTCAGCCACTCTTCGCATTTCAAATCAAAAAAGCCAAAATAAGCTGAATTGTTCTCCAGGACAACTCAAATAAGTATTCGAGTTTGTCGATTGCCCTCCTACGTTGGATTTGACCGATGTTGCTCTCAGTTCTAGCTGTTGAAGAACGACTGGAAAAGACGGATCCTCAGAGGCTATTTCACCGATTTAAACCGAAAAAACCTGAGTATTATTATTATAAGAGCACATGTTCTTGTTGAGCTGTTTGCCTTATCACAATGTTTTCGCTGCGATCTTGTCGAGTAAATACTTGAAAGCAACTCGAGTAATACTTAGAAGTACTACTTTCATTTGACTTTACAAATACTACAAGGTTGTCCCAAAAGTTCATAAACACTTGCAAAAAAAATTATAAACCAATATTATTCGCCATAATGTTATTTGCCGTTATGTATAAAGTAATTGTATTATGTATTCGCCGTAATAATATTATTCGCCAAGTAATAAGAAAAACAACGTTTTAAGAATAACACGAACTTTTGGGACAACCTTATATAATAATTATAAGGCAATAACGCGTCATCTCTACATAAGAAATGAAAGTATTAAAGCATAAATGTTTCTTTTACACATAAAACAAACTTCTACTGTCCTTACTGCGATGAGCCAAGCCCCCCCTCCAATATATTTTCATCGCAGTAAGGACAGTAGAAGTTTGATATATGTGTGAAAGTAACATCCGTTATTTAATACTTTCAATACTATATTGTTTTATAAGAGCCAGGACCGGAAAGTATAACCGGAATACTGCCATTTGTCTACTTGAATGTTGTATAGCTGAGAACTATTGTAGGGCATTTTCCTGTCCGCCAAATAGCGCCCGCCACCTGACAACGACGAGTGTGTGGCAGTTCTGTGTCTTCAGGGTCTTATGTACATCCGCGTTAAACGAAGTGGCGTAGTACTTGAGCGCGGTACCATCTGTGCAAATAAGGGAAGGAGTTCTATTGATCCAAATAAGGTCCGATATTTGGTAGGTTGTTCGTTATGGTGGTTAAATATATGTTTTCCCTCTCTGAACGCGCTAAATTATTTTTACCGTAACTACCTTTAACAGTCCTATGGCACTACTTCGTTCGGTGGATCAGAAATATATTTACCTCCTACTTTTAATTCAATTCTGTGTATGAGACTTTTTTTTTTTTTCATATAGCTGCATTATTATATATGTAGAATCAAATATAAGTGTAGCTTTTTACTTTTTACTCTTTTCCTTAGCAGACTCTGTGGTGAATCCGTGTATAGGACAATATGTCCTAATAAAGGTATGTATGTGTGAATCTAATGCTATTTCTATCCTCTCTCGATGTAAGAATTCACGGGGCTACAGATCACATGAGCTTGGAGAAAATCGAATAACACTAACTGCAATTTTTCCCTTTTACTTTTTTTTAAAAATTATTCAGAGTCTGATACGTTTTCCGTCAGGCTCTTTAAAAAATAAAAAAAAATCCAAATAATTTAGAATCTGCGCCTTTCAAGACAGTTATACAATTTAAATCTGTTAGTTTTTACATTTCTCTTTGTACATTAGTTCACGCAACGCAGCCATGTGTGTGATGACGATTAAAAAAGGTAAAAAACAAACTAAAGAAGTGATGTAACCATCCAATAAATTTATAAAATCCATCCTTATTTGTCCGTGTTATCGACCGCGGTTTATTTCACACAGGACATCAATGAAGATTTTTATCTCGGAATTTACTTTAGATTTGTTGTTTTTTGACCCGGCCGCCCATTTATCAGTTGTTTTTATTGCCCATCTCTCTATCTTTCATTTATTACATCTTCCTTCGTCCACCCCGAGATCTTAGCTGTACATGGCGGGAATTGTTGCTGTTTATTACTGCGGCTGGGACAGACTCTTGTTGTTGGTTTCTGTTTTAATGTCCATCCATAGAGAGCAAAACAACAACTGACTCACCCGTGCAGGCAAGGTCACGCTCCGCTGCGTCAAGTGGGAAAACATACGTACATCTTCTCGTACATGTTCTCAGCACATCCCCCTTTTTAAGATTTGAAATATATATATACATTACAAACTTTAAATGCATAATATAATTAATAATGAAGGCGATCCACAGGTTTAACAATTCGTCCACTCTGGGTTCTCATCTGGCCGTCTTCTGAGTCGTTAGAGGGATAATCCACAACTGGGGTCTTTTCATTTTCAACCAGTTCCTCTCCCGAAAAGGTCGGCGTCGATGGGTCGGCTGGATATTGCACTGTAACTCCTTTTCGTAGATGGAACCTGTTTCGACGTAAAGTCCCAACTGGAGTATCAACCATATATGACCTTGGTGTCGATGCTTTCTGCTTTACAATCCCCCAGATTCGCATATCTGTAATCCAAACCGTGTCACCTTCGGATAGCTCCTCCATGTCCGTAGCTCCGCAGCGTCGATCATATCTGGATTTCATATCCTTTCTCCTTCTCCCCTCCCTTCTTTTCAGGGTCTGAGAGTCCACCAACTTTGGATTAAGATTCTCTGGTGCAATTGGCAAGGTCGTTCGGAGTTTACGTCCCATGAGAAGCTCAGCAGGGCTGTAACCGTTCTCCAAAGGGGTCGATCGATACTCCAGGAGTCCAAGCGATGGGTCTTGATTTTTCTTGAGGATCAACTTAGCAATTTTCACACCTGCTTCTGCCATCCCATTGCTCTGCGGGAATCGAGGACTTGAAGTGACATGTGTGAATCCGTACTGCCTTGCGAAATTTGCAAATTCACGAGCAGCTCCAAATTGCGTCCCATTATCGCTTACAACAGTTTCTGGTGTTCCATGTCGGGCAAATATGGATTTGCAACTACGCACCACCACACTGGCTGTGAGCCGATCCAGCTGAATCATTTCAGGAAAGCGAGAATAATAGTCAATGACGACTAGATACCACTTATTCTCGAACTTGAACAAATCCATTCCAATCTTCTGCCACGGTCGTGAAGGAAAGTTCGTTGGTATCAAAGGTTCATGTTTTGAGACGGCTTCCTGGATACAGACACTGCACTTTCTGACCGTTTCCGCGATCTCTTCCGAAATTCCAGGCCACCATACCGTCTCACGTGCTCGAAGTCTTGTTTTTGTAATCCCGAAGTGCCCAGCGTGCAACTTATCTAGGATCTCCAGTTTCATACTTGCTGGAATAACAAGACGACAGCCACGCATCAGTAGTCCATTTTGAACGCCGAGTTCATCCTTGACATGCCAATAAGAGAGCAGAGTCTGTGACATCTTCTTCTTATCTGGCCAGCCATGCTCAAGGTAGTTGACTACTGCTTTCAGGGTCGTATCTTCTTGTTGAGCTTCAAAAATCTTCGTCAACATCTCGTCTTTGTCGGTTATACTCGAGAGAACTGCATTTATATGCGCTGAGGTTTGCCGTTCGTTTTCACCTCCCTCGGTCGTAAGAAGTGGTTGTCTGGATAATGCATCGGCGTCGAGCAGCTCCTTTCCAGGGATATGCACTATTTCGAATCCAAACCTCATCATACGCATTCGGAAACGTTGCAGTCTTGGGGTCAGCGAACTCAATTCTTTCGTCGAAAATAGAGGAATGAGAGGCTTATGGTCGGTCTCAATTCGGAAACGCTTTCCAAGCAGGAAATCTTGAAAACGTTCGCAAGCCCATGTAATTGCGAGAGCCTCTTTCTCGATCTGAGCATATCGTTTTTCGGTAGGTGTCATAGTTCTAGAAGAATAAGCAACAGGTCGCCAGATTCCATTCTTACCTTCTTGCTTCAGTACCGCTCCCAAGCCGTATGAAGATGCGTCGGATGACACCATAGTTGGTTTCCTGACGTCGTATGCTGCCAAGATGGGTTGAGTCGTGAGCAATTCTTTCAACTTTCGGAATGCTCGCTCCTGGCTGCAATCCCAAACGAAGTCTTGACCTTTCACCAACAACTGGTTCAGTGGAGCCACAATTTCAGATAAATTTTCCACAAAGCATCCCACCGCTGCCACCATGTTTTAATGTCCATCCATAGAGAGCAAAACAACAACTGACTCACCCGTGCAGGCAAGGTCACGCTCCGCTGCGTCAAGTGGGAAAACATACGTACATCTTCTCGTACATGTTCTCAGCACAGTTTCCCTTGGAGCGGATCTACTCGCACACTACACTTGTCGATATTGTACAACAATTCGCCAGAACCAAGACACTACACTTGTCGATATTGTACAACAATTCGCCAGAACCAAGACACTACACTTGTCGATATTGTACAACAATTCGCCAGAACCAAGACACTACACTTGTCGATATTGTACAATTCGCCAGAACCAAGACACTACACTTGTCGATATTGTACAACAATTCGCCAGAACCAAGACACTACACTTGTCGATATTGTACAACAATTCGCCAGAACCAAGACACTACACTTGTATTATCTGAAAATGACCAACTTTCTAGAAAAGCTTGTCGATTGTTCAATTGACGCGCGAAATCTCTTCCATCTGCTTTATAAGATGAAAAATTCTTGTCAGGTATTCCCAAGTGAAACGTATGAAGATTATACATCCCAATAGCCAACAGCAGCTTCATTTAAGTCATCGCGTCTTAGATAGATAGATATGTCCCGGAGCCCAAAGTAAAAGTAAACAATGTAAGAGTATATATCAAGAAATAACAAGTTATCAACCATACACACTATTGATGGTGAAACTACCAACCCGACTGAGTGTCTTCTTTTTAACAATATCTTCAAATACTGTGCCGAACTATAGAACTGGTAGTTCGCATCGACCAAGGAATCAGATGTAAATCTTTTTACCTTGATAAGTATATCAATCAAGTTTGTCTTTCCTCCTGGGGACAATGTATAACACTATGGATAACCACACTATGTAAGACAATGGAAGTTGGTTAAAGTTTCTCCGAAATAATCCTTAATCCAGTCTAGCAGTATTTTATCATAGATTTGTACTGCATATAAAAGTATGCCTTCACTGCTAGGGTTGTCAGAGAGTGAACAAAGGATGTTTACTTTATTATTGTTGGATATTTTATAAGGGAGTGCTTTAGCTCCTTTCTAATCCGTATCTGCTATATGATTTTAAATGGCTTTTGAAAATATTATTTTTGATGGTGATTGTGTGAAGCATTAATTTCTCCCTGTAGAGAGTAAAGCTATGTTGTGTGAACAGGACAAGGACGGAGACCGGGCGGTTCACCACGCGGCGTTCGGGGACGAGCCGGACGTGATGGGACTCCTGGAGCGGGCCGGGGCGGACCTTAACGCCCGCAACAAACGGCGCCAGACTCCGCTGCACATTGCAGTCAACAAGGGCCACGTCGGTGTGGTGCGCAAACTGCTCAACTTGGGCTGTCATCCTAGCTTACAGGTAGGTGACACGTGTTCTACCCAGGTTGGTTCAGCTTTCGAAATTAAGGACTTTTGCCTCCATAGTGATTGGTGAAATCAAATGTATCCTACAATCTTATGAAGGACTACGCAACTTTCCTATTCCATTAACTGACAATAGTTCGTCTCTCATTTACCTAATTAAACTCCCTGAGCGGAACTTATGAACAGAATGCATCGTTCTGATGCATATTTAAAGGGAGAGATGCCTCTTTACGTACATGAATAATTCCTCCCGCCACTTTGTTGCATTCTAGCTTGAAAAGCGGCCTTTGCCACTTCACCACCTTAAACACCGGTTTGGTAAATTCGACCGAGTTCATAACCTCCCTCGTAGGATGCTGTGAAATCGAAGCCGCCCCTGTACTGATGATGGCCAAAGCCCGAAACCATGGTATACAGGTTGTTGGTTTTTGTCTGAATTTTCCAAAACTGGAGTTTTGGCCTATTCTTTATTACTAGGGAAGTTTTTTACTAGGCCGAAGAGCATAATGTATCGTTCTGATGCCTAATTAAAGGCAGAGATGTCTCTCTAGGTACATGAATAATTCCTCCCGCAACTTTATGTTGTATAGATATGTTTATATATAGTGTATTTACTAAATGAAAAGTAATCTATATATTTCAAAATATCTTTATATAACTATTTTAAATTTCGTTAAAATTTTGCTGCATTCATACAAACGTCATAAGCGCGACAGCGCATATAATAATTTTCATATTTATATATCGTTATGTATGAAATCTCAGCTCTATTTTTATACACTTTGTTTGGTATTTGTACGTTTTTTTATATCCTAAATATTTTACATCGCTGTTTTAAACCCTTTCCCCTTTCATGTAACTTTTGGTTATGAACATGGTTAGTTTTTTTTTTAAGTAGCAGTAGACTTGCGATGCAGTGATTCCCCGAATTCCCCCTGTAGTTCGCAAAAGCCTTGCAAATAGGTTTAGGCAGTACAGGAGCACATTTGTGCTAGCCTACGGGGACCACACGCAGGAAACGGTCGTATTCGCCCCAGGAGAGTCGACGGTGGGGAAAGCTGGGTTAAGGTTCTCCTCAACCACCTCAAAGTGTAAAATTCCGTTCCATATGGTTGGTTATAAGCTTGTAGAACCAACGGAAAGTGACCGTATCAAATATAATAGAAGAAATTCCAGCAAAACCGTTATAGTGATTACGTCAGCTCGAGTTTGTCGAGCAGAGAACGTCTTAGAAGAACGTTTCAATTATTTCTTTTCTATTTGTATTTATCCCCCGCAACCGCGCTTACTATTCTTCGACTATCGCTGCCCCTTACTTTTGTTAAACAAGTTTGCCGAGTCAATGGGGTTTTCTCTAATGGCCTGCTAAGAAATTATTTCATCAGTTGATCCAGTTAGTATCGTGAGACCATTGCTCTGCTTGGCTGTTTGAAAGCCTGCTTCGTATAGAAACGCTCTATCGTTATATAGGTGGAGTTGTTGGTTCCATATTCGTTAAACGATGTTTGAAATAAACCTGTGAGGTTTAGAAATTACGATACAATTTCATTTTTTAAGGCTAATCATTTTCTAGACCCTATTTTGAATATCTATATTATGTTTTTTTTTTTAAACATGACTATCAATAAGGTAAAAATAAACACTTGCACATTCATTTGCAATGAGATAAGAAAATAATTGCGTTGAAAACCCAATGTGCATTTTTTTCCGTTGCATAATAACGCCATACTCATTTGATATCACGTACTTTAAAATATCTTCTCCTATTTCTTTTCTCAAATCTCAAAATGAGAATAATGGGAAGGCGTTTTACATCATTAGAAGAGCTTCAATTACCATTATACATGACAAAGCTTTAAAAAAAAGCTTTTTGATATTAAATTTCTGTGAGCTCTGGGACTATATACAAGGTTGTCCCAAAAGTTCGTAAACACTTGCAGAAAAATTGAAATACCAATATTATTCGCCGTATAATGTCTTTGTATTATGTATAAAGTAATTGTATTATGTACTCGCGCCAAGTAATAAGAAAAACACGAACTTTTGGGCCAACCTTATAGTTAGATTAGTCAAGGCTTGCCACACTCTTCATTCTTAGAATTTCCGAGAAGCCTCACCGCAAGCCATTGTTGAAGGCTTAGCAACCAACGTCCGCTTCATTAGCTTCCACACGGCGATTATTACATTATATATATAGTAAGAGAGAATTTTCTCTCTCGGTAATTAAGAGAAGAGGAGAATTTGCACAGCTTCGTTGTTGCATATTGATGGGGCCGTCGCCCGCAGCCAACTTTTTCATCTCCCATCTCTTCCCGGAATAAGCCTAATTTCTTAATTAAGCATAATTAATGCCCATTCTCTCTCCTTCCACCTAAATGGCGGTTATTGTTAACCGCTCCCTGTTAGGATCAATTTGTTCGTCTTAAGTGAAGGCTGTTAAATTTCTCCCCTCCACCCTCCGAGCTAAACTTTGTTTCATTTATTTCCACATGAATACAACACCCAGGCTTGTAGCTCTCAATCTTTTCACACCTGGACATTTATCTAACACCTCTCTTTTCATATCAAAATATTTATTAAATAAATTCACATGGATTGATTATTTAAATATCCAAAAGACTCCAATCACGCTTCCGCTGCGTGGTATTTTGCTGAAGAAGAAGAAATAAGGTGATTTATTGCTAGCGCTCGACGATTTTCTACTTGACAAGCTCGCGGTAGGCTTGAACATTTCATGTGGTTTTGAAACTTAATGAATTGAAGGGGAAAATACTGCAACATCTATTGATGGCAGGAATTATAGCATATTCTAGTAACAAATTTGAAGGAAATACATTTTGTGTAGAAGTTGTGTAGTAGAATTTTGTGTACAAATGTGTAAATGAAGTATTCTGGTTGTTGTTTAGTAAATATTCCCTATGGGAGTTGTGACCCGCATCTTGTAAATTATTTTGCTACTGACGTGATCACCCTCAACGTCTTGAAAATGGTCTCTAGATATTCACGTCCTTTTTCTTGTAAAGATAGGCCCTGTAGTCTTCTTGGAATCTTGACTTTGAAACATGCTGGAATCCTGGAGTCATTTTCAGAAAATATAATTCACAACACCCATGGCATCAAAGTTATTTCGGCGATCCTCAGTTTGTGTTAGTTTAGAATTTGTAAATTTATTATTTTGTTTAATTTTATATGTTTTTATTTTAAAGTTTATTTAATTTTAACCACGTGTATAAACCAAAAAAAGTTTGGTTGTTGTTAGTAATGAAAAAAGTAACGTTTGCCCGTAAATATAAGTTGGATTTTAAATATAAGTTTATTTTAAACGTTTTGATGTTTTATCACTCGCTTTTAATTTGGTTGGATTCAATTAACTACACACGTAATAATTGGAGGTTTGTCGGTAGCGAAATTTAAGAACCCTAACAGTTTGCCTTCCCTAATCTACCCAGCATCTCCACCAAAATGCCACGTAGAAAAATGAGGTAAGACAATCATGAGGATGACAATTTATTTTGATCAAAGTAATTATCAACTTATCAATTCTCTCTCTATCTTGATGTAACCCGGATTCTTGAAGCGTAGACTTACTAAGAGAGGAGATATTTATAACCCAGGTTCCTGGAGCGCAGAGCGTCAACTAAGTAACATATAGGTAACCGAGGCTCATGGAGCGTATCCATAGATCGCCAACTACCCGAGCTGTCTGCATTTTAGGAGTCTGTCTTGGTAGCCTTAGTGAACCAGTTCACCAAGTGTTTGTTTACAGGCCGGTTTGTTTCTCGGTAGATTTAATAGGTCAGTGTCATTAAATAAAGGCAGTCCATGAAGTGTAGACGTCTGGAATCGCTACAGTTTGAAATGCTGGGCAGCTGAAACCGCTGACTACCTGCTAGACATATCAACATCAAATAATAAAGAGGCAATATAAGAGAAATATGAAGAGTTAACAAAATTGATACTCTCTTGGTTGGAAATTGAATATTCTATTAAAATAGCGACAGGAATTACTCTTAAGACGCCGATAACTGTTAGAAATCGTTGAAAGCAACAAAAATAAACCGGAAAATAAGTTGAATGTATATTAGTGTTTGAATGGAATAAGGCAAAGGCTATCATTACTGCTTCACAATTAAAGCAGCTAGAACAAGCAACTAGAAATTCTCAAGGGTTTCGCCATCGCTCTTATGTTTAACCCTTTCTGTAAAAGCTAATCTCCACATCACCAGACGTCGGCGCCATCTTGGCTAGTTCTCCATAACCTTTATATTCCTACAGCTCTTCACAAAACTCGGAGGCACACTTTTGGATACTACTTGGAATATAGGAATGTAAAAAAAAGAATCAATAGGTTTTATCAATAGATGTATATAAAATAAAGTTATAAGAAATTATAATTAATGAAATATTTTCAGTATCTGTTTCACAGAATGTGTTGCCATCCTAGTATTGTCTCATCGCGGCACATAGGTGGCAGAGCACAGAATGGTACTAGGGTAGTTTCAGCCTTTGTCGCATTGACCTGCACATACAGCAGCGGATAAAGAAGATCCACATCGCCTAGTCCCGGTGCAGCTTATATGTGTGGAGCCTTGACATCCATCTCGACAAGCAGACGGCTAATAAAGATCATCACTCCACATATGTAGGAGGCCTCCGTCCCATTAGGAATACAGTGGCGCCGAGGAAATCAGATTTGCCGGCGACTTAACCTCCCGTGGCGATGAATCCCAAAGCAGATGCGACGACCACTTCGCCCTCCCCCCCTCCCTCCCGAAATGGAAGAAACCATTTACAAAAATTTAACGCCGCCGAGAAGTCGGGACTTGGCTCTGCTCCAAGTCCTGATAAATAGGAAGGATTTCGGATGGGTCCCTCCCTCCCCGTCTGATGTTCTCCCCCTCTTTTTTTTTGTTTTGTTTGTCTTCCCATCTTCTTCCTCTTTTTTTTTTCTGTTATGAAGTTATTTAATAACCCGGGCCATCGATTGTTGGGACACTGCCAGAACGAGCTGCCAAACCAGAGGGACTAAATATTTTGACATTTCGACTCGATGGAGAATTGATTAGGTGTCGGAGATGTGATCTCAGCGCGAGGACAATTTTTGTCACCAGGCTCAGGCAGGGGTGTGGTGTGTTTACTAACGTTTAAGTCCTGGAAACATAGAATCATACTGAAAGATAAATAAACTCATATGGATATTTACGAGGTAGGAACTAAACAGGAATTTCCTTCAAAGAAGTCTCTATCAGCATTAATCAGAGAGCCATCAATTTATCATTACAGTAAGGGCAGCACAAAATTGCTTTACTTTGAAAAGAATCATACGCGCCAAAAATAGTTTAAATTTCTTATAAACAGATGGCCCGCTACTGCATCATATTATATGAATACATTTGTTCAACTCTTCCTTTCAGTGTTGGGAAGCACTATTTAATATTTTATACCCGATAGCGTCGTTGTGACATAGCGTTTTACATTGTCGACATCGGCAAAGCGCTTTCACAGGGTCATTTTCATCTTAGAGAGCAGCCGTCCTGAGCTGACGAATAGCGCGCGTGGGTCAAGGTAGTCAGGCCAGAACTACGACAATTCTTTTATTTAACCGTGAGAAGTCTGGGCACAAACTTTGCTGCCACGCTCGACAAATAAACGGTCAAAATGCGCTGAATTGTGCTCAAGAACAGCCCGTACAAGTATTCGAGTATTGCCCCAGTTGATACTCATTGAATACATTACAGATGTTGTCCCTGGTTCGAGCAGTTGAAGGGGACGGGGCAATTTCCAATCGCCATTTCTCCCACTTTTTTAAACCGAGAAAACCATTCGTACACTTTTTTGTTATATTAAAGCATGTTTTCTTATTAGACACGTTGTATCTTCACAACAGATGAACAAAAAGTCATAGGTGAACGTTGGAGCCAGCCGTTTGTTTCCCGAGTTCACTAAAGACCCAACTGACACAGAAGCAGCCACACTGGCCGTTGTCGGGTGACGCTGCTTGGCAGACTGACTCCAGCCCTCTAGCGGCACAACCTGGTATTACAAGTACACGATGCGCAGAATACGGTTCTGGTTATTTTAAGACTCCGTGAGATTAGGAAATGTAAAAATACATAAGGCAATCAATTTTCGACATAACTAGCCTACTCAAACACGGGGGAGTTTTATATGACTATTATGAAGATTTGACCAAACAAGCTATTTGTGCCGTTTACAGGTTGTGTGGTTGTGCATAGTCCGGTGCATTGCAACGAGGACAATGACGGGGTATGGGGAAGACGTGTTTGTCGCCCTGGCGGGATTAATGACATCTAATTGCTGCCGCCAAGTAATTAGATACCTATAATGACGAGACTTTATTGTGAGCGGTGATTAGGACCAGCTCGCTAATCGGCGGAGACCCCTTTCTTCTCTTGGGGTGCCTGCCTACTGCCGCTCGCTCTCTCGCTCCATCGTTAGGTCTAATGACCGTTGGCTGACTTCCAACACGGATGGCGTGATTTATGCAGGACTCTGTCAAACTTGATAGCATTCGCTATCTGTGAATGCATTCCAAAATGGCTTTCTCTCTCTCTCTTCGAGACTGGGGCCTCCCTTCCACCTGGGACATGGTTTGTACCTCGACGTCGCAGGCTTCTTTCAGAGTTCTACCGACTAGACCACCGGATAATGTTACCACACTAGCTGAAATCCTCGCTATCATCGAAGAAGGCGGTTCCTCCGGCCATCGCGAAATTGATAGGACCACGCGTTGGGGACTTCGATGGTCCTGTGTCCCTCCTCACTTACCCAACGCGTTGTGCTCTTGCAGACGCCGCAGCGTTGGCCAACTTGGGCAACCGCCTGTTAGAAGAAAACCTGCGTGACTTCAACCGAACGGACCACCTAGGTGTGGTGCACGGTCACCTGCTATTCGACTCGAGCGGAAAATGAACCCAAACGGGAATATACTGGTAGTTTAAACTGGCCAAACAGCTGGGTGTAAGGGGGTTCACCACTAATGAGTTAAATCCCCTCAATATTTTATCGTTGCAGTGAGGGGACAGTAGAGAATTGTTTATTTTCAAAAAAGAAACGTTACCCCATAAATATATTGGAATGTTGAATACAGTGGTGCGGTTATACCACGTTGTGTATCAGTTTAAATCATGTGCAGGAAAACAAGGATAGAACTTCTATAGAGAGCACATTTCTGGATCTCCAATCTTGTTATCGAGTGTCAGCTTCAAACTAAACGTATTATACTTTATTTTTGTGTCTCAATGGTTGTTAATAGTACTTAATATCGACGTCACAGTTTACTAAAACAGCTTTAAAACTTTTTTTTCTTCAAAAATGATATTTTAAAAAATGATCTTCACCCTAAATAAAGGTGAATGAATTGACCATGTGCATAATGTGTTTAAATCTTTCTTGAAACTCGAATTCTACAAAATTACGAATTTCAAAATTTATATGGGGCCATATTAAAATTGCAAAATGTTTAATTAAAATGCATATAGGAAACATTTTGAATAGCCGCATACTCTTTTTGGATTTTTAAATATATGAATACGATACATACTCATGGACAAAACTTTTGGAAGTTGTAATTTTACCATATATATCAGGATTCAGACAATAACTCTGAAAGATATTACAGTGACCTTTATTGAAGAAGAAATAACCAAGGGTGAACAAAATTGCCTCTGTCTCCTTTAAAAAACAGCCGACTGGCGATATCAAAATGTGAAACTTCCTTAAGTTTTGTCCACGAGTATATTCACAAAATTCCTTCAGAAACTTTATTATTATATCCGGTTTATCATAAAAATCGTTTTCAAGCTCAAAAGATATTAGAGAAATTATTGAATTTATATATATATATTCCGGGTTTGGAACTGTGACCGTTGCTCCTTACAGACAGATCTATATTGTAGCAATGTTTCATATGGATTAGTCAAATAAGTTTATTCTTATTAGTTTCTGACCTTGAAATAGGTAATTTAGGTAAATCTAATTACAAATAAAAATATCCTGCTCATTTTCACCAAACCTTTTACATGGGCGAGTGAAATTTCGGCAAAATTCCGAGAGCAGTTGGCATTCTGCGCTCCTGGGCTATAAATATCTCTCTCTCTCTCAGCCAAATGGGATCAGTCGTTTAGAGGACAACCCGGTACACATAATGATAATTAAATATACTATTTGATTTTCATATTATTTCGCCCCCATGTCTACGCGCTCTCTTCAAGTTTAAAAAAAAAATCTCTCTAAATAAATTATAACATTGCAGATTTGGTAATACCAAATATATACAGCAGAACCTCCCTGTAAAGGACACCTAATTGCAGAGTCAAAGTGTCCTTTAGTGAGAGTGGTAATTTTGAGTGGTAATTTTGTGAATGAAAACTGTTCTTTGTAGAGAGGTGTCCTCTAGCACGAGTGTCCTTTCATGGAGGTTCTCCTGTAATATGAATTTATTAATGAGGATGTGTGTGTGTGGTTATTTGTACAGTAAAATCCCTCTATAGTGAACCCCCATTGGGATTGAACCTGTGTTTCACTATAGCCATGCTTCTTTATAGTCATAGTTTTATAAAAAATGAGGATTATTTCAGGTTCGTTATAAGGGAAGGTTCGCTATATCCCAGGTTCATTTTAGCGATGTTTTACTGTATTTGGAAGTTTGTAAAAATGTCAATGCCTTTTTAATTGTTCTGATTTTTTTTATCGCTGATCAGTACCATAGTTCATGCTTGTAATAAAGTTTACATAAAATGTTACCGAATTATATAGTTTTGGATGGCAATCGAGCTCTAACATCCCATTATCTCGAATAAATAAATATTTCATATTTTTCTCTACTCAACTCGTATATTGTCAATATTCCAAGGACGTCCGTCCCTCTACTGTTCAGGCAAAAATCTGCATTTATTCCGTCAATAATGGAAATATTCCAGAACCTTCTAATTCTTCGACCAGCATGAGTGCAACAGATCACACCAGTGCAAAAAAATCGAAAACGAACTATTCAGTATTTCAAAAAGGAATAGATCCAAGTGCAAATAATCAATAAAACGTTTTAATTAAAAGTGTTCTAAAAGAAGAAAAATACATATTTCAGCTATCACCATTTATGAGTAAAAATAAAAGCGGCGGGGAGATAAAAATATAATGAAACCAAACTTGCTAATCAGTTACTTTATCATTAGAGAATTTACACCGTTGCATAGTGCCTGAATTTTGTATTATTATTAAAAAAAAAAAAAATGAATTCAAAGAGTATAGTTTATAACCCTTGCGCTATATCAAGTATGACCTTGAAAACGACCGGCGCCTAAAGGGTCACATATGTATATCTTCCAAAAAGAGATAGGGATAATGCAAAATAGTAGGTTCAGTGACAAGAGGACGTTGCTTAGCGAGAGGAATTTTCACCTCCTTCAAAATCCTGACAAGATTTAATAGAGGCAACATTTTACTCGGTACCTACAAATGTTTCAATATGTATTCATGGAAAATTGAAAAAAGATTATTTGGATAAATTTTTATTATTAACCGCCCCTAAAATTCTGCATTAAGGTTTCGGCTAGCTCCAACAGAAAATATTGCTCTTATAAATAAAAGGTATTGATAGAATTCTCTATTTTGTGAAAGTTTTACTTGACTGTCGCTATTCCTCATTGTAAAAATAGAATTTCATTTTTCAACATTAGTTCGATATGAGCGCCGGACCATGGATCACCCCGGGATTTTAAAATCCGCGGCGCTTAAACAAATTTAGTCGTTGTCTCCTAAATTGGCCGTAAGCCCCCTCGGTCACCTAAATCTATCGCTGCAACGTGACCCCACCTGATCTCCGTCGGCTTAGGCCAAGACAAATCGCCTCTTCCTTCCTCAGTTTAGAATTCCTCCCGGCCTCTCTTCCTCCTTTATCATTCCCGTGATGAGAGAGGGAGGCATACCGTCGCTGTTTATTGCTGTCAGGCTGAGAGAGCTGGATGGATGGTCACATGGAAGGGTAATCTTGGCGTTACTCACTGGCTCTTCTTCCACCGCATGGGTTCCCGCGAATAAAATTAAAGTGTGGCGAAATAAACGTATTTGTTGATTATTTCAAGGGCAGCACACCTTGATCTGAGGAATATAAACACAAAAAACCTGGAATTTGTAAATTAATAAATATTAATAATTAAAATACAAAAGTTTTTCCCGAACGTAATTCCACCAAAATTTAAAATATATTTGAATCAAATATGGTATGTTTATACATAGAAGCATGCATTTAATTGATATACTTATTCAATAAAGTCTCATCTAAATGAAATGCATTTACGCCAGTTTAGAATACAAATATTCATTTCGGTAAAACTCCGATGAAATCTTTTCCATCCATGATTTCAAAGTGTCTTTAATATGGCATCAACATAATCAAATCTTTAACCTTTGTGTTTTTTTTTTCCGTGGGATAAAAAAGAAAAAGTAAAATGGTGCCCAAATAGGGCTGTAAGGTGTATGGGTCAGGATTGACCGTCCTAAATTGGCAATGTCCAAAGAAGTGGTGTAGAAGCCATGGGATATTGCATTGTGTGATGTAAAGTTAGTAAATAATTCTTTTCTTTGGACTCTTGGGTTGGGTGGACTTTTAATTTTCTTATATAATCGGGAACTATTTATTATAGAGCCCTTTTCCAGAAAAGATGTCAAAATGACGCCTTTCTTATCCCAGAAGCTTTAACCTGATAATTGTGTTTTGTATTTCTTAGGCTCCTAAGATGGCGTCATTCTTTGTACTCATTTTTAGCCTTTGAATCGTAAAGATATGACTAGGTCACAACATTTGGAGTATTTCCGTGCATGCCCCTTTCTGCTTTAAAACTTGGGTTAATTGGGATGGAATCCATTTGACACACACCTTACGATCTGTTCCACAACATTATAGACGCACCCAATCATTTCACAAATTTCTCTGATCTCTTTGATCGCCTTGAATAATATTGTGTTTCTCTGTAACGGCTATACTTCTCGGTTCCTTTTCCAAAATAACTTAATAAGGTACCGCTCAAAAAGAGTAACCTAGCACCTAACAGGTTCTACAAATATATATATAAAAAAAAAAAGTGTAAATAACGGGATTCGATCCCGGTTCATGGCTGTCGGAAACCAACGGTTTATACCGCCTGCCACTGACTCTTGGTTTTCGGTTGGTCTTCAATTTTGGTATGGTGGCCTTATTTCATCCATCTTTTTATATTACTGAGGTTAATTGTTGTACCCCCCACATTTTTTAGCGGAATTTGTCTCTCAGAAGCCTTTTGGACCGCTTTGTATCGGAATTCCATCATATTTTTGTTATATCTAAAGCAAACACATCGAATCGAATTCTACCTTCATTTTTTGTTCTCTCTACACATTTCTAACACTGATTGAATATCTCCTCAGAATCCTCTGCGTTTAAAACTCCTTAGGTTGGCAACGTTTTCGAAGCTTTTTCGAATAAGAATTCCTTATATTCAAGAGCTTCTCGTACATTATTGTAGGCTGAGCTGGTAAATCTCCCCATCACCATCCAATTAGTCTTCCTGTGGAGTAATTAGCTCGGATTAAAGTTTCAGGTTATTACTGTCGATTGGAACGCCACCTAAACTTAGAGAGGTATGTTTGCTTGCACTGCTAATGAAGATCCTTTTTGGTATAAGAGATGCAAATGTGGGAAAGGATTAGAAACACACTTTGGGGCTAATTGTTCTTAATTAATTCGGTCAATGCGTAATAACCGGCCAGTTGTAATCTAAGGAGGTTTAGATAATGGGGCAGATGCCATTCTGATCAGATGCAATCGCTCCAGAATGGTTTGTCTGATATGTTATTGGCGGCGATTCTAAAAACTTTGACCAGTCATCCATCGTTCACCTTTTTTTGGCTAAAGATTCTTCTTAAGATTACTTAGAACTCGACGATGGGAGTTGTCGAATTAATTTTTAGTCTTTTTTTTTTTCAAAATGTAAGCTATCTTTGCTATTATAGTCGTCTAGAACAGAGATTCTCAAGCCGATTGGTGTCAATCATATGCTGGCGACGTGGGAAATTATCAGGAATCTTCTTCGGCGAATGCTTGACTTCCTCAGTTGGCTTTATATGCGTCTGAAGTTTTTAAAATATGGATCTGGGTCCAGCCGAACTCAGCAAGTTCAAGGCAAGGTAATCCGCCCTGGCAAAGGCTTCGCAAATTTCCCCTGTGGCGTGTTCCCTGCGGGTAAATTACTTCTCACCCAACGTGTAATTAAGAAAGTTGGTTCTCCATGTTGAGCTAATTGGCTTCGTGAAACTCTTTGCCTATTCATAACAACCTCCCGCACTCTCTCCTTTCGTCTATTTTCTTATCCGCATTCTTAACAGGATTCCCGTTTTTCTCTTCTATTTTCATATTTCTATGAATTATTTTTTTCATTCTCAGAAATTTAGAGAGGAAAATTGGATTGTAACTAAGGTTTTGAGGGAGATATTTTGAGACATTTAAATAATTTTATCGATAGTCTGTCAATGATAGGATAAAAATAAGAATTTGAAAAATGTCGATGAGGCTTTTCAAACGACGAAAAGTATTCCTCCATGCAATCGGGTTCCTAATTAATTTGTCTTAATTCCAAATTCAGGAAAGATATTCTAGCTTTCACCATCATTGATCATAAGTTTTTTTTTTTTCAAATATCCAGGTCTGTAAGTTGGGCGTCCGCTGAAGGGCGAAGAAGCATCTTAATTAAGACCGGATACAGCTTCATGTTCAGTATCTGTGGCCAAGCGACAAGTCGCCTGAATCCCCAGGCGGTATAGCACGGCCGGGACAATGTAGGATGTTGTTTGGTGGGACAGACCAACAGCTCGAGGTGAGGAACACGTCAACACAATCTGTAATCTCATTATTGAAGATCGACAAATTCTTTTACTTCTATGGATTGTCCTGGAACATAAATCTACGTCATGTTGACCCTTGATTTTGATATGGAGGAGAGGGACGACAAAGTTTGTGCTCAGATTTCTAAACGCCGAATCAGATGGGTTGTCACGTCAAGCTCTGATCTCTCTACACTCCCGTTATCCAGATTTAGCTTCTGCAGACTTTGGCCGGCACGGCGTGTTTATTTGTGAGATCTATCTTAAAAGCGCATAGGTGATTTTTACTGTAGGTTTAATAATATTTCACCTTTCAGTTATTTTCTCTTATATTTTTTGAAATGTAAATAACTTTACACGTTAAAAACTGCTTTATTTCTGGGACTGAGAATTTTCGCGAAAAATTCAAATCGTCGTACATAATTGTTTGAAATTTATATTTCCGCAAATTTTAATCAATTTTAGTTTGATCGCTCTGTCAACCACTGTCATAAAGTCATCCTTATTTACAAAGAACTTCACCTTTTAGTAAATATTGACTAGAAATACAGTCTACTCTCGTTATAACGCCACTCGATATAACACCACCCTCGCCTTACGCCGCTTTTTCGTTTTGTCCCAATCGACATCAATGTATTTTTCTCGATATAACGCCACTCCCTCGCTGTTCGCCTTCCGCCGCTGATTTTTCGTATCCCAAGTAGCAAAAACCATTCGTTATAGCGCCGTTCACAACGTCCCTCAACCCCCCCTCCCCCCCCCCTCCCCTTTTCCTGTCTGCATTTTTTCCGCCAGCGGCACCGGACTTTGCCTGCTGTTGACACAACAGATTGTGTAAACAGCCAGCAGACCCTTTTCCTTCTTGTGCCTGGGACATACACAGTCGCTTCATCCTTTGCTAACGTCAACACAACAACCACATTGTCGTATCATGAGTTCCCAAAAGCGTAAACGTGAATCGATCACCATTGAAAAGAAGAAGGAGATATGCCAGTTCGCAAGAAATAACCCTACGATGTCGAAGAATGAGATTGGAGAGCGTTTCTCACTTCCACGAACAACTGTCCGTGTTGTAGGAGTGCTCACTTTTAAACATATTTTATGGTAATAAAAAAGAAACAACTGTCCGTGATATTCTCACTCAGGCTGAGAAGTGGAAAAATTATACTGTTGGTTCTTCAAAGTGTCGGAAAATTTAGTGACTTGGAAGTAGCTCTCTTCAACTGGTTTACCCAAAAGCGTGCCAATAATATTATTATTACTGATGACCTCCTAAGAGAAAAGGCAAAAAAACTTGGCGGGCAGTTGGACGTACCAGAAAATTTCATGTACAGCAGTGGGTGGCTGCAGCGATTTAAAGGGAGATTCCATATTTCGCAACGACGGCTCTGTGGGGAAGGCACATCGATTTCTCCAGCTATCATTGATGAACATCTTACAAATTTGAACAGTATGCTGGCGAACTCCGGATATGACCCAGCCAACATATACAATGCAGACGAAACAGGATTATTTTTTTCAACTCATTCCTGACCGGACACTTGCTCACAAAGATGAAAACTGCAGTGGTGTCAAAAGGATGAAGCAACGAATTACTGTTCTACTGTGCTGCAACTCTATTGGAACAGACAAGCGGCGATTGCTGATTATTGGAAAATCGGCAAAGCCTCGATGCTTCAGAAACTTTAGTCCACACTTCTACTGCACTTACACATCTAACAGCAAAGCATGGATGACCTCTAGCATCTTTCAAGAATGGCTACTGCAGTTCAACAAGCAACTTGTCTCTGAAGGACGTCGTATCCTACTGCTGTTAGATAACGCTACGTCTCACTGCGTCCCTAATGATGGTCTCAGCAACATAAAGATACACTTCCTTCCACCAAATATGACTGCCAGTCACTGGATAGTGGCATCATCAAAAGTTTCAAGGCTCAATATCGCAAGCTTCAACTCCAGAAAATGGTGGAATTGGCGGATGCCCATCTACCCACAGAATTACGTCTGGATTACGCTGTGCGCTATTGTAAAATGGCTTGGGATTCTGTTGGGCAACTGCTGGAATCATACAGGCATTCGCTTCACTTCTACTGCTGCAGTTGAGCCTCTTAATTATGGAAATCTGCTCGATCGCATTCGCGACATCTTCGCTATTACACCAGAGCATTTGATGACTGAAAGGGAGTTTCAACTGGTTGATGATTCCCAGGAGGCGGAAATGAAGCTAACAGATGACAATTTTCTGGTGTCCACTGTTACAGCGAAAGAAGAACTTGGCGAGGATGATGATGCAACAGTGACTCCGCGCCTACCATCGTTAAGGGAAGCCAGAACAGCTGCTGAGACAGTTTTGTTGTTTCTTGAGCACTCCAAGAGAGCAACATCTGACGATGTCAATCTATCTGCGGGTTTGTTACGCCGTGTCTATGCCATAAGTAAGGGAGAGAAAAGACAAGTTGTGATCACAGACTTCTTTTGAGAAAATGTAATTACTTTTTTTATGTATAAATTATAAATTAATGCTTTCTATTTATCATATTAATTATTTAATGCCGGCATTCTATATATTGACTTAGAGTATAAATTGTTATTAGTAATTGTTATAAATAATTTATTGTATCTTTAAATTTCACATTTTAAACGTCTGTGTTCGATACAACGCCACCCTCGCCTTACGCCGCTTTTTTGCAAAATCCGGATGGTGGCGTTATAACGAGAGTAGACTGTATTACTAATGGGGTATATATAGGTTGCTTTCATAGGTAAATGACTTTATTGGCCTCGTTTGTGTCAATATGTAGATAGATTGTGCCTGGAAAACTTCACGTGCCCCATGTTCCTGTCTCGGGTAGTTCAAATTAAAAGGGAATTACGATAAATTGCTGTCACCTTCAAGGCCATTTTACCTCAACAACCCGTCTCGGAGGAGGAAAGGGGGGGAAGGGGGTCAGATTAAAATCGAATTACGGCAAATTGTTTGTCACTCTTAAGGCCATTTCACCTCAACAGCCATAGATAGGTGCCGCAAGACTGGTGCACGAGCCGTCTCGGGGTGATCAGATTAAAATATAAATACAGTAAATTGTTGTCACTCTTTAAAGCCATTTAGCCTCAACAGCCATAGATAAGTCCCGCAAGACTGGTGCACGAGCCGTCTCGGGGTGGTCGGATTAAAATATAAATATAGTAAATTGTTGTCACTCTTTAAAGCCATTTAGCCTCAACAGCCATAGATAAGTCCCGCAAGACTGGTGCACGAGCCGTCTCGGGGTGGTCGGATTAAAATATAAATATAGTAAATTGTTGTCACTCTTTTAAAGCCATTTAGCCTCAACAGCCATAGATAAGTCCCGCAAGACTGGTGCACGAGCCGTCTCGGGGTGGTCGGATTAAAATATAAATATAGTAAATTGTTGTCACTCTTTAAAGCCATTTAGCCTCAACAGCCATAGATAAGTCCCGCAAGACTGGTGCACGAGCCGTCTCGGGGTGGTCGGATTAAAATATAAATATAGTAAATTGTTGTCACTCTTTTAAAGCCATTTAGCCTCAACAGCCATAGATAAGTCCCGCAAGACTGGTGCACGAGCCGTCTCGGGGTGGTCGGATTAAAATATAAATATAGTAAATTGTTGTCACTCTTTTAAAGCCATTTAGCCTCAACAGCCATAGATAAGTCCCGCAAGACTGGTGCACGAGCCGTCTCGGGGTGGTCGGATTAAAATATAAATATAGTAAATTGTTGTCACTCTTTAAAGCCATTTAGCCTCAACAGCCATAGATAAGTCCCGCAAGACTGGCGCACGAGCCGTCTCGGGGTGTGCGGATTAAAATATAAATACAAGGTATGTCCCATAAGTTCCCGGACTGGGTCCATAAAAAAAATAAATAAATGAAAAATGTAAATGAATTTGACTGTTTATTATAGAAAAAATATCTGGCTACACGGTGGTACCAATATCGAGGCGGTACGTGCACGCGCCCCAAAGTTATTCTAATTTATTTAAAGGTTACACATAGCGCTGCGGCGATTTTACGATGGAACGAAAATTGAAGCAGAGGATTTGCATAGAATTTTGTGTGAAACTTCAAATATCAGCAACCGAAACTTTTCAAATGCTTAATAAAGCATTCCCCAAAGAGAACAATTGTTTTTGAATGACATTCTAGATTTAAAGCTGGCAGAATTTCCATTGAAGATGATCTTCGTCAAGGACGCCCAAAAATTTCAAAGGACTGATGAAAATGTGCAAAAAATCACCGATTTGATAAAAGAAAATCCTCGAACCACTTTGCTGGAGCTAGAGCAAGCCACAGGCATCTCTAAAACAACGATTGGAAGGATCGTAACCAAATCAAAAAGACTCCTGCAAAATTCATCCCAAGATTCCTCACTAATGAGCAAAAACTGTGTCGGCTTGCAACCTGTGAGGACATGTTGGAAATGACAAGAACGGATCCGGAATGGAAAGACAAGATAATCACAGGCTACGAGACATGGGTCTATGGCTATGATCCTGAAACCAAGCATCAATCTGCCAAGTGGAGATGTCAGGGTGAGCTTAGACCCAAAAAATCCAGATTATTGAAATCCAGAAACAAGGTGTTGCTGGTCGCTTTTTTGGATAAAAAGGGCATTTTTCATCACGAGTATCTTCCTGCAGGCCAAACAGTTATCAAGGATATGTATTTGGGCATTCTTCGCCGTCTAAGGGAAGCGATTCGAAAAAAAAAGGCCAGAAAAATGGACTAATGGTGGCTGGATCCTACACCATGACAATGCTCGCCCTCACACAGCGCACTTGATGACTAGCTTTTTGGCGAAAAACGGGACACAAATCCTACTTCAACCACCCTATTTCCCAGACATCGCACCAAATGACTTTTTCCTGTTCCCCAAACTTAAAGCAGTTCTAAAAGGAAGACATTTTGACACCAGGGATGACATAATAGAAAAATCGCCGTTAGCATTGAAGAGCATTCCAAAAGAGGCTTATAAAAACTGTTTCGACAATTGGGAGAAACGATGGCGCTGGTGCGTTGAAGCAAGGGGGGATTACTTTGAAAAGTTTTAATAAAAAAATTTTAAAAAATCTTACCTTTTTTTTTTTATGGACCCAGTCCGGGAACTTATGGGACATACCTTGTATAGTAAATTGTTGTCACTCTTTTAAGGCCATTTAGCCTCAACAGCCATAGATAAGTCCCGCAAGACTGGTGCACGAGCCGTCTCGGGGTGGTCGGATTAAAATATAAATATAGTAAATTGTTGTCACTCTTTTAAGGCCATTTAGCCTCAACAGCCATAGATAAGTCCCGCAAGACTGGTGCACGAGCCGTCTCGGGGTGGTCGGATTAAAATGGAAATACGGCGGCAGTTTGTTGTCCCACTTAGAGCTCAATTTGCTCCGCGCCAATTTAAATTTGATTTGGGACCGACGGCAAGGAATACCAATGGCGGGTGTTCGCTACATTGTTTCTCTCGTATCGAAATCTTCGCGTATGCAAATCTAGGAGTGTTTTTCTCCTTTCCCTCGCCTGCCCACATTTGAAATAAATCTTGTGCGAGTCTTTTTTCCCTCCTCCTTCTTATATTTAAAAAATAATATTTTGCGCCCTTTTTCTTAGTGTTTTAACTTCGAAATTGCAGATGGAGCCTGTGCTTTGGTAGCCTGCTCACCACTATATTATTTATTGATGAAAGAAGATGCGATGGCAATGTGGATCGAAGAACTGGAGACGAACCGCGCGTGTTCCAGACACAAGCCAGCGGGTTGGTTGACTATAAAAATCCAGACGCTAAGTGCACTTCGCCAAGATCTATTTCAGCCTCGACTTCCAGACGACTGCTCTCTTAAGAAAGCCAAGTTCTGAAGACCCTAAGTCTCTTGTGCTTCAAGGATTCTTTGGATTTTTTTCAAAAACCCTTGTTTTGTTCCCAAGTGGGACAACCTCCCTGTTCTATTATAGCTTTGTGTCAGTAGCGGCTTTGTAAATTAACGTTTAAGACTTTTGTAGCTTTGATACGTTATGTTATATCCTTTAACTTTATCGAATATATCTTATGTCCTCTTCTTGTTTCTACAGAAGGAAATCCAAATATTCTATCGTGCTCCTTTTGTAATTAGGACTCTGTTCTATTTCTTTTTTAATATATATATATAACTAATGTGAATAATTAATATAAAGCAATAAAGCGTCATCTATATGTAACAATTGAAAACATTGAGACCCGAATGTTTCTTTCACACATCAATCAAACTTCTACTGCCCTTACTACGATGAAAAAATATTGGGAAAATTTGGTTCTCCAGTGGTGAAACTCTTCTCGGATTGTTAGATGTCAAATTTAATATAAGACCATGCGCTAGTATTTTGTCATGTTACGTTATTCGGAGTTTCTATCAATTCACTCTGTAGGCATATCATCTTGAACGCGCTTTCTGAAATAATATATCAACATATCAAATTTACACAGGGACGAGAGGTTATTCTTCAGATTTCGAGTGTTCTTTTTTTATCGTTAACCATTTTTCTAAAAGCTTCTATATATTTAGAAATATAGTTTCGAAGAAGGAAATTGGGCGATTTTTAAAGCAGGAGCCGAATAATTTCTAATGCGATAACATTTGCGTGGTGCTCTTGAGTGGTGAAACTGAGGCTTTGGTTGGTTGTCTGTAACATTGGTGCGTTAACTAAATATTGGTTCCCGGAATGTAGTTCTATACCCCCTGTTAAGTAACACTTAATTTTCTTTAAAATATAATATTTGTCCTTCAAACCCACTTAACTGCTTTAGCCAACAGTCGATGCCGTCAATTTCCGACAACCATGAACCGGGATCGAATCCCGCATTGGACTTTTTTTTTCATGGACGACTGGTTAAAACCCTCGGTTCCCGACAGCCATGGACCGCGGGATCGAATCCCTTATTATACTTTTTTTTTTCTATGAAGAACCTGTTCATATTTTTCATTGTAAATAACATAGGCTAGGTTGCTCTTTTTGAACGGTACCTAATAAAGTTATTTTGGAACAGAACTGCTTTAGCCTCAGTCTGAGATTCGATATTAGTGCTTGATGGTGAATCTACTGATATTGGTCACACTGAGATAACCATCGGATTCTTGTTCTGGTGACTGATTGTGGACTGCCTTAATTGTTTACAAGTGTAGACACGCACACATCTGACCCGATACCGATCGATGAGACGCTCCAGTCAAAATTTGCATACTAATGGGCTCATTTATATTAAACTAGAAGGATTACTGTAATCAACTTGGCCGATGATCCGCAAACACCCCCTCACCCCCATAAATATTGAATAGCGGCTAACATTTGCCTAACTGGCTAAATTACCCTCTGACTACCACACCAGGCTGGTCCATGGAATTACCCCTCTTCTTTTACTCCAAGCTCCAAAATTAATTCCTAGGTTGGCCGCCGACTTTTTTCTTCTTCCTACTGAACCTCTCCCGAGTGTTTGACTTAATCATATGCCTTAATTAGTTTGCTCTTGCACCTTGTGATTGGAGAACATTTAACAAACAAATGGGGCTTTGCTGTAGAGAATTTATGGCGATGTATTATATTTTTTACATCAACTCTAGTTAATAAGATATGTCTGCATCAAAAGACACTTATAAAACTGAATAAGGAATTTGTATGATTCAAAAAATTGGCCATTAGTCAGTGAGTTGAGGTAGAGAGCAGGATGATGTTCGGCACCTCAAATTTTGTGTATCTACTCTTCGGTGCGTAGGTCTGGAGCAGACTTATGTTTGCTAGGGTGTTACCTTCTCTTAAGAATCGTCGACTCTTTTTTGTTGTTTTTGGCCTTACTCGAGGATTTGGGGATATAAGTATTCATGGACATCAAACCTCGACTCGAGAAGCACACACGCACAATATATATAGCTACAAGAAAAAAACTATTTTACGTATATTTTTGTCGATATTTTTGGTATTTTAAATCGATATCATTGGGATTAAGAGATCATTTGGATATATTCTATATACAGTTACGAGCGTCATGCGTGGCCTCTGTCACGGTTTGCTTTTTTTTTTTTTGGAATGGCGCCCTCCTATTGGTCAGCTACGATCATTGATTTCTGTTCCACCAGATGGCGCTGTGTCTTCTGAAAAGCACATGCGCTCCTGGTCAGGATATGCCTTTTTTATTTTTAATATATATATTCAAGGTCGTTAGAAACCAGTTACTAAGAATTCAAACCTAAAATAGAGGCTTAGACTCAAACCCCTCTGCTTTCAGTCTTAGATTTTTAAAAATGTTCAAATATGATTTCATACTGAGACTGGAAGTATTGGTGTATTCGCTATTCGTGTTTGGGTAAAAGGCCTTTTTGTTAACCTCTTAACTTCTTTATATATAAACGTTTTCAACCTTCCCCAACCGATATTTCGCGACAATTAGTTTTTAAATTAAATTACTCCCTAATAATCATCCCTATATATATTTAATAGTTTGCACAAATATATTCCCTCATAGATAAAACTTTAAAAAGTTGTGCCTTTTAGTGTGTATATCGGGATTAAGACAATAATTCTGAAATATTTTTGATATACAGTGACCTTTATTGAAGACACACGAGATAGCTAAGTGTTCAAGATAACAAAATTGCTTCTGTCTCTTACAAAGATTTTTCACTTCCTTAAGTTTTGTACCGTGATATCCACTCAGCTACAGTATGTAAGCTGACGTTTCTGCAGGGCTCACACTGCAGACATGGCCTGCCTGCCTGCCCATTGGTTTGACCCTTTCGATTTTTCAATCTTTTCCCAATCACCGTTATTTTAATTACCTTGGTTCCATGCGAAAATCAATGGCCGCCAAAATGTCGGAACCTCTCCTCCCAGTAGTTTACACAGACAATTCTATCTTTTTTTTCCGCAAACGTTCAATATAAATATATGCATGTACGGATTATGGCACTGACGGTATGGACCGCGGTACGTGGCAATGTCAATTTTTAAAAGTATTCGAATAATTTATTAATGGCGTATTTCTCTTAAATATTTTCTTTAAGGCTATTCTTTATACTTTTACATCGTTATTCCCAATTCGGTATTATTAATAGTTAAGAGGTTTATAGAAAGAGGCAAGATATCCTATTTGAACTTACCTATACGTTGATATTGCTGTGTTCACAAGTTGACTGATACAGTTGTATGAGCAAGTTTGCTGATTGTTGGGGGCTTTCGGTGTGTAACTGATGGTCATATTGAAATATTTGTGTTCCATGTTACTGCCTCAATAACCAGTTTTGTTCAGTTTATGTTGTTTTCTCTGAGCTAAGGTAGGACGGATTGTCACACGCCAGACCAGGCCTCGCTATCTATCTCTCTGCAACACAAGCCGGGTGGGGGTTGCAGGACAGCGAGGGCGACACGCCGCTCCACGACGCCATCAGCAAGAAACGCGACGACATGCTGAGCCTGCTGTTGGATCACGGGGCGGACATCACTCTGACCAACAACAACGGCTTCAACGCCCTGCACCACGCCGCCTTGCGGGGAAACCCAAGGTAGGTTCCCTATAACACCTTCTTTATAATGCACACTTCGAGTGAACACAAAGCAAGAAAATGATTCTTACAATGTACCCATCATCATTAACTCAGCCCCATCTAGCGATAGAAATTAGAAAACATATTTTTCTTTTAAAATATATATATGGTAATATATTTCAATATACACTATTATAAATAGTGTAACAGCCCCTAAATGTAGATACAATTCAACGCGCCATCATGTAATCACAAACAAAGCAATAAAGTTTTATTGAGAGTCCGCCGCATACAAGACAAGATGAGGTCCAATTTCAGAAGTTGGTAGATAGTTTTACCACCGCCCCCCACCGACAAAGAACCGGACAACAATAGATCATCTCCCTCTCATGTAGATCAGACACCCCTACTCGAATCTTCGGTGTGCTGGCTGCCATTGACGCCTGACCACGAGGCCCCATGACTGCTAGTGCTTGTGGTACGATATATATATATATATTAGAATTAAAATTATTTCTACAGCCCTTATAACGCGATGATTGAAAATTGAAAGAAGGAGGCATGGTTTATTAGTGGTGAACCCTCCCAGCGGAGATTAAAAATGGCGAAACTGCTGGGGGGACTCACCACTGATGAGCCATGCCCTCCCTCTTTAATTTTTAATCATCGCAGGATTATGAGGGCTGTAGAAATAATTTTAATTTCATATATTTTAAAAAGAAAAAATAGAATTAATTTTTTTTTGTCTTAATTTTTCAACAATGGTCATATAACTTTTATTTTTCAATAGCTATAAAACAAACACGTATCAACACACATATTTTAGATTCAGAAATCATCTTTTAAACTATGTGTATGGATGAATACATGTTGGGAGAACGCATCCTGTCTTCTGAAAAGGTAGGAACAATGTTTCAGGACATCCAAATAAACTACTTTCTGGTACAAAGGAACATGTCGACTCAGTATCTACGACTTTACGGAAACGTGATCCTACCGAGTCGTGTCGTAGCAGGAAACCAATATAGAGACAAAAATGAACGATAACCACTTTCGATAAAAAAAAAAAAAAAACATAGCTCAATAGTGATTCTACATTATACTTGTATATTCGCTGGCTCTAATAGAATACCTTTTCCCCCCCTTTTTTTTTACAGACTTGCGAATATCGACAAATTGAAAAAAAAAATCACAAGACTTTTTATTTACTTGATAAAAAGAAGCTTTCGAGCAAGTCCTTCATCAGCTAACACGTTTTATTGAGTAAAGTATATCAGGCCTCCAGGGAAAGTACTCTTTTCATTACTCAATATTGATACAGGGGATTATTTTATTGAATTAACACGTTTTATTGAGTAAAGTATATCAGGCCTCCAGGGAAAGTACTCTTTTCATTACTCAATATTGATACAGGGGATTATTTTATTGAATTAACACGTGTTAGTTAACTGAAGAAGGGCTTTCCCGAAAGCTTTTCCTTTAACCAAGAAAATAAAAAGAGTGGGCTGTCTCGTGTTTAAAAAAAAATGTTTTCACTTTTTTTTCTGGAAGTGTATATGCAAATATGCTAGAATAGATAATGTGTAAACTCGATATGCGAATTCTATGACTTGGCATAGGCTTCTTATGATATATAATATTTATAGTATTTTAAATAAGTGATATAGAGGTCATTTTGCATTTAAAAATGACTTTTTTCAAAGAATAACATGTTATATGGCATACATCTCTAGTTTATTTTTAGTACAACAGTACCTAGATATCAGGAGTAGTTCTCGGGCTATTAAAATCGCATCTTGACCGTTAATCAAAGGCTTTGGGACATTGTCTGGGATACCACCTTTGGTTTGGTGAAAGTAATCGCTTGTATTAAAAGTTTATCCATCCGTAACCCCTCCAAATTTAACCACATTTGGATGATCAATTGAATTTTGACACAGTTTTTGCTATCTTATATTCAACTTAACTACACTCATGGACAAAGCTTAAGGAATTGGAAAGTCTGATGTTGTCTGTTTTTTTTTTTTTTTTAAGGAGACGAGGCAAATTTTTTTGTTCACACTTGGTTTTCTCGTGTGTCTTCAATAAAGGTCCTTGTGTTATTGTCTGAATCCTGATATACATGCTAAAAGGTACAACTTCCTTAAGTTTTTGTCTTTATGAGTGTATTTTGTTTTCAAACTTCTCGAATCATACTTGTGATCTGCGGAGTGTTTATAATTTGTATTACTATCGACGTGTTAGTTCAAACTATTGGCCTCGCTATTTAAAATGATTCTTATAAAAAAGTTTATTGTGAGTTCTGACATCCCGTACAACTCGTGAAGGTTTATGGTCACCTGAGATCTTGCAAAAAAAAAAAAAAACAGTCACAAACCTTTCTCATCTTTATCGTGAGATGTGACATTCAGTACAACTCTTGAAGGTTTAAAATATAACTCGAGATCTTGCAAAAAAAAAAAAAAAAGACAGCCACAAACCCTTCTCATCTTCATTGTGAGGTGTGAAATTCAGTAAATTTCTTTAAGGTTTAGGGTCACTCGAGATCTTGCAAAAAAAAAAAAAAAGAAAAGACAGCCACAAACCTCTCAGTAGAGGGCAAATGCATCATAACGTGCTATATCAGCCTTCTCTCCCAAAAATGTATTCAGGCCGGAGAGTTGCTTCGATCCCCATGTTGTTGCTCAACTGATCGTTACGGCCGGAGAGCTTTCCGTTGTAATTTTTGTTTTTAATTAAACTCCGCCACTTCACGCCTTCCCCGCCTTATTAACCGCTCTTTTTTATACTTTGATACGTTCTTCTTTTGTAAAATTTCACTCTCTTAAATATTTCTACAGTTTTTTTTTTACTTCTCCCCGTCAGCAATAATGTAGCTTTCTTTTCTTCCCTCTTATTTTTATTGGCGATGTTATTGCTCATTTCCGGATTGCCCCTTTTGGTAAGCAAGCATCCATCCCTTTTTTTCCAGCCTCGGGCTCTTGTTTATTACCTCCCCTAGTTCTTCTTTTTTTGTGTGTGACTCCTTTTTTTCATCTTTCTTTCTCAATCAATTGATTTTGGCGTGTGTTCTTTATTATATATTTTTAAATATAATTTTCTCTACAGAAGACACTCTATATTGTAAGGATTTCAATTTTGCAAACTAGAATCATTTATTAAACTCAAATAATTATACTATCGCCTCTGGTTCCAAAATAACTACTAGGTGTCTCTCAAAAAGAGCAACCTAGCTTATGATATTTACAACAATAAATAACATATGTGAAGGTTATTTACATATTAAAACAAAGTGTCCAATACGGGATTCAATCCCGGTTCATGGCTGTCGGGAATCGAGGGTCTTAACCACTCGTCCACCGACTCTTACTATACTCGGTATAAGAATTCTCTACCTGTCCTATTTTTATTAGTTAAAATATAACTGGAACTTAAAATATAATCTTAAAACTATATATATATAGAGAGAAAGGTCGTCCCCTTTGGAAATGGGCGCTCCCACACCTCCTCCTCCGGTTCCAATCAATGTCATACTATCCCCGTCGGACATTGTTGCCGGATTTATTTTTACGGCGCCCGGGGGTTATTTACAGCCGGGATAAATTGGACGGCTAATTGGCGATGTCTGTCCTGTCCGATTGCCGGCGCTCCGATTTATCGTCCCACACGTTCTCTCTCTTCCATTTTCCGCCCCGTTAAGCTGCTGGCGTCCATTATCTATTTATTTTTTAAACATGAGAGCTGTCTGCCTCTTTCTTCGTTACAGAGGATCTTTCTAAAACAAGAATCTCTCGGTTCTATGAATGAACCCCCTTTACTTGTACTACTAAACGGTGTCTTACTTCTGTCACACCTCTGTATTAAGTCACAAGAAGATAAGAATTTCTTCAAGGCAATCTTAAAATTAGATTCGGTTGGATTATCCTACTTGTATCGCATTCAAATTGCTCTTAGTTGCAAACTGTTGTTTCGAGTGCCATTTGTATAGGTATGAATTACTTTTCATGTAGAATATATTGACAGGTATATGACATCCGGACAGTTGGCGACTTTCGTTGGTTCCAGGAGTTACGCACAGAAGAATAATATATAGCAAGGATTGTTCGCCAGCTCTTTACGCTGCGCATTTCCTACTAGAATTTGTCCAGAACAAATTGTTGACGTGGAGTTATAACCAGCAAACAAAAAGAGACATTCTTTTAAATTTTTCCCTACTTTGATATCTCTTATGCAGGGCATGTGTATCAATGGAGATTACAATACTATCTTTCAGTGCTATCGGAGAATGCAGCGCTACTCATTAGACACGTATTTTCCGCGCTTAAAAAGAAGTACATTTTCTTGATCGTAGTTGTCACGCAACCAGAATAAATGGAGAGATTTATAGGAATTCCATCCAGAGATGGAACAAACCAGCGTTGTCGACCAGAGGAGGGCTCGGACAGTAATAAACAGAAGAGTGGCGTTACCCAATTAGCCAGCCCGTGGCAGGTTTAGTTTACTCCCTTGCAATCTTAAAAGGTGGCGTTTGGGCAGTCGGGTCACGTGATCCGCTAATAAAGGGCCACAAGAGAGCCAAATCGAATTATTAGTCGCCGAGAATCATTACGTGTCCTGCCTGCCTGCCGTCTCTTATTTGCCCACCACTGTTGCGTGGCTTTGACCGGCTGTTGCCAACAACATATCTCAGCATGCTAAACATTTTGCGACATATCCGTGCCTGCCGCTTTTGTAACTTTGATTATTAAAGTAAAAATATCAGGTTTCCAGGGAAAAGTTTCCTTTCAAAATCTTTAATCTCGGGGCATGGAGAGAAATTGTATTGTATATTCTCCTGTAGAAGGGCTTTCGTGCCCGAAAGCTGGATATTAAAGATTTTGAAAATAAACTTTTCCCCGGAAGCCTTTCACCTTAATATTGATGGATTATTTTATTGAATTAAGGAATATATGTTAGTAGAGTACCGATATCCGATGATATATTGCGTGTTTATGCAAATTTGGCCTTAAATACCCATTTCTTGATTTCTCAGGAAGCCTCTTGGACTAATTTTTTTGGTCGTTGAGGTACTGCATGTATCACGCTGTCGAGGGCCAAACGCCCGAAACGCGTTCATGGTTGGCTTTTCTTGATTTATAAAAAAAATTGAGTTGGCCAAAATATCATGGAACAAGTTAAATCAACGTTTAGTTGATTTTTGTTCCGCTAGATGGCGCTCTGCCATTTAAAATGGTCATGTGGGCGGTCAGGATATGCCATTTTGTTTGGTATATATTGGCGTATATATTTCCTGATTAATAAATAAATTGTATTTGGCTAATTCTGGAATAAGTAAAAATCAACGAATAGTTTATATTTATTCCGACAGATGGCTCAAATCATCAGCAACTTTCAGTTGCACGTTCTAGAGTAGCCATTCTCTTAATTTATCCACTTGATCCCAGTACAATTTTACTTTTGTATTCTTTTTTTTTTACATATCGTATCAAAACCTTTTCTTATTTTCGGCTAATTTCTTGTCAGCCTATTTATTTATTTTTTTTTTTGCGCGTAAGACTTTGTCGTCTCTTCTTAAAACAATGATGCACACAGAAACGACATCGGTGTTGTGTCTGGAACATGTGGGAACACATGGTCTGACGGATTCTCCCCCATCTGCCAGGATCAGCCACAGTGGCCGACTGACTCCTTAAAAGAAAAAAAAAAAAAAAAAGTTGGATATCTGCCCGCCGCCGAACGTATCCAATCAATTTAAGCAATCGGATTAGGAGAAAAGAAAATAGTGTGCTCGGCTAAATCAGCACCAATTCAGGCCTCCGATAAAAATCAGTCCAACTAAAGATTCGTCTCGTGAAAGAGGTTGTTAATTACATTCCATTCAAAGAGGTTTTAAAAGAGAGACTCGACGCCTTGTAATTAAATTCCTCCGCGTGTCTCCTTTTTAAACGGACTTCCAGGTAACAACTCTGGAGTCTTAACAAAGTCTCGCGCTCTCTAAATTGCTAATAGGAACCTTCCGAATGGATAACATGACTTTGTGCCCCCGACAAGAACCCTTTATTTCACGCACACACAAATTCGAGGTTTGCTTGGCCACTTTGAGATGCGGGTGCTGCCGCCTATCTTTCGGTGAAGATCTAAGAAAACTAAAATTGACACTTTGAATAATATGTTTTTATTATTTCAAACGATACATTAGTTCTGGGACAGTTGGTTCGATTACTTCTAGAAATCTATTTCTGATAATATTTGTAAATATTTTGTGTAATACATATCTCTGTAGTTGTCTGGTGAAGGATAAGAATTTGCCCTTCTTGCAGTTACGTGGTTCAAGGGTCACTCCAAAAGTTTTTGCAATCAATATTAAATATTAAAAAAAATAAATTATACCATTAAAATCTACATGCATTTTTACAAGCAAAGCAGACCAAGAGCTCAACTTAGAGGAGTCCTTATTATATGTCACCATGACAATGCAAGACCGCACACCTCATCCCAAACATTATACTTTTTAACCAACGTTGGTGTTCAATTAGTCACTCATCCACCATATTCACCAGACCTAGCAAATTGCGACTTTTTAAAAATTTATTACCAAAAGTCAAGTTATTGTTGAAAGGGATAAAATTTGACACTGATGATGAAGTACTGCAAGCCTTTATCAATGCCGTAAATTCCATTCCCGAAGATGACTGGTGTAAGTGCTTCGATAATTGGTTTTCACGGATGAAATATTGCATAGGTGCTAAGGGGGAATACTTTGAGCAACACTGAACATTTGATAGTTGCAGCTTTAATAAAAATAAGTGATTGCAAAAATTTTGGAGTGACCCTTGTAGTTGCAGGTTGTTTATTGATGATTTTGAAAGGGCGCATAATCTATAATGGTATGAGTTTGAAGAAAGTTTGTTTATGTGTTCTTATACCACCTTACCATGATCTGCCGGTTTGTAGTTTGAAGCCGATGTAGGATGGAATTAAGTAGTTTTTCTTGCGTGAATATTCTGCAAATTTGTATCCTTGGTCTATTGTTGGTTCAATCTTGTTCCCACTGTAAAGAAGTCCATTGAAATGTTTTGCCCAAATCTCTGGGCATTTGGATGTGTGTGTGACCGCTGAATATTTTAAAAACAAAATCCATCCATTTTATATACTCTTGTTTATTTATTTTATTCGACGTGTAGACTGTGTGTGTTTTATTATATAGTTTATAATATTTCAATAGAAGTTTTCCTGAAGGATTGATTTACTCGGTTGTTCCTGGGATGATATTTATAAGCCTTTGATTATCACTTAATTTTACTTTGAAGCAATCTAGTTTGAATCAGGGTCTATAGTGTTTTACTCTTGGTTTGTGTTTGTGCTTTTGATCATGTTTTATAATGATTTTGTCTTCTGCTTCGTCTACTATGTATGGTGGATATTACGTTAATTATTTTCTCTTGGCTGATATTCTTTCTCTTTGTAAAATACTTCTTATTGTTATTTACTCTATGTAGGGGAGTAATATTAGAAATTTAACAAAATCAACAAGTTATTCAGGGCTAGGTTTCTTTATTTTTATGTTTCTAGCTTTCGGGCCAACATGCCCTTCAACAGGAGAATTAGAAGTATGACTTCCAGTGTATACTTGGCTGGAAGTCATACTTCAAGTTCTCCTATTGAAGAGCATGTTGGCCCACAAGCTAGAAAAATAAAAAATAGTTAAAGAAACCTGGCCCTGGATTGTTTGTTGATTTTGTTACATTGTAAAGACAGTGATGAATATGTAATATTAGAAATGTTCAGGGTGAATTTTTGATTGTCTCTCTTGGGTCTAATATGGTGTTTGGTTTAGATGTCTTTGTTTCTGTGAAATATAAGATCGCTAGCTATGACATTGGTGCAATAGTAGGTCATGATATCAAAGAACCAATAACAACACACTACTAAGAATAAAAAATCACAATATATAACTTTATACTGGGCTAAAACTCTCAATAACAAAATTGAAGGGCCAAAACTTTGTTTTAAAGATTATTTTTTCCTTATATATTTTATACTATATATATATGCTTTAAACGGATACATATACTTAATGTAATTTAACAGTTCTTCATGATTGCTATTTTTGTATGTTTCTTAACATGAGGGTTGTAACCTTATAAAATACTTAGTAATTTTTTATTTTTTTTTATTTTACCTACAGCACCAAAACCTATTTCTTTAAAGGGATCCTGTAATTATAGTTTCACTCTGTTATCGATTAAACATTCTTATTTCACATCTTGAATCGAGTACTTGGTTCGAACTTGACGTCTAATCACTTCGACTGATATTAGGTCGAATATATAGCCAGAGTAAACGGAGTCGAATGGTTCTTAATGCTCATATGAATAAAGAGAGGAATTTCTGGACAAAACCATCGTAACCATTGACGAGTGTTCTTTTGAGGGATAAGGTTATTATAGAAAGATTTGAAGTAAAAGGGGCAAAATATTTGGCCAATATTGTAACAATTAACGAGAAAACCCTGTCTAAAAACTATGGCGTGGGGCAGTATATATATATGGTTATTTTATAGGGGTGACTTGAAGCTCTATACTCTGCCGATGAGGTTGAGAGTGTTGTGCAGCGTGGATTGTGGCAAGGCGAGCGCCTGCCACTGAGAAGTTGGATTATCGACTATACGAGCGACACGAGGGGGTGACAAAAGACAAATGAGCCGGTTCGATTGGATTGTGTCTGGTGCCGACCGGCCGTTCAATCGTCTCGGGATTGTACCTAAGGCTTTTTGAGTCGGAAGAGTTTAAAATGACAATTTACAAAATTTCAAAGTTTTTTTAAAGAGCTATAAATTTATTTTTCTTGCACCAACAATGAATAGTATTCGCATAAATAAATATTTGAGTATGGAACTATAGAGCCGCAGCTTCACATCCAAAGAGCCGCATGTGAGCCGCAGATTGCTGACCTCGGCCTAAGGCGATCCCTTTATTTTATTCAATCCCCTCCATTGATTCACAGTTCAATTGCGTTTTTTAACGGTTCAGATTTTACAGTGATTGTACCAATCAATGGATTGGTAGTATACACGAGTATACAATAAAGCTAAAAAACACGAGGTAACAAGACCAAATCTAAATAAATAAGTAGTGTGTGACGTTTCGGTAATAGCATTGTTACCATCATCAATCAATGCGAAATTTCATAAGTGGGCTTCGCTAAAACTTTCCTTAGAATGCAATTTTAACCAATTTTAAGCACTTATATAAAACAAGATAACATTTTTTGCGTAGTATCAAAATATGTAAAACTTAGATATTTTAAATGTTTATTAATTACATACTAAAAATTACTAAAGAATTAATACTTTTTTATTTAGTTACGAAACGTAAACATTGTAAATGTTCAACATCCATTATTATCCTTTTCCTTGATAGATTTGGGCGCTTTTATTATTATTTGTTATATCATCTATTTTACGTTGAAATTCCCACTCGGGTAGTACCAGGGTCACTCGGTTAGTTAGATAATAAAAATGTAATTATATTTGGAACATGTACTGGTCATGTGTGGAGGAACCAATGGAGATTCCAATTGTCTCAAGTCAACTCTAGGGATGTCTATCAATCTAGTTGACTGAAGAGGAGGACTCTCTCTCAAGATAGATGAAGAAGAAGTAAATATGCATCAAATCACCATTCTGTATATAGTTCTTAGAATTAAGAGCCACTTCTCCTTGATAGGTTCATGCGCAAATTTTAAACATGTAGTTTATGATAAAATCCACACAAAAGCTCAGTATACAACGTGATTTTTCGCTTTCAAAAAATGCATTCTATCCGTATTTTACCCCGACATCAAATGAAGTTCTGAATATGTAGCAAATCTCCATTCTGTATATGGTTCTTAGAATTAAAAGGAACTTCTCCTTGATAGGTTCACGTGCAAATTTAAGACATGTAGTTCATGATAAAATCCACGTAAAAGCTCGCCATATAATGTGTGTTTTAGCTTTCAAAAAATGCATTCTCTCCGTATTTTACCCCAACATTAAATGAAGTTCTGAATATGTAGCAAATCACCATTCTGTATATAGTTCTTAGAATTTAGAGCCATTTCTCCTTGATAGGTTCGCGTGCAAATTTAAGACATGTAGTTTGTGATTGAAATCCACACAAAAGCTCAGTGTATAACGTTGTGTTTTCGTTTTCAAAAAAAAAAAATCCATATTTTATCCCGACACCAAATGAAGTTGTGAATATATAGCATCACCATTCTGTTTATAGTTCTTAGAATTAAGAGACACTTCGGCTAGTAAATGTACTTCAATATAATCTTTTGAGTCCCGAAGTATCTTCTGTATATAGTTTAGAATTTATCATTATTTTTTTTATTCCTTTTTGATTCTTAATTAACCTTTGACTAGTTTCAGTAAAGGCTTTATACAAATATGATATTAAAATCAAAAGGGCAGATCGCTATCTAAAAAGCTCATGTGAGCGTGGTCAGGATATGCCTTTTTGGAATTTAATAACGACACCTGACCTTTTATATCATTTTATTTTTCAAATATACTATTGTAGCGAAATATTTTATTTTTGATATTTATATTTTGCTACTCTGTTTACTTGCCTCATTGCCTCTTATAATTATTAAATTGTTCTTGCCTTATATAAATTGTCATGTCATCCCAAAGTTTTTTTTTTTTTGTCTTTCCAAATTTTCATACGTGACAATATAAAATAGTCTATTTATGCTTTTTTTGTTCACTTAGGACTTCTATATCAGTATTAAATAGAATTTGTCGATACATTGGGCGGTATCAATCCATTCTGTAATCTCTGTAGAGAACAAGAGGTGTGTGGCACGACGATCGATGCAGCATGATGGATCGGAGCATTTGACTGCCGCCGTCCGACCTGTGTTTTTCCTCCGTCGTCGCTGAGATTGGCTTCTTCGATTCGGACGGAATTCGATCTGTCGCTAACGGCAGCTAACTGAATCTCTCTCTCTAATTCCTGAATATTACATTTAATTGTTGAATTTTAAAGTCTCTCCGGCGCTAAATACCGTCTCATGAAGAATGATAAAAGGTAAACTACAAATGAGTTCCAGACAAATTATATATATCAATAATAAATTGTATATTATTCTCTTAAACAAGAACAAGTTATCATATTTAGCTGTGTTTAAAATTCAAGGATTTCTTTTTACTTGCAAGCTCTCTCTAAAAAAAGCTATATTAATGTGGACCACATACAAGAGAGTATCTAGTAATAGGTAAAATCTTTTCGATTTTCGAGCAGTGGGTGGAAGCCATGGAAAAGAGCTGGCTCTGTCCAGTGAAGGAAAGTTTCTATTCGGGTCTGAAAAATGATTCTGTCAAACATACACATATACCACAGACATTTACCACACACATATACCATACACAGACCACATGCATCTACCACACACACACACACACTTCGCCCGTCCCACCAGCGATCCAGCTGCAGGAGCTGCCTTCATCGCTAGCAGCGCGCCCACCACCACCCGCGAGCTGAGTGAGGAGGACCCGCTTCACCGGCCGGACATCAGCCCCAGCGAGATCGCCAACGCTATCGAGCACCTCCCTCGCGGAAAGGCCCCCGGCTGGGATGGCTTGCCGTGCGAGCTCCTCGTCGCCTTCAGCGAGGACTTCTTCGCGGAAGCTCTGGCCCGGGTGTTCGCAGCATCACGGCTCCGAGGTGCCCTGCCTCCGTCGACGCGGCGCAGCTCCATCTGCCTCGTGCCCAAGGCCCGCGGAGGTCGCGGCCTTGATGGCTACAGGCCCGTCGCGCTGCCCTCGGCCGACTACAGGGTCCTGGCCGCCATCCTTCACCGGCGCCTCAAGCCCCACCTGCGGACCCTTGTGCCGGAATGCCAGACCTACGCCGTCCCCGGGAGGTCCCCGTCATGGAACATCGCCATGGTGACGGACGCCATCGAGGAGGCCACCGCCCTGGGCTCGCCGCTGGCCGTCATGGGCGTCGACCTAGAGTCCGCCTTTGACTCATTGGACCGCGGCTTCCTGGAGTCCCTGCTAACATCCCTCCGCCTCCCGCCGGCCTTCATGGCCTGGATTAACATCCTCTACGCCGGGGCGGACGCCACCATCCGGGTCGGAGGCTTTCATACAACAGCCTTCCCCCTTCTCAACGGCCTCAGGCAGGGTTGCGCCGTAAGCGCCGCACTCTTCAGCATCGCCACGGGGCCGCTGCTACGTCGCCTGGAGTTGACCCTCGGCGTGGGCAATGTCATCGCCTACGCCGACGACATCGTCCTCCTATTCCATCGCGACGGAGACTTCGAGCGGGTGGCGACCGTTTTCGAAGATTACAGGCAGGCCTCCGGAATCGGCGTGAACCTCGGGAAGAGCGCTGGCCTCTGGTGCGGCGCCTGGCGCAACCGCGGCGACTCCCCTCTCGGCGCCTCCTGGTCGACCACCTCCATCAGGGTCCTCGGGCTCGACATCGCCCCCAGGAGCACCGTCATCCACCGGGAGCAGCATCTCCTGGCCCTCCTGGAGACTGCATGCCGCAAATGGACGCCCTTCACCCGCGGCCTCTCCCTCGTCGGGCGAGCAAGAGCGGCGAACACGCTGGTGGGGTCTGTCATCCAGCACCACCTGCATGGATACCTTCCATCACCCCCGACCATCGCCAAGCTGCAGGCCCGACTGGCGAGATTCGTCTGGGGACAGGACCACACGGCGTGGCTTCCCGCCGATGTCATGGCGAGGCCAGTTGCCATCGGAGGCCTCGGCCTCCTCGACCTCGCGACCCAGCTCCAGCTCGCCTGCCTCAAGGGGGTGCAGGTCGCGCTCCGCGGGGGCAGAAATGCCTTCAGCTGGCTGGTCGGCGGCAACAGCGGGGAAGCCTGGATCCACCCTCCACCGGACGGTACCCGTCTCCAGCCCCGCCGTCTCCGGTTGCTGAAGCTATGGGAGGAGGCCTCCAACATCCTGGGCCTCAACCACCGGGCGGTCCCCACGGCTCAGCTGCTGGACCTCCCCATCATCGGCGGCTGCCGGTTCCTCCGCCCTCCCGACCTCCTGGCCCCTGCCCGCTGGCGCGGAGCCCGAGTCCGGGATCTCATCGTGGAGGAAAATCTCATCGCCCGCCCAACGCGCTCGGCTCTGGCTGACGCCGCGACCCTGGGCGCCTTCTGCCGGAGGCTGACCTCCGAGAACGCCGTGGGCTTCGGGGCGGAGTCTACGCCCTCATCTAGCTCCTTAGCTGCGGCCGTGGTGCTGCGGGGGACGGCTACGCCGTTCCTCAACGGCCTCACGACCCGCTCAGCCCGACGGGCCCTGGATCGCCCGCGCCTCGCCGCCACGCCCATCTCCAGATTCCTGGCGAGATGGACGCCCACCATCAATCCACCATCCAGGATCGACTGGGCCTCATTGCGGCGTTGCGCCTACTCGGGCCACGAGGCTGACGCGGCCCTCAAGTTGGCCCTCCACGCCCTCCCCCATCCGGCCCATCCTGCCTCGGTCGGCCCCTCCTGTCCTGCCTGCGGGTCCATCGACCGCTCCCTCAGCCACCGTTACTGGTGCTGTCCCTCCATCAGGCCTCTAATTAGAGAGGCCTTCAACATCATAGGGCGGCCCCCTGACCTGCAGGCTTGGATCTTCGGCGGGTCCGGCCTTGAGGACGACGCCCTTTCCATACTGGCCTCGGCAAAGTTGCGAATCTATCGCTGCTTTGTCCAGGTTGGGCTCGGAGAAGCGGTGGAGGACCCGCTCATCGCCTGGTCCAGGACCCTCCAGCGCCGCGGACTCCTACCTTTGTCCCTCTTGTAAATTTGTTTCATTTATGTATATATTTAATAATTTTCTTCTCTTC
Source organism: Cordylochernes scorpioides (assembly GCA_030710605.1). Lineage (NCBI taxonomy): Eukaryota > Metazoa > Arthropoda > Arachnida > Pseudoscorpiones > Chernetidae > Cordylochernes > Cordylochernes scorpioides. The sequence goes on along the minus strand of CP092876.1, from coordinate 60,090,427 downwards.
CTCTCTCTCTCATGTGAGATGTAATATTGTCTAAGATGACAATAAATATTGTTTAATTGTCAAATTGTCACACACACACATATATATACCACATACATTTATCATACACATATACATTTATCATACACATATACCACACAAACAAATCCCAATCTCACATCGCCTGGTTGAAAGCCCCACAACGTCCAAAGCAGGATTTATGAAAATGGCCCCTGCTCCGACACCAATTTCAACCTTTCTCAATTAAACTAATTATTTTTTTCCCGTCGGCCATTAAACCTGCAATAGGCCGTTAAAGGAAACGACGACTGGAGCTAAACAATTTTAATGAATCAATTACACACACTGCCTTCTCTTTCCTTTCTTTCTCCTCCTTTTTTCTCTCTCCCGTGAGTTTGTTTAAAAACGACCTAATTATTCCTGCTATAACAAAAGGTGGGTATCAATCAATCGGATGACGATAGTGAACATGGGGGATTATAGGCTGTTTTTTTTTACTCTATCTCTAAGTATAAAAATATATAAACCAGTTTATAACCTAATCATAAGTTTATCATTTCTCAGAATTAAATGATATATTTATATTAGCGTGTCAACTCCACAATCCATAGTTCTAACGCGTTAGAACGCCCTTGCAACCTTAGATACATTTATAAACCGCTTTGGTAAATGCTTTATTTTTTTTTTTCCCTGACGAGGTCAAAAGATTTTTGTCGAAACGTCGAGAGAGTAAGAAATATTTACTATCCTAAGTGTATCTTAAATCTAAGAATGCTGGCCAGGCAACCTCTATCTTCCACATACCATAGTTTTCCCATCACCATAGGTTATGTCATGCTCACTGACCCGAATTAACGCAGCGATGGTAAAAAAAAAAAAAAATGTGCACCGCGTTATAATAGGCTGGATTATTAGAACATTCACCCTTTGCAAATGATACGGAAATAATGAAGTATAATCAAACAAAAAAAAATCACCTTTTTTTCTGTTTTTAAGAATAAAATAATATGCTTGAACATTTCATTGCCCCAAAAATGTTTTGGTATGTGATACCCCTAATTTACCATGAGAGGCTTGAATTATCGCCCTGAATAAAATGTTTACAAAATTACTAAAAAAACGACTACTACTACTAATAATAAACGTTCTTGACTTATAATTTAATAAAATCAATAAAGCATTCACGACTAAATTTCTTATATAATAATTAATCTTTAGCGCGTTCGGGCTAACACGCCCTTCGACAGGAGCAACTAGAAGTATAATTCCTAGTTAACTATCTTAGCTACAAGTTATACTCATCTAGTTGCTCCTGTAGGGCTTGTTAACCTGAAAGCTAGAGAAATAAATTTGTATTAGAAACTTTGCCCTGCATGCTTTATTGATATCATTAAACTAATAATAATAAGAACAACTTCAGATTGCAACAAAAAATAAATAAAAATGTGATTCGAACCCACGTTCGAACATACAGTAGCTCTTTGCTCTATTATAACCACTGAGTGCACGCTGATTGGACAGAGAGAGTCATCCACCCAGCGGGCGAATCCAAGATATTTAATGATGCCAGCCACCGAATGTTTGCCTGAAAGTGGCCAATAGAAGCGGTAAAAAGCTAAGAATGCACCGTGAGGAGAGATCCACTACTTTCATTATATTCCACCATTTTAATCTTATATAAACTAACGATCAAACCAAGATACCGGATAACCGAATGTTTCCTGAAATTATCCCAAAGAGGTGATAAAAAGCTAAGAATGCACTGTCAGTAGAGATACACTACTATCATTATGTTTCTCTCTCTCCACCATTTTAATCTTTATAAACTAATTGATCAAACCAAGCCACCAGATAACCGAATGTTTGCCTGAAATTGGCCAACAGAGGCGGTAAAAAGCTAAAAATGCACGGTCAGGAAAGATATAATATTTTCACGCCATGTTACCACCATTTTAATCTTTATAAAACCAACCAATTAAACTAAGCCATCGTACAACCGAATGTTTTCCTGAAATAAGAATAGTCAGGAAATATACAATACTTTCACATTATGTTACCACCATTTATATCCTATAAACCCATCAATGCTTATATTATATGACTAGATCATTAATTAACCCTCACATAATAGTTTCTATTCTTATTAATACAGGCTCTAATGCCTTAAATTTAATTGTTCCTTGTTGTTGTTAATTTTATTTATGAATTAATTATTGGCGGAATGGTTATGAGCTCAATACAAATATCTGTATGTATTTCTCCTGTCCTCAATGTCCATATACCTTCAATACCTTTACCTAAAAAAATTCAACAATAGCATTTTTCCTAAGTAAAAAGTTTCATAATTAATATTCACGTATTATTATTAAACAGAAGAAGAGGCCAGATTCGCCCATCAATATTAAAGTGCCTAGCAATTAAAAGCTCATATTTCGGGCGCATTAGCAAAACTTTTTTTTTCGCTGTTTGGTTTTCTCTTAATTGCAAGTATATGAATGAAAAATTTTCCCTTCGATCATATTTCCCTCTTCCCCCCCCCCCCCTTTTTTTTTCTTTCCACCTCATCACCGACGATAGAATTTATAAAAACAACATGGAAAAGAAAAAGCTGGCAGGAGAGTGCTCTTTTTATTTTTAACCCCGAGGATGTAAAAATTTAATCTGTTTCTTTAGTTAGTTTTGTGCTCGTTACCATTCCCTCGGATGTAATTGTAACTAACTTTTCTTTTATTCCTCCTTCTTCTTGTATCTCTTTTAAAGGTATTTTGTCCTGTGTTCGATGTTGCTCTTCCCCAGTCAAACACGATAAGAGAGGAGGGGTGGAAATAAATATTGTAAAAGTTTTATTGTATTTTATTGTGGAAGATGCCGTGCGTGTGTGGCTGGTAAGTGGTGGTTCCATTAATGCAACTCTTTTCTCTCTAGGGAATATTGGGGCTTTTTGAGAATGTTCTCTTCTTACTGTAGCTTCTTCTCTCTGTTGTTGGTCCTCTTTGATTTCTTCTTGGGTTAACTTTTCCCTTTTTTTTTTATTAGGTCCCAATTGGTTTTAATAAATGATAGCTGAGCGCGTTTTCTTTCTTTCTGGTTGATTTATTCCTAGGCATTGTATGATAGAGGTCGGTGGACGAGTGGGTAAAACCCTCGATTCCCGACAGCCATGAACCTGGGATCTAATCACGCATTGTACATTTTGCTATGAAGAACCTGTTCATATTTTACATTGTAAATAACATAAGCTAGGTTGTTCTTTTTGAGCGGTACCTAATAAAGTTATTTTGGAACAGGAGGCATTTTATACCAACAATTGAGTATGTACAAAGGATTTTTTTTATTTGGAAAGGTTTTTATCCCTCAATGTAACTACTTTTACCATTACTCTCTGATTATATGACAGAAAAAACTGTTGTCATGTGTAACCCTGAGATTATAGTAAATAGTAATTTGAAAAATCTCTCTGTTATTGTGTGTGTTGTGTGTGAATTCTGTGAAAAAAAAAACAAAAAAAAAAAAACGCAATGACTCATGAATGTTACAAAAATTTTAAAGATTCACTAACCTATTTTTAAGATATGAAATAAACGAAAGAGGTGTTTTTTTTTTTTGCAAGGCGCCATTTCCTCAAATTTAGGATTCTTTGAATAATGAAATAAGGTGAAGGAAGACACATCTCTTTCTCTCTAAAATACGGCGGAGTTTAAAGAACTAAAGGGAAAAAGAACATCAAAGTCCATTCATCTCTCGGGAAGGGAACGTTGCCAAGGATTTGGCGTTAATAACCAAGGCCAGTTTGCTAATGTAAGAAATTCCTTTAAATATGCAAGGACAACTTTTTCTTCTTCTTCTTCTTTTTGTGTCATTCCCCCTGTGGATGACATCTATCAAACCATGAATATTTGACGCCGTTGTTAATCTTACGACTTAATCTGGGTAATGGCACTCTAAATCCCGAATGACAGCTGGAGAGTTTGTCTCCACTTCTCTTCCTATCCCTCTCTCAATGACTAATCTGATACCAAGAGATTAGTATAAGCAGTTAAATAATGAATCATTTTATATTTATCTAAATCAATAACTTTACTGTTTGTGTGTTTCACCCATAAATATATCCATTTGTGCCATACACACACATTTGTCTCTAAAGTACAGATAGGATGAGAAATAATAATATTACAAGAGAAACTTGTGGCAGTGATTAGTACGCAAATAAAACTGACATATAAACAAACACACATGGCCTATAGTAGCTTTCAAAATATGAAGAAATTTATATGAGATATATGGATTTATGAAACGTTTATCTTGAATCCAAATAATATTCTATATAAGAATTCTTCCAATATTTCGACGTAGCTGTTTGCCCGTCTTCTTCCATGAGAACTCCGCTAGGGGCACTCTGTCCACAGGACGATCAGGCTCGAGTGGACAGAGTATTGTTCCTAGCAGAGTTTTCCTCGAAGAAAATGGGCGACCTACTTCGTCGAAATACAGGAAGAATTTTAATAAAGAATCTTATTTTGCTTGCCCCAAGATAAACATTTCATAGTTAATATACACATAATATATAAATTAAAATAATATAAACATATATATATTGAGAAGACGTGACAATTTGGTGTTAAAATCGGATTGACCTTTTGTTGTAATTCTCCATACCATCATTGCGTTAATAACATTTAAAAGAGAGATCGAAACTTTTCTTTCGAATGAAATTTTACCGGCCGTAGATTCCATTAGTGAACATCCAGCAGGATTGGAATGAATCCAGTTTGTATTTTAAAATTGTTTGGTATTTTAATAACGTCTCCCTTGTTCAGAAAACATTCGAATGACTTTAAATAACGTTATTTTAGAGGGATTGGGGGAAAAAAACAGCAACAATCTTAGATTGAGGTTCGACAAGGAGGCGCCCATGTGATCGCACTAATTCAATTGTCGGAGTTTCCAGAAAGAGTTCGTAATTCGATTATATCGGAGTGTGAAACAGAACTTATCCAACCGGCCGGCCACCAGGTGCATCACACCTAATTCTATTATATTGTGGAGCTTGGAATCGTGATGTGTATGGAGCTCTGCTCTTTCAATTTTCTGCATTTGAAGTGTTTATTCAACATATACAATGTTTTATTTTATGAATAGTATACACAAGAACACGTAGAAATCAACCTAGACATGAGGAAGTCGTGTTTAGAGATGTTCGGAAGTGAAAGGGCAACAAGTTCTCATTGGTGTCGAAGCAGAGAAACATTTCAGAAGCTCCTTATAAGAGAATATAGTTTTTAAATGCATTTATATCCGTGTATATTCTTCCGAGATCATTATAAAAACGTTTCTTTCGTCAAAATAGACGCAGAAACTATGCGCCGCCTTTTTACCATATTTTTATCATCGGTGACAAACATCTGCTTCAGAGAATTAGGTATTATTCTATTGATATTATTATTGGCATTATTAGTCTGCTCAAGAAAGGGTAACACAACAGGATGCAATACCTATTCAATGCATAGCTGAGCAGTCATTTTGCCTTGAATAAAGATTAGAAGGGTCCTATTTTCATAGCTGATGCCTCCCCACACCTAATGCCAGGGGTTCTTGCTGTATGCCTTTCTACAATACAGTCCTGATGGGATCTTTCTTGGGGCCTACGTCCAACATGTATCCTGCCGTCATTACCCCCCAAAATGAATCCAGATTTATCAGAAAAAATGGCAGAACATCATTCTTGAGCCCAAAGACGTCTCTCTTGACACCAGGGCGATCTGAGCCAGGTTTTCTTGAACTTTTCTCTTCCTCTGATCACTGAGACCAAATCTTCACAACAGTACTTTGCTTGCAGCCTACTTTGATGGCAATTTCTCTAGTCGAAATTCCTCCTTTTCTATGATTCTGCCTCCTGTAAAATCACAAATTCGCTTGTATGCCTCAACGTAAAATGTATCCCCTTGATAGGTTCACGTGTAAATTTTAAATATGTAGTTTGTATAAAAATCCACGCAAAAAGCTCAGTATATAAAGTGCATTTTGGCTTTCAAAAAAAAAAAAAAAAGCATTCTATCCGTATTTTACCCCGGCACCAAATGAAGTTGTGAAAGAAATTGCCTCGCCGTCAAGCTTCTGCATCTAACACTCGTCAATTCTTCAGCCCCTTCTTCCAATAATGCCAAGAATGACCAAGATGGGGTTCTTATCGGAACTTCCATTTATTTTGTGTTTCCGCCCCTCCCATTATCCAAGATTTTAATTAAAAACAGAGGGCATTTAGCATAATGGAAGTCAGGAGGAGGAGGAACGTGCGGAGTTGATTCTTATCCCGGTGCAGCTAGCGTTAATGGCGGTGGCGTAATGGCGAGTATCTAATTAACTGTGATGGCCGGCCTGATTAGCTAGGGTCCCCTGGGATACCTGCCGCTGGCCGTCAGTAGCCTCCATCTTTGCATTTGATCTTCAGAATTGCCGGTCGAGAACTAAAGACTTACAGATAACCTATCTCTAAATGTTCTCATTCACTCTCTTGAAAACTACACAATTCTCTCTCTATCTGGATTAATAAGGAATGTCTAAAGTCCGTTGATTTAATATTGCCTTTAATTTGTCTCTAAGATCAAAAGAAACATCTTGAAACGCAAGAAAATTGTAGGGGATGTATTTAAAAAAAGGACACTGAATATGTAGTGACATTAAGATTATATGAAAATATAATTGTAATGTTTTTTTGTGAAAAAGTTGGGGAAAAAATAAATGAATTTGATCCTCTGAAGTTTTAAGAAGGAATTCCCGATTGTTGGAAGTCTGTCAGGCAGAAAAAGCTCCTTCCTTTATTTAAAGTTACAAAAAATGTAGGTATAGCTCGTCCTTTGAACAAACTCTAAGCCCAATTTTGGAACACACATTAGCCACTTCGGATTGACGAGTTTCGCGAAATACAGTCTCTCCAATGTCTATAGGAAGAGAAAATAACGTTGGTTTTCTCCATTATAAGGCCATGTTTCTATACCTTTTTTTTTTCTTTCACAAAATTATCTTAGATGAATCCTTCACCATCCAAAAGCCGTTGATTTCATTGACATTGAAAAAAAAAAAACTGCTGTAAAATCGTAAAGGACTTTGAATCGTGTATTCCTTATGTTAAAAGATGAGGAAATTATATGGAGAACGGAAAGATGTCACGTCATAGGCACAATAGAGAACATTTCCTTATTTAAGTGGATTTTTTAAAACTTAAGTTTTTAATTCATCAGCCGGTTGGATGGTTAAACAATGGAAGCATCCTTAGAGATACACTCAAAGTCAAGAAGACTTAAATATAACACTTTTTCTCGGTACACCCATGTGTATTCAATTACTTTTTGTAGAAGCTTTTTATCAACCAAGAATGTCTAGATCGAATAATTAAGTTAATGGTCTTTAAATGGTCTCTTCAAGGCCATAATGGCAATGCTGTCATGCTTAGGTTTTGATAAATGTGACTGTGTATGATTACAAGGAGGGATTTGAAGTTGAGTGACTGTGTACAAGGAGAGATTCGAAGTTGAGCGATCGATTTGAAGAATCGGTGTTCCATGGGGGGAGTAAAATAAAAGGCGCCCTATGTATGCATCCATAGGGAACACATGACGTCTGGAATACCGGCCTTAATGACAGATAGAGAATCCACGGGGAATCGATGAACATGCTGCACCATCTGTCAACACGGGAGTTCACATTTGAAATGCAAATGCCAACGGGTGTTTTTCGGAAGATTCCTCTATATTACATCTCTGGAAAATAAAACGCTGCAGCCTTCTATTTGCCACCCCTTCTGTGCTGCTGCTGCTTACTATGGAAATGGCATTTGTGGTGTTCTCCAGCTTGTTGTCCCACCGATTTAATAGTCGAACATGTTGTCACGTAGAATTAGGAAAGACAAACTTCGGGCTGACGGAGTAATTTATTTAGGGTACAAGCACGAATTAAAATTTATAAAATTCAAGAGAAGCAAAAGGGGAAGTATACCGAGTTAGTAAAATATAAATATCAAAATTAAGAATAAACATAAATATTTCGCTACAATATGATCAAAGTTATTTTTTCGCCAAAATAACGAAGTTCTGGATTCACACATAGTCGATTATCAAATTAACAAACACAGGGTATTAAAGAAAGAAAACCTTGTTGTACGCATTTACATATTTACAGAAAGATTTGAGCTCGCCAACGTTAATCAACAACAATGGCTTTATATCATGTAAAGTAGCGCTATCTCGCGGTCGACTTCACAGACCTTTGTTCTATAAAATATAATTCAAAATAAAATATTTAAATTTTGTTAATACAGTCGAACTTGGATAATTCGAACCCCAAGGGACCATAAAAAAATTCGAATTATCCAAAAATTCGAATTAAAAACGGAAATTTTATTTATTTCAAATTCTAGGGACCAAGATTAATATTCGAATTAAAGAGGTTTTCGAATTAAAGAAGTTCGAATTATCCAAGTTATACTGTATAACATATATTATTTATTAAGGAACATGTTCGAATTTACATGTATGGGAAATCCGCCCTATATAAGTAAATAAAGAGTGGTTTATGCTTAAAATATAAAACTTTCTTTAGTTCTGTCCATGAATGTACTTAACAAATACAGTAGAACCTCCCTTTAGCGGACACCTCTCTACAAAGGACAATTTTCATTTGCAAAATTACCATTTTTACAATTTAGCAACTCTCCAGTAAGAGGACACATCTTCCTAAAAGGACATTTTGGCTTTTCAATTAGGTGTCCTTTACAGGGAGGTTCTACTGTATAAGAAAACGTAATCATCATCAAGTAATGGACATATTGTGTCTTTTGTTGTTGCACATGTTAACATGGTTCTACTTGTTATGGCATCGATTAGATCGGTAGACATACCACATAATTCTTCCGTAGAAGTAATCTACAATGATCAGTGACAATATATTCTTTAAAAAAATCATTACCATAGTTTCTCTACAGGATGCTTCCGGCGGTGCAGTCCTCCTAAAGAAATTCCCCCCGCGGTGCAACAAGTAGCAGCAGTTAAATTAATTTAGACGATGAATATTGCATGGCGAGATAATTGGTGGCCCCCTCGCATAAATTTAATAACAACACAACTCTCTCTCCCACAATCTCTTAATTCAATTTGCCGTGAGCGCCGCACAAAGACCAGATAAAGGCATCGATATCACCGCAGTCATACCCCGGCTCGCCTATAGGAAATGCAATTAGATCCTGACGGCAGTCTAGCTGGACCGCGCCAAGCAAACAATGACCGAATTGTTTGTTTGTTTCTTTCTTTGTTATATGGATTTATTTTTTACCAGGACTGCGTCTTCTTCTTCTAATCGACCTCCAAGATAACCACGTACTATTAGTTAGGAAGGCTCCCATATCTTTCCTTCTTTTTTTCATTTTTATTATCGGCACTTCTGGGGATTCAAATCTTACTTTTAGGGAATGCTCAAATTATTGAATTTGTCATTAACCTATTTGTAATGTTGAATTTCTTTTTATTATCTATGGTGATTTATTTTATAGGGATCCGAGATGTGACTTATTTTTCTTCTGACTCTAAACTTTTTTTTTTTAGATAAAAGTATTGCTGGCAAGAGAAATGTTGCAATACATTTGAAGTAATTCAATAAAAATACTTGTGTGTGTGGCATATTTGAGCATTTTATTGAAATCCAATCAACAAATATAAATGTTAAAATCGAAGAAGTCATATCCTGACCACGAGCACATGAGATTTTTAGATGGCAGAGCGCCATCTAGTGGAACATAAATCAACTAAACGTTGATTTAGCCTGTTCCTTGATTATTGCCCAACCCATATTTGGCCCAACATTTAGTTGATTTCTGTTCCACTAGATGGTGATCTACATCTAAAAAGCGCATGTGTTAGTGGTCAGGATATGCCTTCTTTGATTTTAATACCAACACCTGACCTTTTTTTATTTTTTAAAATTGTTTTTTTTTTTCAAATATAAATGATTAATAATAATATGAAATTGATAACATATAAGATGAACAAATGTATGTACACATCTCCGAAAAAAATGCTTTAAAAAATGGAGAAACGCCCATAAGTAGTAAAAGCTGCACCATTGCATTGGTTTTTATAAATATTTAGCAGAGCGGGGCGGCCATCAACAGTGGAGAGAGAAAGCCCATGTACAGGCTGGAGCTGCAACCAACTTTTGTCATCTCGAAATGAAAGGGAAAAAATCCACGAATTACTTAGAAATTATTATCCCATTGTGGGTAAGAATCCAAACACATTGGTTTACAGATATTTATATATAAAAAAGGCAAATATATCCTTGTCGCATACATGGACATTTTAGATGGCAGAACGCCATCTAGTGGAACATAAATCAACTATTAATTTATAGGTTTGTTCCATAAAATATCGATATTTGAATTCAACGAAAAAAAAATGTCGCGCGAAGAATGAGGCCACTTTAGCTTCTTTTAAATAAATTTTAATTAACCTAATAAAAAAATTTCTTGGGAATGGTTGTGATGTTTCACTTACTTATCTGACGACCAGAAATCTCGTTCTTGGTATAAAAATTTAATGCGTTAACACATTTTAGTTTTTTATCTTGAATATTTATTAATAAGTTTGTACGGAAACGAATTTCAAACAAACAAAAAAAGTCCAGAAACCATCCCGTGGTTTGAAATGGTTCCATGAAAAAGTTGGGGGGATTGGTTTCTAGAAGTCCATCGTGAAACAGGCCATGTTAATTTTTCTATAGGCAGGAATGTAACCTCAAACTTATTATTAAATGATATCATTTTTAAAAATATTTTGCCGCGTGGAAAATTAGGGAAGACAAACTTCAGGATGACACAGCTCTCTCTCTCTTGAATTCTGTGCGAATTCCTCAACATTGCCATTGAACATGTTGGGAACAAAAACTGCATAATCAACAAGGGCTTGTCCACACTCAAGGAGGCTTGTAGCTCCTGATAATATCCCGATGTCCCTTTGGAGAAGGCTTCGTCTGTTGCAAATATTTTCTATTTTTGATCTTTATTACAATATTGTATTTTAATTCTACTTGATTATTTTGCTGTTGACTAGAAGTCAATAAAGTTGTCAATTGTTTCTCTCGTGAGGTATCCCGGGTTCCTGGAGCCACCACGTACTAAAGTCACCAACTATCCGGAATGACACAGCAATTTTATTTAAAGCAAGAACAAACTATGAATACCCACCAGCGATTGCAATTAACCAAACAGATCTCTGGCACATTTGTAAGTGCAAAGTCGAACTGCTTTTCACATGTGTATACATATGGTGCTCTCACAGTAAAAGCAGTCGTTTACTTCCACCCACCATGATTATCATGGCCTGTACCACGTGTACTAGGGATAAGCAAAAAAAAAACTATGAATGATAAACAAAAGATAAGCAGTGAGGGAAGTTTACAGAATAGCAAAATATAAACCTCAAAAATGATACTCTGTTATCCCTATATATAGTCACGACCGTCTTTCCTCATCGGCCTCTGTCACGGATGCGCGCGCACAGGGAGGTCACGTGCTCGCCGGCTCCCTCGAGCCGGATTTAAACCAGCGACCTAAGGATCACCGTTGTAACATCTACAGTCGGGTAAAACACGGGCGTTGCCCGGGTCATTCGGCTAGTTAGAATAATAAATACGAGTGCTATGCTACAATATCAAAAGTGTTCAATAAAACAATCCCTTGTATCAATATTAAGATTGAAATATCATACTTCGAGGAATAAGTTTCTTTCCTAACATTTTAAAAGGAACATATCCCCGGAAGCCTGATATCTTCATTTTAACAAAAGTGTTTATGTTTCTTTTGCTTATCCCTAGTACACGTGGTACAGGCCATGATAATAATGGTGGGTAGAAGTTGGCGACTGCTTTTACTGTAAGTGCACCACATGTGAAAAGCAGTTCGACTTAGCACTTACAAATGTGCCAATGCCCCGTTTGGTTACTTGCTGTCACTGGTGGGGTTGAGCTTTAGCAAGAATCGATGGCCATTGTAGTATTTTTTTTTTTAGCAGAAAAAAAAGGCCCAATGCGAGAATCGAACCCGGATCGTAGCGGTTGAAAACCAACAGTTTAGACCATCCGTTTATGTTTTAAAATGATTTACTAATATGTGAGCGAAAAAATAAATTAAAAATGCAGATCAGGAAATTTCGGCTAAAAAAAGAACTCCATCGAGATTCGCACAAATGGCAGGTCTCGAGCTAGCTTTTTAAAACATTCAATAAGGAAATAATATTGGAAACGAAAAATGTTACTAATATAAAATCGGCCTGAAACCATACCAAGGATGTTACATGAAAAGTTTGGGGAGGATTTATCTTGAAACTTTAATCGGACGAACAGATAGAGGGGTTAAAAAAAAGGCTTTCATTGATTTTGATACTTCGTGACACGTGTGATTACACTTTTTATATTCGATAAATAGTTTTCTGTTTGTGTTTGGATGTAATTTGTAGGTGTATCCTTAGAGCATTGAATAGGTTCCATTAAACCAAATTGTCGGATGTTGTGTCCGAATGGTAAATGGACGGAGGACGGACCTGGTATAATGGTTATTGGCTCGACCTGCCTAATTGGCTTTTCTTTCTCTATCCGCCCGGCGTTCTTGTTGTTAGCTACGCCAGGCTGAGCTTGGTAATGGTTTTCAAACCAGGGCTGTTGTTCCAGGTCTGGTAACTTGATCTTTCCCTGGTAACTTAGTTACTTTAGATATGGTCATTTCGAATTGGTCTTCATACCTGACCTGATTACTTGAGGCGTTTTTACTTTAATTCTTCCAATTTGTTCTCTTCACGATAAACGTGGTGTTCCTTCCAAGCTAAGGTAAACGTTAAGCAAACTTTCACTCGGGTAAAACCCGGTCGAAGCCAGGTTGTGTCACCTCTTATAATAACGATTTAACGTTTAAAACTGATTATAAATCCGCTTCTCTTTCTATAATACTAGTGTAAACTTTCACTTGGGTAAAACCCGGTCGAAGCCAAGTTGTTTCATCTCTTATAATAACGATTTAACGTTTAAAACTGATTATAAATCCGCTTCTCTTTCTATAATACTAGTGTAAACTTTCACTTGGGTAAAACCCGGTCGAAGCCAAGTTGTTTCATCTATATACCAATATAAAAATGAATGTATGTGTGTGTGTGTGTCCTTTATGCCTGACCAAACCACTTATTGGAACGCCATGAAACTTTGGGAAGTTATTTAGTATAGTACTGGGAAGGTTTCTAGCAAATAAATTTTTTGAAATAACTTTTCGCCTAAAAATAATCAAGATAAATTATTTAATTTATCTGTTATAATTCAACAATCTGCTCTAAATACGATGATTTTGTAATGTAGAAAATTAGGAAAGACAAAATGAGACAAGAATAATGATACAATTCCAAGGCAAGATACTATTCCTTTAACTTCCAATTACCGAGGGAATCAATTAATATTGATTTTATTCAACTTATCGAGTATTTTTCAAGGGACCGGGAAAAAATGTTCACTTTATCGAGAGATTCGTTAGACAAACCTTTACTCGGGTAAAACCCGGGCGAAGCCGGGTACATCCGCTAGTCTCTTATAATAACGATTTAACGTTTTAAACTGATTATAAAACTGCTTATATCTATAATACTAGTTTAAACTTTCAATAACAACTTTTTATAATTTAATAAATATCATTTTGAATTTAGTTTTTAAACATTTCAATTTATATTTATTATGAGAGATATTATATATTTTTTGTATTTCAATATATTGCATAAATATATATATGCACCATAAGAGGTACCTCTCCCTTTAATTATACATCAGAACGATGCACTTGTTCATCTCCCTAGTGAAAAAGTTACTAGTGATGATGAAATATGAGCTACTACATATATATATATTTATACATTTTACAATATTGTGTATTATAACAATACATATCACCACAGTACAAAACGTAAAGGTGGTGATAAAGAATGAGCCACAACACTAATTTTGGCGGATTCAGACAAAAGCCAACAACCTGTATACCATAGTTTCAGGCTCTGGCCCTCATCAGTACAGGGGCGGCTTCTATTTGACAGCATCCTACGAGAGGAATTATGAAATCGGTCGAATTTTCTAAAAAGATGTTTAAGCTGGTGAAGTAGCAAAGGTCAATTTTCAGGCCCAGAATACAACATAAAGTTGTAGGAGGATGGTATTCATGTATCAAAATGGCATCTCTCCCTTAAAAAATGCATTAGGAGGATAAAAAAAATCAAAGGGTGTTACTCCATTGGTGAAATGTCAAAAATTATAGCAGGGGACAATTTTCAGGCCAGAATACAAAAAGTGGCGGGAGGATTATATTCACGTGCCAAAAGAAGAGGCACCTCTCCGGTTTAAAATGCATTTATTGCATTAGTATACAGTTTGGCTATTTGTCTGAATTTTACAAAACTGGTGTTGTAGCTCGTTCTTCACCATCTTAACGTGCTGTACTGGGGTGATGAAACAGAATGTATTGTTTCAAGGTATTTTTTTAACGGGAGAGGTGCCATTTTTGGTACATGAATACCATTTTATCGCACAACTTAGATATACGAATTTGCGGTAGGAAGATATTCATGTACCTAGAGGCCTCTCCCTTTATCATTCGATATACAGTTACGAGCGTCATTCCTCATCTCCTAATCAACAATCAGTCATCAGTTTTCATCTCCGTCACCGTTTGCTTTTTTTTTTTTGGGATGGCGCCCTCCTATTGGTTGGCTACGGTCACGCCACATTTGCCCCCCCCCCCCCCCCACTCGCCTTTTCGTTTATGTAATTATTATTATTGTGTTGAAGCGGGTCGCTCCTTAAATAAATGCATATATTAGTTAATAACCAAATGGAATCCTCTCTTTCTTTTTCCCTGTAAGAGACGCCTACGGAAGCCAACAATACATAGACAGATAAAGCACATAGGCTATAGTTATTAACTAATATATGCATTTATTTAAGACGCCAATTTATAATTGTAACAAATAGTATTTGAATCAAAACATTCAATCGGGTAAAACACGGGCGTTGCCCGGGTCATTTGGCTAGTTCATTATAACCACTAGTAAAGTTTTTCACTAGGGTGATAATTCATTGTTCTGATGCATTATTAAAAAAAGAGGTGTCCCTCTAGGAAGAATGCGTTCTACGTTTTCTTCGTTGATCGCGAAATGCGTGTGTCGTTGGAGACCCGCTGGCGATTCTCCACCAAACTCTGCAGCGGTGGCAGAGGTACTATATACTGTTATGTATATATTTATAATTATAATTTTAAAATAATGCAACTTTTGCATGTATTGACAACATTTCAATAAAATTAGGTTAATTGTCAATTGTCTAGGTGGATATCCTCTATCCTCTAGCATCCTAAATTTGTTCTAAAAAGTTCTTTATGCAATTATGTAAAATAAAATAACTTTTTAATGTCGTTATAAGAAAACGTATATATAGAAATTTCAATTAGGGAATCGGTTCTTTGTTGGATAAATTGCCATTATTCCAATGCGGCGACCTATACACTGCCACGATGGTTCCAGGAGGATAAATAAAAGCGCGACAGTCATTCTTACTAGATAGACGACAGGAATGCCAAGATTCTGCTCATCATTCCCTACATTTGGTGTGCCGGGTTCGATTTAATTTGGTCGACCCGGTGGAATCAATGCCTCCCGCCCGCCCACAATGGGATCTCTGAAAGATTGATGGAACCAATTCCCGCCACTAATCCCACTTTTCCTTCACTTTAAAAGAGCAAGATCGCCAAAGCTCTTTTAATTGGGTTTCCCTGCGACCAAATCTCCTCCCGGGAGTAACCGACATCCAAATAATTACGTTTCATTCCCCCGGTGATTAATACGGCGAGCCAATTAATGGGCTCTTTGTTTCGCCACTTCTCTCCACGCTGCTAGTTTCCCGAGATACTATTGCTTTCTGTGCCGATCACATACACTTTTGTTTGTTGTCTACACCTGTCATTTTAACTCTTTTTTTTTTTAAACGTGCTATCATATCAATATTATATATTCTAAATTTCGTATTTTTTTCTACTCATATTGTTCAATATATAATAATAAATCTCCGAGAGATGTGTTAAAATATGACAGCGTACTCTCGCGCGAATAAAAAGATGTGTCAGTAAATGGTTTATTGTTTTCACAACAAGTACTTGCCCCAAGCACTAATTTATTAGGCCGAGTCGATCTATCTTTACTAAAATGTACATTCTTCCCTCGGGTCACAATGATCAGTAAGTAGGGATTTAGGAGAGCTCTGAACTACAGAGTCGACTGAATGTAGTAGGTACTTAGACCGAGTATTTATTTTTATCATTGTTTCCATTAATACAATTTTTACCATTTGTTCTTACAAGACTCAATTTTGTTCTTTTTTGTTGTGTGTGTTATATTGTTATTGCAAAGCAAATATCGAAATACCAATTGCACATTGTACAAGGAATATTAAACTACTGGATGCACTCCGCATTCACCGATTCACGAGCTCCTTTGTCCCATCCACCAGGTCGGCTAAGGAAATGTTAGTCTTTGCAGCCACCTCAAGGATTAATGAAGTTCCAACTATCTTCTATAGCTTGACGATTATCATTTTGAGTTGTCCCTTCCTAATATCTCATTCCTCTAAGTGATGCGGGGGACTCGAGGACCATTCCTTCACTTAATTATTCAAATGAGATTCTTTCTCCCCTCTCAGCCATGTTATCTTCCTCATTAACTTCTCTACTAATGATTCTCTTGTGATTAGATATTGTGGGGGCATGCTGCAGAATGGGCGTTGTTGCTTAGTCCCCGATACGTCAGACACAATGGCCGTCGTAGCTGATTCTGGGCTGGCTTGCTTTATATTTAATGCTATAAATACACTCATGGACAAAACTCAAGGAAGTTGTACCTTTTAGCATGTATATCAGGATTCAGACAATAATTCAGAAAATTATTTGATACGCAGTGGCTCTTTATTGAAGACAAGCGAGATAACCAAGTGTGAACAAATTTGCTTCGGATCCCTTTAAAAAAAAAAGGAGGGGGGGGGGGGGGGGGGGGGGAAGGGGCGAACGGTGACATCAGAATAAGAAACTTCCTTAAGTTTTGTCCATAAGTGTATTTCATGGGAGGACAAATGAACTCTAAATGGGTTTACGAAAAAAAAAAGAAAAAAAAAAAAACCACCTAGAGAAACAATTGCACGCATAATTTTGAGGGTGGAAATCATTGATGGTTGTGTATATAAATTTACTTTTAAATATCTATGTAATATCTCTCACTCAGACCAAAGTGTTCGAAAACAAATATTATCCTAAAAAGAGGCATATAAGAACGAAAATATCACAAGCCGTGTTATCTCAATTAAGCTACAAGAAGAAGTCGTGAATATGACATGCATGTATATTTCAGTACATCTATCCTTCTTATTTCATTATTTATCATTTCACGAGATTCCTAAGTATCGTTTTTTTTTTAAATAACTTCCATGTTTTTACGATGCAATCTTATTTGAAACGGTCGACGAATGCTGAAAATCCTGAAAATTTTGTTCCTATAAACTCCTAAAGAAACTAACCATACATTTGTTTAATTAACGTTCCTTTTTTCCTGCTATTTCCCTCTTCTTATTTCTGCCTCGAATCAATCCAAACGAGATGAATGGGCTGGTCAAAAAAAAAAAAAAAAGGATCTCCAGGGGACCCGATCTATCTATCATGGCTTGGACAACACCGGACGTTAAAGTGGGCGGGTTGGCTGAGCACCAACATGATTATCTTCCATATTAGACCAATAGTTCCTAGATGCATTTGCTAAATATTGTAGTATTTATTAGATCTATATTCCATTTTTTTGTTTGAATATAAGCAAAAGTTTGACCCTTGAGACCATCCTTCCCTTCAAGCCATCATCAGAATATGTGATCTGTCCATTTATAATTGCAACCAAAGTAAGCAAATATCAGAATCTTTCTATTTGGTCCTGGCCACTTCAAGACCATGTTTGAATGATTCGTTCACTTGGAATGGCATTTTTCTCAGAATTTGACTGGAGACAGCTTACATCGATCTCAAATTAAGAAAATCAACAGTCATAAACCATATGATGAATCCAAACTGAACATTTCAGGATGTTCTATTTAACCGTTTGCCTATATTGTTTGCCGCGATAGTTAATTATGAAATAAATTATATTTATTCTTGTGTGCGCACAAATTGAGAATGCACATAAAATTTACAATTCAATAAATGGCTTATCTTCGCCGACCCTCTACTCTCCAAACGTCGCCTCACATACATCAATCAGTAAATAAAAATTCATTTCATCCTATCGGCCACTTTCTCACAAGTCGCCCGTCGACTGAAAAGGCTTAGTTAGCATTGTCATCAATCGGAATTTCTAGACAAAAGCAACATCATAAAAAAATAGATAATAAGAAATAAAGGAGCGTAAGAGAAAACAAAACTGGAACATTTCCAAACACTAGGTGTTGTTAAGCTTCCATTAAAAAAAAAAAAAAAAAAAACATCGATTATACCTTCTCTTCAACGCTGATAACGTGCAAATTTCTTCAGGTAATTTTTTTCATGCGACTTCTAACTTATTATATTTTATATAGATTTTTAGGTGAGGAGAAAGAAGGGGAGGAAACTCTTGAGCTAATATAATAATGGCCAAGCAGGCAGCAGTGAGCGACGTTATTGCTCCACCCTTCCTAATAACCCGGCCATCACCTGTTTAAGTAAGTTGTTCCAAGATATTATTATCTCCCCGTCTCTCTTCTCTTTTTAAGCATACGGATGATGGACGAGTTTAATTATTTTACGAAGGCTTGTTTACATTTTTGATAGGTCCGTCTGTTTGCCTTTCCAACTGGGCTGCTGCTGCTTGTTATGATCATCGATCCGGGGTTTTTCTCTTCTTCATCTCTTTTCCTTCAGCCATTCTTCTTTATCTTGGCTCTGCGATCTATACATATATAACTGAAAAATAATGAAGATAAATATAATGAGTAAAATAAGTTTATGTTATTATTTTTGAGGTGAATATTATGAATGTATTGATATAAATATTTAAATTGTTTAACAGAAAGATTTAAAAACGGTATCAAGCATTTAAATCGGCTTTGACACGTCATAAGCTTGTCCAAAAAAACAAAAAAACTTAGTAGCGCTATGATTACTAGCGTCACTAAATATAGAAATCATAGCGTTACTGTTGTGTAAGGGTGTTGGGGAAAGATTCCTTTTTTTACAAAAAAATAAAAAATAAAATAGTTCTTTTTAACAGTTGAAATGTTCCAGTCCACTGATATATTTATACTCATGGTCGAAACTTAATGAAGTTGTACCTTTTAGCATTTATATCGGAATTCAGACAATAACTCTGAAAGATATTTTATACACACTGACCTTTATTGATGATACACGAGCTAACCAAGTGTGAACAAAATTGCCTCTGTCTCCTTAAAAGAATAGACGACCGCGACATCAGAGACTTCCTTAAGTTTTGTCCATGATTGTAAAGCTATCGTAATTAAATGTCAATCAACAGGCGATTGATTGCCATCGTTATATCGAGAATAACGCTGTAACCAACAAGTTGTTCTTTGGGACCAACTCGCCGGTCCCATCATTATGGTCATGAGCTCCACAAGGGTTCGAATTAAATCTTCACGATGAAAGGACATTGCAACGATAATTTCAGCCCTGAACACTCTCATATTGGTGACGCTCGATAGATAACGTCCACACTTCAGATTTACCCCTCGATGCCATTCTACTTGGCTTCTTCAACACTCTTCGCGGGCCAAGAAAACAAAACTTAGACTTGCTGAAAACGTACAGCAAGCTCTCCTGTTGACTTTGGCGAGATGCCCTGTTTACAAATGCGAAACGGGATGGTCGATTTTTTCTTTCTTTCTTTCTTTCTTCCTTGTGCCGCCGAATGTCGAGCTTGAACGACCGACCGCTCAATCCGCTTAAGAGGCTCGAAGACGTGCCCGGGGTTGGCGAGCAGCCTGCCCATAAAACACGGGCGTCCACGGGCGACCTCTCGCCTGATTGGGGTCCGAGGCTATGGGTCCCGCGGGAAGAATATCACTCTGCCTGGAACTACGTGACCCTCCGCCTTTTATTACAGCATCCTCCTCCCTATCATAATAATATTCTCTTTTCCCTTCTCCGTCTGCTAAATGCCAAAACGATGGCTCTGGCACAAACTTCGATTTTTTTCTCCCCCCGACATCTCCTTCCCAAGGCAGATTCAATAAGCGTCATTTGTTTTTATCCGTTCATTGTTGCTTGTCCGTTACCGAACACAATGCAAGAGTCTCTCTCTCTCTCCAGAAATATAATTGCTGCTTGGGCCGCCCCTTTTTGTCCAGCTCTGATGGATGGCTGATAATGATAGGTTGTTCCGGGCTGCTGCAAGATACATGTTGGTGGTGGTGGCTCCCTGGATAATGATTATCGAAAATCCTTTAGCCCTCCCAAGTCTGCCAAAGATGGAGTGTTGCTAATGATTTTGTTTTGGGAGCTAACGACGTTGGAATTATTCCTGCATAGATTTGGTGCATCCTTTCACCAAGGAAATATTATTTGGAGAGTTTAGCTAATGGCCAATGTAAATATGTAAGATGGTCAGACTGGCCTCTTTGAGGTCTTTTTAATATGCTTGTTCTCTTTAACCGTTGTTTACCAGATGTTCCTCTTCTTCATCAGATAAAGAGAGGCTTCATTAAAAAAAAAAAATGCTCGTAGAGAGATGAAATGTTGTGATAAAATTTTGCTACAATCTTTTTCCCTTACCTTTTTTTTCTCTCTCTCTTTTTTTTTTTTTTTTTTCAGGTTCATTTCAATACGACGCCTGGGCTCCAGCTATTCAGATTGGCAAGCCAATCAATTTTAGTTTTTCTTATATTCGATCAATTTTATCTTTCTTTCGTTCCTTTTCCATAACACTGAGTGGTCCTGTTGGCGTACGAAGGCTAGGACAGGAGTGGGTGCTCCATTTAAAATTTAAATTCAGCAGAGCAACACAAATTACATTAGGCACATTTAAATATGTTGGTTGACATTTCTCGACGCCGCCCTTTCTGTCAGTTTCATTCTTTCTTATGCGATTTTATAAAAAAAAATATATTTTTCCAAGTTGAATTTACACACAGCTCTTTTTCTTTCAATCATTTCCCGTCGGCCTCCGGAGTAATTATTCCATCCTCGAGCTGTCGCGGGTCTGATCCTCACTAATCCCATCGGTCCCCCTCAGGACAGGACTACTTGCCTTAAGCGGAATTGGATGTGTCCCGCCGCTTTAAAGTTTTGACGGAGACCCCAGGGAACAGCGGCTCTGCTATTTAGCGCTCCTCTGCCCCTACCCCCTTCCTCATTCCTCTGGAGGCCCTCCCCGTCGTAATTAGGTCTTCAGCTCTCGTCTATTGATCGGTGGAAGGGCTCCAGGGGACCTTCGATCGGCCTCCGGGCCTTTTTTTTTTTTTTTGGTCACGGTGGGCCGCTTTAGAGAGCGCGAGCTCTAATTTTTTTATTTTCCTTTTTTTTTTGTCTGTGCTTCTCTCTGGCTGGATCTTATCTCCCCATCTTAGATATATACTACGTATGGAGCTCCTTCTTTCAGTACACGGCGCATTAGTTTTGCAAAGAAGTAAGAATCTGCTCAAATGTAAATCTTCCAAGGAAATTTTTGAGGACACAGGCTTTACATTACATTCATTAGCCACTTTTGAAAACTTTGTATGGGCATCAAAGTGTCATTAGAAAGGTGTCTATAAACCTTGAAATCAAGTAAATCAATTCTATTTTAAAACATACATAAATCATTAGATTATTAGATTGAAAATATTTTTTTTTATCAAAAGCGATTGCTTCAGCAATATTATATATATAAATGTATACTTTAAAGTTAACCAGTAATTTGATGGAGGAATCTTTCCTCATCTTGGCTTCTGTCTTTCCAGATGTCACGAATTACTACCATACTCGAGGTCGATAGTCAGCCAATACAATTCCCTTCCTCTTAGTCCACCTCAGCTTGGGCAGTTGCCATCTGATATTTATTATAATCACACAATGAGCTTTTTAAATAATTGTAAGCCTCCAATACACTTTATAAACAAATTCATTCACCAAGAAAGTATTAGTAAAGTATGCAATTAGGTTATTTTATTATGCATACGAGCTTCCAAACCTCTTAATATCAATTTTAGGTGGCTCACTTCAAAATTAATGACAGTTTATATATTTTAGTGAGATATTTTTTCAAGCCGATAATTTTCAATAATAATTTTTAGATGGCACATCTGCTAATCAACCATACCGCCACACATAGACAGCCAGTTAGCAGATACCTGAGAATCCAACTACTCAGGACTTTCGATAGCAAAAGACTGCTGTCTCTCTAAGCACCCACAGAATTCAGCCTTCCCTCTTTCTCAGGCCTAGCCATGCACGCATGCTCGGAGAACAGACTCATCCCACAATCTATGAGAGATTCCCATTGGCACCAATAACTAGGTATAGAACAGCCTTTTAGAGATAGAATGGCACCACTCTCTCGTATAGGGTCGAGCTCTCACATATTTCACTTCGTCGTGGCCAGCTCGTACACCATATCCAAGTTTCCAATCAACATCTTCATAGATGACCAGCTTCTCAAACACCGGCCAACATAACCGCCATGCATCCGTTCGAAGCCTGTTCAGAGTGGCCCACGAGAAGGTGTTGGCCAGCACATGCAAGCAGCCATCGTTCTCACATGTTACTCACTGTGAAGAACTCCATTCCACTTAAGCATCATGATAACTCACGATGGTTCCTAAAGTGTCTGCCACCAGGGCAGTTTAGGGGTCCTCCTCCCTTAGTCGCGACACAACTCAGCACTCAACCAAAGCATCAGGTCCAAGTACCGGAAGCACAGAGTTCAAGCACCATCTCATTTCGGCATCCAATATCACCTCATCGATCCCGTCAAATAACATACCTCGGAAAACTGGTAATTGGGTACGGCTCAACCATATTCCGTTCTAGTTACTATATAAGGATCTCCAGCTCTGTTCCAATCATTAAGGCTTGAGTTTCCTGGGCCAATCTAGTGATAATGATAGGGGGCTTTTGAATTATTTCCAACATTACTTGCTCTCCACAATCTTAAGGGATTCCACTTCTTAAGTCTCCCACAGGCAGTGACCATCGTGGTCAATCAGCCCCTACCACTCTATCACAGGTGGTTAAGTACAGACCGCTGCCACTCGCTCGTCGAGGCCTGCAGGTGGTAAGCCCACTAACTCTTCATATTAGTCCCACCGAAGAGATAAAAACAAAGCCAGGGACAATATAGGCATTCAAGCCTTTGCATTCGTGCAAGCTCCAAGTCCGTACTTCATTGAACATACTATGAATTACACATAATTCACAGGAAATACACACATTACACATGAAAGAAACTTCTAATATCCTTTCTTAAGATGAAAAATATTGGGAGGGCTTGGCTCATCAGTGGTGAACCCACCCAGCGGTTTTGCCAATTTAATCTACCAGACCGCTTCTCAGAGCTCTAATACTGTATTGGACGATTATGCTTATATATTCTACACTGAAGAGTGATATCTTAGAAATGGTATTCTCGAGCACAAACTATGGACATAATATATACATGGAGTAATGCAAGGTATAGATAGATAGGCTCGCGAATAAATATGCGAGGGAGAGATGCTGCGCCGGTGTTGAAGTCGCTTGATTTAATGACCGCTGTACCTGGGAGGAGGCGGCTAATGGATGGCGGCCACCGTCGCTCTAATTAATCGCGCGCTCCGCCTAATTGAATATTACTTTTCTGTTTAATATTCATGGCGGTCGTTAACTGCCCTTGTCTGGTCTTCTTCATCCCAGCTGCTGAACATCCGTATGATCTTATTGGTACTTGTTGTCCATGTTTTATCACTTCCTCGTCTACGTGGTCTTACTGTTACCTTATATTGGTGTGTTATCCACGACTTCTCTCTTCCTCGTCTGCATGGTCTGAAATTGCCATCCTCTGCCTGCAAAGCGGCTGGTTGGCATAGCGCCCCCCGCCAGCTCGAAAAGGTCTTTGAGGGCTTTTTCGGAGCGTAATACATCGAGTCCTCGTCGAATCCAAGCTTCTCGGGACTCTGCCTGAATCCTTGAGAGGTAACATTATTTGACGGAAGCGCCCAGTAACCCACACCTAAGCGGTTACCTCCAATGTATAATACGTCAACTATGGCGGACTATAAAATCATAAACGGCGTTCTTCTGGGTGGTGTACCTCGCCACCTGCCAGCCATTGTGCCGGAATGTCAGGCGTACGCCTTTCCGGGGTGTCTAGTGTTGTGGGAGTCCTTTCTTCCTCAATTGTGTTTCAATCCTCCTTATGCTTAGGTAAAAAAGAAAAAATAATAATACAGCCTTCATCTTGCGATTGTTTTAAAATAACTTTCGATTATTGTTACTACACTTCCCTGTACAAATTACAGACACTTCTTTAAGACTCAAAAAGGTTAATATTAAAAAAGCCTTTTTTAAATTATCTATTTGGGTAAGTGTGCCCTATCAACCAGAATTCCTTTTTTTTTACTTTGTATTATTATTATTATTTTTTTTTTTTTACAAAATCTATGTTAGTATATTTTGTAGTGTATCATATTTTACAGCATATTCAACAACTATTTTGTTAACTTTAGTGTTGGTAATCTGGAAATTTCGATAGCCTTCATGAGCCTTAAAATGTTGTTCCATTTTAAGCCGCTGGGGAGCTCTGGATAAATCAGGTACCACGACAGGCTCGACAGTTTCGACAGGCTCCTTCCATCTCAGCCTGCCGCCGGTCATCAAGAATATCCTAGAATATTAGCCGTATGGCACCTTTAGGACATTTTGTACCCTCCCTCCAAGTGTGGTGTAGACAGTGTAATACCGACCTAAAAGGTTCTATACAATTTTATTTACAGCCTTTGAGAATAAACAACTTAGAATTTCTCTTTCTTCTTGACAGAGGGACTTGGTTAATCCGCCTTTTCCTTTCTTCATACGGAAATATATATTTTTTCAACCTGGTCACTAGGTTTTCAAATCACATATCGGCTCAAGATCTATCATTTTGAATCATTGGCGATCCCCACATTCTAACACAAGCATTGTCCATCCCACCCTATGGATCGTTCCGTCAAAGTGGTGATTACCGCCGCTGGACTAATGGCAGCGTGGTTTAATGGACCACTTCGAACGTTAGCTGCACTCCCTCTGCTGCTTTTTTTTTTTTTTCAAAGACAGAGCCTTTGTTTTCGATCACTTCTTTGTCTCGTGGATCTTTTGTGTTCTCTATGAATTGTGCGTCGATGCCAGACTTCATTAACTCGATTTTCTTCCTTTTAAAAGGCCTTATCCCCTAGATGTCTTGAAGTGGCTCTTTTGTTGTCTGTTTTAGATGTTGAGCCGTTAACGGTGTCTTTTAGTGTTGGCTCTCGATTACATTAACATTGTTTCCTTTCTCATTGCTTTGTTGTTTGACCTATTATATTATATACGTTAAAAGTTCTCGGCCTGCCAATAAAAGACCTTGATTTTCAGTGTTAAAACATTTTATTTTCTACGTAATATTCCTTGACTTCAACACACTTGGACTATCGTTTCTCCGACATCAGTATTCCTTCCCGGAAATGAGAGCCTGGAAGGTTGTTAAAATATTCATCTACAGCTCGTTGAACTTCTTCATTGGACGCGAAGTGCTTTCCAGAAACAATTTTTTTTAGGCGTGGAAAGAGATGGAAGTCTGAGGGTGCTAAATTATGAGAATAGGGGATTAGCCGAGAAAATCGTACCTCAAATCTCGTAGTTTTCTCATTGCCAACACACTTTCATGAGTAAGTGCACTGTTCTGGTGAAAGATGATTCTTTTCTTGCTCGAGCCAGGCCTCGCAAATTTTGACATCCAACTGATCAAGAAGGTCAGAGTAATATTTACCTGTAATAGTTGGAACAGCAGAGAAATCCTATAACACAACATCCCCATAATTATATCTGTAGAGTTGAGAGACAAGAACAGTAGAAATATAGAAAATACAAATTCCTCCGAGATTACTTACCAGATCTGTGGCTCCAGAATTAACACCAACCTACCGATCACTTCTGCAGAAATACATCGCACTCGCTGGAAGATTCTCCTAAAATATCGCATTTATTTTGCTCGAAATAAATCTTCCAATCAAATCTAAAGAATATAATTGGCGAAATTCAAAATATGGACTGCGCTATATTCCTCAATACATCTACCCTCATAGACAAAAACTTAAGGAAGTTTCATATTTTAAGCATAAGCCTCTCCTTATTTGCATATATAACGGCGGTTGTCCATACATGTAAATTCGAACGCACTCCTTTAATATGTATAATAAAATAGCAAAAATATACACTTGCTAAAAGGTACAACTTTTGTATATATGCCATACTTCCTATAATGTAGGTTTGTTTCTACATGCAGACCTATAATAATCCTCACACCTCCCGGACACAGTTGAATCTGCCTGTTTCCAGCGCAGCCGCTCCGCTAAAGTTTGTTAATCGCCCCCAGTCTCTTTCTCCGACAAACGATATTAGGATCCGCCGCCGGCTGTACTTTCTTAGGTTGAACTCCACTTCCACAGATATTGTTGGCAAGTCATGGCGGCGTACATGTCGTGGGGTTTGTGACGACAATGCCTTCTTTGTACTTGCTCGCCTCTTTTGTGTGATCATTTCATTCGTCGTATATATCTATTTTACTTTGGCATAACTGGGCCAGAATTGTTTAATTTGGAAGTTTTCAGACATGTTTGAGAGTTAATATCCCGTCCGTAATATCGTCGCGGAGATTTAAAAAAAAATATTATCTCATTGTATAATTATACAAGGTCATGGAGACTATATTCATTGAACAAATTCACAATCCTGGCAGGGTTGGAATACAGGTCCTGTCTTGAGGCTCCCATACATTTCATAGGGTGGTCCGGTGAGGCCTCTCTGGTCGCGGAGATAGATAAAGCAAGTGCAAATTTGAAAAATAATGTATTATATAAGGGGGTATTTACCATTAAGAGTTCTCAAATGATATTTTATACAAAAGAGTATTTATAGGGAGAGAGAGTGTGCAATTTTTTTTAAAATAACTTTTCAAGATAATAATAAGCGTGTTTGGCCACCGAGGCGTTTCGTTTCTTATCCGTCGATAAGATTCCAAGAACCCCTCGCACTTGTGGTTGCGGACTCCAGCGATGACTGACAGGCGTCCCATGGAGCTTCCTGAATAGGGATTGAGATTATTGACACTTTCATATTATCCGTAACAAAAGCACACATAGCATTCATTCTGAATATTAGAGTTCATTTAATTTATGAGAAATATAATACAAAGGTGAAATTTTACTGTGATCAGGTGGATAAATTGCTGATGAAAGCCAACAGCTCGAAACGTTTACGTGGTTAGCTTTCACTCATTAATCAAGGAAGAGTATTTGGTCCATTCTGGAATAATAAAAAAAATCAACGATTGTTTGATATTTACTCCTACAGATGACGCAAGCCATCAGCACGATCAGGAGATGCCTTTTTCCCCCTTCATTTGATATATGACTGTTGTGTTGTACCATTCCGTGGTTATGAGAGGGAGACAGCTCTGTGTAAGCTGCGCCACAAAGAAAGTGACGGCGATGGGATTAGCGACAAACCTAATTAATTTGGCCAATTAACGGCGATTTGCGCTCCGTCGAACAGTACTGACTTATTGGCCGCTAATTAAAAAGCCGCATGTTAATGGGACGCATGCGCTAGTAGCCCTTTGGTGAAAAGAAGCAGTAGCTAATTGGGTGGCCGCCATCTGCAAGTCAAGTTCCTGATTGTTTCTTGTTGTTCTAAGCGTTTTTTCCTCCAGCCTTCTTTATTCGCCTCTTAGATGTACTGAGAAAATTACTCTTGTATTTAACTAAATTTATTCTTTGGAGTTAGAGAGGAGTTGGTAATGCTATATATATGTGAACACAAATTTAAGGGTAATATGTACTCTGGTGATTTTTATAAATCGGTTAACTTATAACAAATAGAGATACAACTTATTTATATCCATTCCTATATTACTATATTAATCAAATATAAATCTCCGAGGATGAGTTTCTTTATTAGAAGGGTCGTTTAAAACCCGAAAGCTTGTAAACTCGTTAATAGTGCAAATATGAAAATTATCCTCAGAGATTAATCTTATTGATACAGAGGATTATAATTCTAATATTACCATATATTACTACAATATTATTATATGTATAGTATTATAATTAATATATGTCCATATATTTACACAACATTTTCATGTGTACCATAATTATAAAATAGTGTAACAGCCCCAAAATGTAGATGAAATTCAACACGCCAACTTGGCGATCATGTATATGATCTCAAACAAATAAAAAAAACTTAAGGCGTAAGCCACACTCAGTCAAGGCGAGGTCCAGTTTTCGAGATTACGTCATTTCCTCCTGGGGAACTTCCATAAGTCGTTAGTGAGTTTTACGACCAGCAGCGGACAACAATAGATCATATCTCCCACTATTGCAAATAACACTCTCCTGGGCCTCGCCGCGTCTTTGGTCGCTAGCTTCTCTTTAGATGTATCCAACCTGCTTCGTCCTTTGTTTTACCCATAGACGCTTGGAACCACTTGGCCCCATGACTGCTAGTGCCTGTGGTATGACACATATATATATAATGACATTTGATTAATCTTATTCCTAATGGCGTGTTTTATTATCCTTCTATTCGGCTCTTACCTGTCTGCCTGTGCCAATGGTGACGCATGCGCAGCTCATTTCCTTTCCGTCACCGCTACTTACGCACGAGTAGGTGTGGAGTCCAAGTGGCGGACAGTATATATATATGGTACTCTTTCTGCCGCTGATTAGTCGGCTGGAAACATGCTCGATGTCTCAGCAGTTGTTGACTATCTTAAAAAAAAAAAAAAAAACAGAAAGGCGCCAAAATATTGAAAAGCGTCGACAAAGTCAGCTTACTGCGCGCGCGTTTTAAAGTTGAATTGAACCAAACCAGCGATTGCAAGTAACCAAACGGGGCTCTGGCACATTTGTAAGTGCAAAGTCATTTGGACTACCAAGTGCATTTGGTGCACTTAAGTAAAAGCAGTCGCCAAATTCTACCAATGATTATCATGGCCTGTACCACGTGTACTAGGGATAATTATCATGACTATCATGGCCTGTACCACGTGTACTAGGGATAATTATCATGACTATCATGGCCTGTACCACGTGTACTAGGGATAATTATCATGACTATCATGGCCTGTACCACGTGTACTAGGGATAATTATCATGACTATCATGGCCTGTACCACGTGTACTGGGGATAATTATCATGACTATCATGGCCTGTACCACGTGTACTAGGGATAATTATCATGATTATCATGGCCTGTACCACGTGTACTAGGGATAATTATCATGATTATCATGGCATGTACCACGTGTACTAGGGATAATTATCATGACTATCATGGCCTGTACCACGTGTACTAGTGATAATTATCATGGCATGTACCACGTGTACTAGGGATAATTATCATGACTATCATGGCATGTACCACGTGTACTTGGGATAATTATCATGGCATGTACCACGTGTACTAGGGATAATTATCATGATTATCATGGCCTGTACCACGTGTACTAGGGATAATTATCATGATTATCATGGCCTGTACCACGTGTACTAGGGATAATTATCATGATTATCATGGCATGTACCACGTGTACTAGGGATAATTATCATGGCATGTACCACGTGTACTAGGGATAATTATCATGATTATCATGGCCTGTACCACGTGTACTAGGGATAATTATCATGATTATCATGGCATGTACCACGTGTACTAGGGATCATTACACAATGTACAATGTGGGTATGGAAAGAAATTTGTCCATGTATTAACATTTCATAAATGAGAGAAGACAAACTTTTATTCCAGATCTGTAGTGGATATAATATAGTTTAAACTCAAGCCGAGTGACCCGGGCAACGCTCCGGGTTTACCCGAACAGCCTGTGAAGACACATTAAGAGTATAGACAGTGGCTTAAAAATCATAATGGGTATGTACTGATTTCTTAGAAGTAGAATTTCAAGTCATAAAAATACTTTCTAAGCACAAAGTATATACATTCGGGCAGATAACACACGGATCAATCCTGGGTATCAATAGTAGATCCCCAAGAAAAATTTCTACAGAGAAGTAATTTTGAATATAAGTAATTAAAATTTGAATTAGAAATATGAAATATATCTTCCATTAGAAATTAATAAAATTCAATAACACAAATGCGCTTATTTTTAAAACAAAGCAATTTGGTAATGATAAATATATAAAGTAAAATTTAAAGCAAAAAAAAATATGATTAAAAAATTGAATAAATTAAAATATATAACTACTAATATTTATAGAATAAAAATTGACATATGAAGTTAAAGAATAACGAAAATTTTGGCATATAGATCGCTATGTATAGTTCAGTATCTTTGAAGGAGATTGCTTAAAAATTTACAACTGAAAATTCTGTTAGTGTAAAATCCTTTATACAAAGGTAAATAAAACCCGAACGACGCTACATCCAAGTAAAGTAAAAGTTATATTAAACTGATATAAAATCTTAAAAAGGAAATTTTAGAACTAATTTAATTGGAATTATGTTTCAACCGAGTTGTTTAGAATTCCGATTCTTATTAAATATTTCAATTTGAGGGAATTTGATATATATATATATACAGTTATCAGCGTCATAATCAATTATTTCTTAATCAATTCTGTCACCGTTTGCTTTGTGAATGGAATAAATACCCAAAGATGGCCATTTCGCATAACCATCGATGGTTCAGTGGTAGAATGCTCGCCTGCCACGCGGGCGGCCCGTGTTCGATTCCCGGCCGATGCATTTTTTTTTTTTTTACAATTTTTAAAACTCATTTATATATTATACAAGAATGACATCCACGGCGCCAATTTATAATTGTAACGAATAGTATTTGAATAAAAGCATTTAATCGGGTGAAACCCGTGCGTTGCCCGGGTCATTCGGCTAGTTTGATATAATTCACAATGATAATATAATTTGTATGAAAATTGCTTTTTATTCTATATACTTTGGGTAAAACCATTCAGGCAAAAACCTCGGCGTATCTCGGGTCAGCTAGTCTAGTATATTATATATGTGTGGGTTGTGTACTATAAATATCTAGGTAGTCATGGTTTAATTGATATTGTAAAATTATAAATATCAATTTATCTCCTGGACTATTTAAATAATTAAAAGGGTTTCTGGAGATGTGAGTTTCTTTTTATTTTATTAAAGCAGTCTCAAGATTTCAGGTATCTCTGCCCTTCTACAGGAGAACAGGAATAAACGAATAAAACGCCGCCTGATGCCATATTTATTTATGTTCTCCTGTAGAAGGACAGAGATGCTCGAGACTGCTTTAATAAAATGAAAAGAAACTCAACAACAACAACAACAACAAAAAAGCCTTTATTTAGGGTCACTGACCCTATACAGGATTCACCAGAGGTATGCATAAGAACAAAGCAGTGAGACAACGGAAATAGCGATATATACAGAGTAAAAAGAGAAAGAAAAAAAAAAAAAAACAAGAAAAGGAAAAAAAAAAATAATAATAATAAGAAAGAGGGAAGCAAGAAATCAACACAAAAAGAGTAGCAGTAAGAAAGTGAGGAGTGAGTATCACTTGGCCTTCTTCTGAGATATGGACTTGTGGAAACCATAAAACGCCGTAGCAATATACTTATTCTGGGTCATATTGTCAATTATTGATGGAAGTGAAGCACAGAGTTGCCCATTTTTGAGCATAAGGGTTCTTCTTTCTTCTTTCAGAGCAGAGCAATCAAAAATATAGTGAGTGATTTCATTTTGTAGTTTTGAATTACAGAAGGTACAAGTCGGGTCCTCACCGCAGAGCATCTTGGTGTGGTTTTCTCTAAAAAAAACTTGAAAGTATTCTAACTTGTGCGAGTAGTCTTACAACCGGGAAAGGAAAATCCCCTAAAAGGTATCCCTCCGTCATGAAAGATATGTGAATGTCTTTGTAGTGAGAGTATAGCTTAGATTTATCCATTCTTGTAAGGTCGTTTTGTATAGATTGGTCTGCCGCTGTTTTTAAGAGCCCTGTAATCGCGCTCCTCAGCGTTTCAGGGTCATCACAGGAAACAAGTGCAGGGGATCCATTATCGTTAAGCAGATTAGTGAGCTTTTTAATGAAACCGATGGGTGTGCCCGAAGCATTAGAGAGTTCCCGTGTTCTATTAAAACATATACGTGGCAATCTGTCACTGCTCATATTCAACACCCGCAGCCAATACTTCAGGGTTAATTTTAAGGCTGTTACACTCAATGAGATACGACCGGTTTCTAATCTGATTAGGTAACCTGGAGTGTATCTGGGCAGATTCAGGAACCTACGGATAAATATGTCTTGTATATTGTCCAGTAAGTCTTTATGCTCTGTTGCCCATAATGGAGCGGCATACATCAGGACAGCTCTCACTATTGTATCAAAGAGTTTGATTGATAAATTTATTGACTTTGCTTTTGATTTTATTAATATTGGGTGTGTGGCGTTAATTGCTGTAAGTGCTTTTCCTTTAAAGTAATTTGCCGGGTGAGTAGTTGTTATTGTTGGTGTCAGAGGGAATCCCAAGTATGTATATCTTGAAGTTATTGCTATGGGTTTATCATTCCAGAACCATCTATCCTTATTTGAGGGTTTACCTCCATTACGGAACACCATAATCTTTGACTTGGACTCATTTAGTGTCATTAAGTTCTCATCGAGATATTCTTTCAGTATTTTGATCTTCTTTTGGAGGTTTATCCTGGACTCACCTATAATTGCTATGTCGTCGGCGTACAGCAATAAATGGATATCTCCAAATTCTGGCAAATTTACACTCGGCAGGTCTGAGTTATTATAAATTTCGATTAAGTCCGTGATAAATAATATAAATAGCAGTGGGGAAAGTGGTTCTCCCTGGAGGACTCCCGAGTTTATCTTAATACTTTCCGTAAATGATCCCTTCCATCTGATAGCTATAGTTGCTTGTTCGTAGTAACTTTTGATCGTACTTATGAATTGGTAACTTATGCCTAGGTTGTAAAGTTTTTTCCAAAGTAGTGAGTGGGGTACAGTATCAAATGCCTTCCTTAGATCGACAAAAAAGACATATAGTTTTCCCCTCTTTTTTCTTAATGATAGTTGGATTAAAGTAGTTAGTGTAAATATGTGGTCAATACATGATCTTTCTTTTCTAAATCCCGCTTGGTTTTCGGGTATAACCCTTCTTCCTTCGACCCATTCCTCCAGTCGTGATATGAAAAGAAACTCATCTCCAGAAAACTTTTTGAATTATTTAAAATTATAAATATATTGTGTAAAGGTGTGGCATGATGGGTGTATTGATATGCAACAAAAAGTATATACATATATATATCGTTTTTAAAAATGCCCTATTCGTGCCCTCAATATTAGCCCAATTTCAGCTTTTCTCAGATGAATTGGCATCACCGCCATTTTTCAAAGACGAATTTGCATGTCTTCCTATTGTTTCGGAATTTTTTAATTCTTTGTTCAATTCGTCGATACCTCGACGTCCGATGGTCACATCGTGCTGGTTGGTCAGCTGTCGGCCTGGAGCGCCGGGGAATCGATGGCACGGCAGCCTGGTCTGTCGATCCCCATCGACCGGGATCTGATTAATGGATTTGTCCATAAAAACGGTTCAACTCCTTGTTGCCTTTTTTCTCTTTGTCCGTCCCGGCATCGATCGCCGCCACGCCGCATAATGGTTTTTGTCTTGGCTGCTCTCTTCTTGGTTGGCGATACTGTCTGGGATGATCCGTCGCTGGCTGTCTGGTTGCATTTTCTGGTTGTATTTATATATAAGGTCGTTATCATTGGTTGTGTCTGACCGGTTCCGAGCTAGGTCGTATCTTCTTGATTGTCTAGTTGTTTTGGGGAAATGTTGGTGACATTGGTGGTTTGAGCTAGGTCGTATCTTCGTGATTGTCTAGTTGTTTTGGGGAAATGTTGGTGACATTGGTTGTTTAAGCTAGGTCGGATCTTCTTGATTGTCTAGTTGTTTTGGGACAACGTTGGTGATTCTGAGCTAGGTCGGATCTTCTTAATTGTCTAGTTGATTTGGGGAAATGTTGGTGACATTGGTTGTTTGAGCTAGGTCGGATCTTCTTGATTGTCTAGTTGTTTTGGGGAAATGTGAGGACATTGGTTGTTTGAGCTAGGTCGGATCTTCTTGATTGTCTAGTTGTTTTGGGGAAATGTTGGTGACATTGGTTGTTTAAGCTAGGTCGGATCTTCTTGATTGTCTAGTTGTTTTGGGGCAACGTTGGTGAGTCTGAGCTAGGTCGGATTTTCTTGATTGTCTAGCTGTTTTGGGACAACGTTGGTGACATTGGTTGTTTGAGCTAGGTCGTATCTTCTTGATTGTCTAGCTGTTTTGGGACAACGTTGGTGAAATTGGTTGTCTGGCCGAGTCTTAGCTGCGTTGATTATGCATACTGAGCTATCCTGGAATATCCTAAATTTTATCGGATTGTTAGT
Source organism: Cordylochernes scorpioides (assembly GCA_030710605.1). Classification (NCBI taxonomy): domain Eukaryota; kingdom Metazoa; phylum Arthropoda; class Arachnida; order Pseudoscorpiones; family Chernetidae; genus Cordylochernes; species Cordylochernes scorpioides. The sequence continues at coordinate 60,055,684 of CP092876.1, read as the reverse complement.
GTGGGAGCTACATTTTGTGTTGAATTCTGAGAGCAGTTAGATATATATGTTGGAGATGTCAGCACTTCATTCCATGAGAAGTGGACGTCAGAGTAAATGACCCAGTGTCCGAGCGCTATAGAAGCCGAGAGCTCTACACTCCGTTTGTTGTATTAACAGAAAAGTCGAAACCAGGAGTGGAAGCACTGTGGTAAAAACAGCTCCATCTCAAGTGTCAACATCCTTATTGAGGCTTGCTGTCTATTTATTTGTAACTTTCGGCAGAGAGGACAAAGCGTGCGAGTGACGAGTTTTGGCCACAAAAGGAGGTTTTCCAATCTTATATAATCCCTGTCTCCGGTTCCTTACCAAACATCTTGTCCTCTATGTAGCGTGGCTTAATGCACTCCTGCAAAAACTCAAATTTATGTTTGAACCAGGTTTTCCAGGAATAGGTTTATTATTATTATTTTTTAATATTTTAGATATCTAGCTTTCGGGCGTGATAGCCCTTCTACAGGAGAAACATAATATAATAAAATATCCATAGAAGCATAGGTCGCCTCTCCGGTCAAAATAAACGTCAAAAACTGACGCCTCGGGTCGGTGACAAAGCCACAACACCAGCTTTGGCAAACTGAGAAGCGTCCACCTAGAGACCATGGTTTTGGGCTAATGGCCCTCGTCAGTCTAGGGCGGACTTTATTCCATGAGATCCACACGGGATCTAATGGAATCTTCACAATCTACCAAAAAGGTGTTTTGCTGGCAAGGTGGCTGGGCCAAATGGCGTCAGTTTTTGACGTTTATTTTGACGGGAGAGGCGCCCTATGCTTCTATGGATAAATTTCCTCCCGGCAAATTTTCCATCTATATTCTAGCCATAGATTTGGCCCAGCCACCTTGCCAGCTAAACACCTCTTTGGTAGATTGCCAAGATTCCATTAGATCTCGTGTGGATCTCATGGAATAAAGTCCGCCCTAGACTGACGAGGGCCATTAGCGCGAAACCATGGTCTCTAGGTGGACGCTTCTCAGTTTGCCAAAGCTGGTGTTGTGGCTTTGTCACCGACCCGAGGCCGCTAGTTGCGGCGACGGTCAATAGATGGCGTCAGTTTTTGACGGGAGAGGCGCCCTATGCTTCTATGGATAAATTTCCTCCCGGCAAATTTTTCATCTATAATAAAATATATTTTATGTATAAAATTATTATATCATGTTTCTCCCCTGTGACGAGCTATCATTCCCGAAAGCTAGGGATCTGAAATAATAATTAAAAAAAAGAAAGAAACTTATACCTGGAAGTCTGATGTTTTCGCCTTAATATTGGGATTATTCAATTTAATTGGAAACAAGTTTGATTATCAGTCGTGAGGACTTTGGATCCCCAATTAGCACTAAAGATTTCGCTTTTTTCTCAATGCCACCAAATTTAACCGATTATGGACGTTTTGACTATGGAAAGCGATAGATCTACACTCCGTTTGTTGAATTAACAGAAAAGTTGAAACCAGAAGTGTAGACACTGCGGTAAAAAGCAGCTCCATCTCAAGTGTCAACATCCTTATTAAATCGTGTATTTCTACCTATATTTTCACCCGTCGCGCCTCTTTACCTCGAATGGTGTCGAGTAGTGGCGGCATCATAAATTTACGGAGCTGTAAGCAAGCCCTTTAATAATCGAGTTAAGGGATTTTCATCGCCTGATTTACCTACCGATTCTTATGTGTTTTTTTTTTTTTTGAAACTTAAAATCCTGTCCCTAATTATCAGAGTATTTAGAGGGGGATCTCTCTGTGTTAAAACAGCTTTTATCTAACATACTTGAGTCCATAATCTTTGTGACATAAAGTGGGTATTTAATCTGTCTTTTCATATTTGTGATTTTTGAATATTAAAAACAAAACTTTTCATCAGATATCTCGCAACTCCTATCCCCTCTTCATTAACAATAGAAGCTCTCGACTCTTCGCCTTTCTATGCTAAAGTGATAAATAAAAGTTTTGACTTTTCAGTTTGGTTTTCATAAGGCCATCATCCAATAACTTCCGAAATCTCGAAAGAGGTTGTTTTTTTTACTGTAGTTTTTATTTTATTTTTATAATTGTGTTCGCTAGATTTTTTAGGAATGGCTTGCGGGTGGAGAGTAAGCATCTTTTATATCAAATTGAGACTAAGGTAAATATTGAGTGGTCCAAAAAATATTTGAGCATCTCTGGATTTCTTATTGCTAACAAGACGGCATAAGAAGCGAGGGAGGATTTGGTATTGCCAACAAGACGGTACAAGAAGCGAGGAAGGATTTCGTATTGCTAACAAGACGTTATAAGAAGCGAGGAAGGATTTGGTATTGCCAACAAGACGGTATAAGAAGCGAGGAAGGCTTTCGTATTGCCAACAAGACGGTATAAGAAGCGAGGGGGGATTTCGTATTGCCAACAAGACGGTATAAGAAGCGAGGGAGGATTTCGTATTGCCAACAAGACGGTATAAGAAGCGAGGAAGGATTTCGTATTGCCAACAAGACGATATAAGAAGCGAGGAAGGATTTCGTATTGCCAACAAGACGGTATAAGAAGCGAGGAAGGATTTGGTATTGCCAACAAGACGGTATAAGAAGCGAGGAAGGATTTCGTATTGCCAACAAGACGGTATAAGAAGCGAGAAAGGATTTCGTATTGCCAACAAGACGGTATAAGAAGCGAGGAAGGATTTCGTATTGCCAACAAGACGTATAAGGAAGATTCGTGGCTCTACTTGTTGCCCCCACGCTCGCCATAAACCACGCCGGTTTATTGGCCGGGATCAATCCGCCTTAATTGGAGTCTTTGTTTTATTGTACTTCCGTCGTTGGACTTTATGGCGGCGCTTTGTTCTCTTGTTGCATTATGGATTTGATCTCAAACCCTCTCTTCTTTAAACTTCTTAAAATACCCCTCCCCCCATCCCGGCTCTTTCTCGTGGATCTCCGCTTCTTATCTCTTTAAAAGACAAATAATTTATCTCGGAGCTCTTTCTAGGAATAGAGGGGGTAGCGTTCCTACGATTTGTTGGTGTTCAATTTTTGATGAGCACACATTACTTATATTTATTGCATATTACCAAAAGAGGCACCTTTTCCTTTGAATATGCATTAAAATAATTCATTTTGTTTATCACCCCAGTACAAAACGTTATCGTGCTGATAAAGAATGAGCCACAACACCAAGTTTGGAAAATTCAGACAAAAGCCGCCCTGTATGCCATGGTTTCGGGCTATGGGCCGGCCATACGAGAGGAGTTAGGAAATCGGTTGAATTTTCCAAAAAGGTACCTAAGCTGGTGAAGTGGAAGGGCCAATTTTCAGGCCAGAATACAAAATCAAGTTGCGAAAGAATGGTATTTACGTACCCCTAATGAGGCGTGCCTCTCTTTCTTAACTTGGAAAGATCAAAAATGTCTGAGCCACTCAGAGTCCCCAACCTAACATTAGGAAGTCTACCTCTGCTGTACTCGAACTTTGTACCATTGTATCTGACCAAAACGCTGATGCATTCCACTACAAGAACTTCCAAAGACTTTTAAATGGCCTAACACATTCATTCCAGATGTAAACTATGCCCCCACTGGACTTGTTATCAGATCCGCCCCATCCTGCTTAGCTCCTCGGATCCCAACATTTCACTGCCCTATTGCATCTATTTAACCAGAGTATTTTGTCCTGTTCAGCTTACTAACACAAAGTTACACCAGACCTCTTACTTTTCTTCCCTATTTAGAGTTATCTCTTGATAATTTTCCTTGCATTTTTGCCATGGGTGCCAACACCCACTCTCCAACTTGGGGCCGTGGAGACGTTCGTGGGATCAGCCTACAAACTTCGGCATCACTCATGGGCCTGGGCGCCCCAACAAATTACACCTGGTCTAATGATGGGACTCTATCGTAGTCAGGCTTGCATCCTTTGGTGTCCAAGCTTCTAGAACATGTCTCGCGGAGACTCGTTAGAAAAATGTATGGATTGTCTCTCAGGGATACCATAATGAAAAATAAAATGATATATTTTACATGTAGGCATGTTTCAGCATTCAGTTTCATAAATTGAAGTTAGAAAAAAAGTGCTGCACACCCCTCAAACATCCGCCTTTTAGTTATTGGATAACAATTCAGTCTTAAAGATACATATTTCAGTAAATTAAAAGTCAATTTCTTAACTGGCGTCTATTTTACCATCATTGTAGTAAACGCTTGTTCGGCGGTACACATATACTAAAATAGAAACGATACAGAGAAGATTAGCATGGCCCCTGCGCAAGGATGACACGCAAAATCGTGAAGCGATCCATATATTTCACCATCATTGAAATTTGTGTGTTAGCGTTGATTTAATAAAGTATGTAAAAAAAACTACCTAATGCATGTATGATAAGAATTGCGGTCAGTGCACACAGTCATTTATCCCATAATTAAATAAGCCATGTTTGTTAGCTACTCTAATATCTCTCTCCATTCTTTGTAATTGAACGGGACCAGCATCTGTTCATCGTCACCCTCTCAATTATTGTAGAACGTTCAAAATATAGATTTTGTGTCAAGTCTCTTTAGCCTTCCCAAAGTCTCTCAAGTTTTTCTCTTCGTTTTCAGAAGTTCGTGCAGCTGTTGGCCAATACTAAATATATTTATGTGAGTTATGGCTACCGGAGTTTTAATGGATAATGATTTCATTTCACTTTAGAATTATTTAAAAGTTATTTTAGCTGTTGTAAAATAAAAGTGATTTAAAAAGTTTTTTTTTTTTAATCACACACAATATGAATATATCTAAATTAATTCATTTTATCAATTTTTCTCGAAATATTGGACCAAGTTCCTATATTTCAATCTAAACTTTTTGTTACCTGCAAAAGGTTAATCCTTGGTATTCTACTGCATGGGTTTAATTGAATTAGAGATGTTTTCTTATTTTAAAGAAGACACCTAGAAAGTTCTATATACGATCTAACCATTAGGTAATCTTCAATGTTGTTTAAAATAACAGATTTAATAATACCACAAAGCCACAAATATAATGAGGCAGTTTAGAGGGACTAGCAACAACAGGGTTAATATCGACTTGAGGTCATGAGGAAATTGAAGTATTCAGTCAGTTTCGATAGAACATTCATGCGGTTACCATCGGCTTTCACATGTGTGAAATTTTGGACTGAGTTCATTTTGAAAACTTCACAGAAAAGGAAAAAAAATACTAATGTGCGGATTGGGTAAATATAAAAAACATTAAAAGCTCATCCTCGTGGTGATATTCACAAAATATGTCATCAACATATATCCACCACATTTTAATTCTCAGATTTTTCTGATCATTGATCCTTTTATCCAGTCTACTCATGACCACTTCAGCTGCTACAAGGGATATTTTATAAAAAGTATTACAATAGCAGGATAACGTTGCTAAGAAGAGACCAAAGGTAAAAGCGACGAGTGTATTGAAGAGGTACGAGCTTGGCGAGCTATCGGACAATAACGTCCTTCAGCGGGCTGAAATGGGAATACAAGAAACTAGAGGATAAATAAATTGTTGATAGAAAGTCGATGTCTTTCCATTGTTTTTGCTAGGCGAAGCGCGTCGGAACCAAAACTGATAAAAATCGTTCTAAAATATATATATTTTTATATATTCATTTCAATATATACCTTTAATATTTGTAATAATTTGCACAAGTAAAAATATTTCACAAGATTATCGATTAATATTTTAATTTTAGGGGGAAAATTGCATACAGATTAGTTGTGAAACGAAAAAGCATTAGCTAAGGTATTTTGAAATGAAGCGCGCTGAGACCAATTGATTCAATTTTTGTCCGAATATTGTGAAGGCGAAGTTATCAAGGGGCTTTGCACTTCTGCATTTTATCCCACAAGTCATTCAGGGTAGCAGGGTTAAGTGGAATTACTTAAGAGGAGACAGAACTACCTAATATTTAACCTATATAGGCGACATGGGGGGTACTTCGGTATATTATCTCAGTGAAGCCCTTGCATAAAAACAGAAAAGAATCGTATAAGAGAAACTAAATACTATATTTCTCTAACTTTGTATATTTAAAATTCATAGTATCGCTTTAATTATTTAAGAATTTTATAATCACTTTACTATAATTATATATATATATATATATATAAACATCACAAATCAACCTACACATCCGCATATTGGCAATTCTTTCTTTAAAAATAAATGTAAACAATGGATTTTGCTATCACACTAGGCCGAGCACACAGGTGGTGATAAAATAATATCCACATTTATCATCAATATACAAGTATAATTAACTCTTTGAATGAGGAACTGAAAGGTATTCTCAATGGTAAATGAATATATTCCTATCTCAACGCTTCAAGCAATCGAATCCAAAAGCAAAACCAACAAACCATGAAATGGTCAAAGGTCAATAAAATATTTCTGCGATATTTTTCAAAGAGAATATTTTTTTTGAAAGGAGAGTAATCTTTACTTTAAAATATATAATAATTGAAAGTGGAAAAAATTCCTTTCGACTTTAAAACTATGATTAAATCGTTTTCTTCTCTTTCATTTTTTTTTAATAATCCCTTTCTTTTTATTGGTTTGTTTATTTAAGCGATGGAATTCACCTGTAGTCTGTGTTTATTCTTCTGATTTCATTTATATCTCCTTTTTAAAATGTGTGTTTCATCCTTCTGAATCGTGGTATTCGGAAATCTATTCCCAGGCTATCCACCCTGTGACCAACTGTCGGTGTCCAAATTGGCCCATTCTTGTATCTTCTCCTATCGTCTTTGTTGGCAGACTCGCTGCTCCATGTCTAATCTTTGTGTAGCTTATAACAGACTCGTTGTGTGTTTTATATACATATATAATATTTTATTGTTCTGAAAATAGAGCGCAATCCATACTTAAATCATTAGGTAGTAAAAAGGCATATATTGGATGGAATAAAATATTTATTTTCCAATATTTCGGTTGGCTGAACGCCAACCTTTATCGAGGTTTTACATTTTTGTATACAAAATATATACAATATATATTTATACAATATATATAATAAATAAATATATATATATATATATATATAATATTTACAAAAATGTAATGCCTTGATAAAGTTTGACGTTCAGCCAACCGAAATATTGGAAAATAAATATTTATTCAATCCAATATATGCCTTTTTACTATCTAATATATAATTCTCATAATTTGAACTTGTTGATCGTATAGTCAGTACACACAACACACTTGACGATTCCCGTTCAACGAATGGTGAATGAACGACAGCTAAGCCACACTAAAGTTTATCTTAATGGAAGTTAAACGATAAAGTATCTTTGAAAAACAAATCAAAAATATGATTTAAAATGGAAAACACCTGAATCTTTTGCGCTAAAGAAGGTTCTCCTCCTATCTTTGCTGATTAATAGAATTTCCTCCCCTTAAGTTCGTTTATTAGGAAATTTTTATTCTATGCACCTTCCCACTTCTCACCGGTGATTGTTTTAATAAGGATTATTAAGTTCTGTATCGGAACTGATTTTTTTTCTTCCCTTCCTTCAGCTAATATTTTAGCTTTAAATTGTTTTTCTGTTTAAAAAAATATTTCAACCAAAGGGGGTTGGGTTCAGTTAGTTTCTCTCGTACCATTTTGTCAGATTTTGTCTGAGATTTCAACAGAGAGACCTGTGATCTTGATATATATACTATTTTTGAGCTCACAATTTTCTACTTCTTCTACTCCTGTTCTAAATATTGTGAAGATAAATTCGAAATATTTTGCTTTTGTTAAATCATCTTATTTGGAAGACTGTAATGATTCCATCACACCCAGAAACGTGTTGGTTAACATTTCTCCTTCTTACACGAAGCAGCACGACTACTTTTCACAACGAAGAAATATTTCAAATACACTTTCTGTATGAAAACATACTATACAATATCTTCTTTTAAAAACATTGTAGGTACCACTACCAGCACCTATTTTGTCCAAATACCTATTTTACTTATCACCATAGCTTCTTCCTGTCGTATAAATGTCACATCTGTAGCGTCTGTCGTCTTCTTGGTGCAGCAATTTGATTGGCCAGCAGTGGATTGATTGAGAGGGCTTGGCTCATCAGCAGTGAACTCTCACAAAGGTTTCGCCAAATTATTTTCCAAAACGCTCTACTATTGTATTAAATGGGTTTTCGCTTTTAATGTACATTTTCTAAAGAAAGCAGGTTTTTTAAAGGAACCTTTGGACATAGGCTTATAGGTCTGTAGAAGTGTATACATATAATTACAAGTAAATGCATCGAGCAACGCTCTTCTACAAATGTTATTTTTATATTAAAGATCTTATATAAGTAACTTTTTATACTATATTTCACAGAATTCTATCTGTCGATAGATTTATATAAAATAAGATTGGCGGAAAAGCGTTGCTTGATAAATTTACGATAAATTGTATGTCGAATGCAAGCTGGCTATGTGCCTTTTCCGCGAAGGCGCCAAACACGCACCATAGTTGTGATAAAAACAAAACTTGGATTCGTTTTAAAACACGACGTCACACCATTCCAGGTTAGTCGTTGATCACACCGTTGAAGACATTCCTGTCTGTGATGTAGCGTCAAGAATAGCCGAAGGCCCCGAGCTGACAGTCCTTGCTGCTGTTTTAGTTCATACTTACTATTGTTAATCGAGGAGAAGGTATTTGTTTTTATAGCAAGTATAAAATTATGTTTGTTCACTCACGGAAAGAGAAAACAAATTTATTCTCTCTAGTAAAGCGAATTTATCCCAATTATCATTGGCTGAAAAGTCTGGGCCTCTTAAAAAGAATCCTGTGTCTGCACGTCCATTGGTTCTCTAAATACACCCAACCCGCCTTCTTTGGTAAATGTATCCTATATAAGAAAAATGTCGAATGCAATAGTAGAGCGGTCTATAGAATAATTTGGTGAAACCGCTGTGAGATTTCACCAATGATAAGCCAAGCCCCCTCAATTAAAATTTCCGCCATGGTATTAAGATGGTCTGCAGAGGTAGCTTTGATGATTTAGATCATAAAAAACATTAATGGATAAAATTTGAAAATTTTATCGATAAATGGTATACTAAGATATACATTTTTAGCTCATTCTTACTATTGTTAAGGTGTTAATTGACAAGGTCTTTTTATAACAATTTTAACAATAGATATTTTCTCAATCAAAACCTTTTTACATCCACGAAAAGAGAAAGCAAGTTTATTCTCTCTCTCTAGTAAAGCGAATATATCTCTATTATCATTGGCTGAAAGGCCCCGCAAAGAGAGGCATGTGTCTGGCGTGGGGCCATGGAATTCCTGGCGTTGCTGCCACACTTAGCCTACATCTATCTAGCGTTGAAAGTACGCTTCCCTTTCTCTTTGGAGCAAATATACACTCTTAGACAAAACTAAAGGAAATAACTTTAATGGCGTCGGTCGTCTGTTTTTTATTTTTGAAGGAGACACGGACAATTTTGTTCACACATGGTTATCTCGTGTGTCTTCATTAAAGCTCTGTATCAAATATCTTTCAGAATCCCGATATACGTTCTAAAAAGTACATCTTAAGTTTTGTCCATGAGTGTTCATATCCAACTTTATCATAGTACTTTTCTTCCTCTTTCTAGCAAATAAAACACATTCCTAGGCGTAATTCTTGAAAAAAAAAAAAGCCGAATGTTTTGTCGTTTACTACAAATGTATTGGTGTTTTTGTTGTTGTTGTTGTTGTTCGTGTAATTGGCAACGCACAGAAACCCTGATAAACAAGCTACATAGTTTTAACTCTCTCTAAATACTAATTAAAACTTAATTACATAGAATACACACACACGCCTTTATTAAGGCATCGATTCACTACGTGTCAATGAAAAAGAGTGAGTTCTGATGTTTACATTTAAAGCTAATAATGCAGACGACACATGTACGAAAACCTATTTAGTCTCATTCCCAGATCTGTATGATAAGTTAAAAGCTAACATAAGATAAAAATGAAGTAAATAAAAAAGGGTATGTAAATATGATATATGCATATATTCCGCTAATACATCCTTTCAAAGAGAGGTTGTTCTAAAGCTTCAAGAAAAATACTGTAATGTAATGAAGTAAATAAAAACAAGGGCATGTAAATATGATATATGCATATATACTTAAGCCTTTAATTATATAGAATGCAAGAATTATCCTATTTATTTCCGCTAATACATCCTTTCAAAGGGAGGTTGTTTCAACGTTGTGGTTTGTAATCTCATGACTGTAGGTTTTCTTCTCTGTTAGTCACACGTCTCCCTTTCTCCTAGTTCTGAAACTAAGATGATATTTACTCCTTGTTGCACTTTTTTAAAATAAAATTGTCCGCACATGTGCAGATATCAATGGCATCACTAATAGTAAAAGTATACAGAACAAATGCCTTTATCAAATTGATATGAACTTTGTAAAAATAAACAAAGGCTAAAAACCAATGTTGCGAAACAGCTTCGATTGTTCCAGGTTATTAGCACAACCCGGAATGTTTTAAAGAAAACGACGTCGTATAAAGAAAGTTTGAATGATCTCCTTTGAACCGGACAAAAGCAGCAGAATCTAAAGTTTCACTTTCGTTTTTTTTTTTTTTTCTATGGGAGGTTTTTGTGTCAAAAGGGGAATGCTTCGGCAAACAAACTTAATCCTGTTTGCTTGGAGGGATTTAAAAGAGGCGGTGGCTATCATTGCAGTATAATTAATTAGGGAGGATCTTGTGGGACGTCTTTTTTTTTTTTTTCTTTAGGTGCGATTTTTGTTGTTGTTTGAGCAAACTCATAGAGATTTGCGTTGTTTTTTTGTTAGTCTTAATTATTTTTTATTTGTTTCTACGTAATTTTTTCTTCAAATTAAAGATATTTCGACCAGTAAAACTATTTTTATTGTCTCAACGTTTCGACAAAAATCTTAATAAAAAAGATTTACTGGCCGAAGTATCTTTAATTAGAAGAACTATGAATGCCGACAAGGCAGCCTCTATCTTTACGTTATTTTTTGTTGTTGTTTATTAACGAAGAATGGCAGTTTCAGTTTTCTGCCCCCACACAATATGCCTTCCTAACAAACCGAGCGGCAAAAAAAAAAAAAAAAAAAACGCAAGAATCCAGTGTTTAAACAATTTTAGGTTTTTTCTTATCTTATTTGAAAGCTGTTGATAGCACTGATAAACAGTGTTTTTTTTTTTTTTTTTTGCTTATCCCTAGTACACGTGGTACAGACCATGATAATCATGGTGGGTAGTTAGCGACTGCTTTTTACTGTAAGCGCACCACATGTCTACACATGTGAAAGCAGTTCGACTTTGCACTTACAAATGCCAGAGCCCCGTTTGGTTACTTGCACTCGCTGGTGGGGTTGGACTTTTGCAAGAATCGGGGGCCATTGGAATTTTTTTTTTAACAGAAAAAAAGTGTCCAATGCGGGAATCGAACCCGGGTCCTAGTGGTCGAAAACCAAACGGTTTAACCAGCCTTCCACCGACCCCCGATAAACAGTGTATAGTATTAGTATTATTCTCCCCCTTGAAACATATTTTTCTTGATTTTTTTTTTACAGTATCACTTCCCTTCTTTCTCTCCATCCCTGACCCGGGGATACTTACTTGTGTTGCAGCTCTGTTGGCTTGCTGCTTCCTTGGTTCATTGCCACAGTGCATTTTGATCGTTCTGCTTGGTACAGCCCGTTGGTAGGACTAGAAGACCATTCTATAATGGCCAATTAGTCAAGCAAAAGCGTGGGGAACTGATAAACACAATTTTTTGTCGCCATAATCATTGATAGAGTTTCTAGCTATTTCTTTTCTCCGCAAAGAAGCAAGATGAATTTGAAGACGTCACTTTAAAGGATACTGTAATGATGTTGTTGATTCGATTGAAAGGTTTGGTCATGAGTATAATATAGAAGTGTTGCATCAATTCAATGATTTTAAAACAAGTTTATTTTATTTATTACCAGTTGCCAATAAGACACGCTATATACGATCTGTATAATTGCGCGTGAAACTATTTACAATAGTTCATATTGTAGTAGAATAGGCAACAGAATTTTCAAAATAAAATCCACAATTAATAAAAAGAGCAATAAATAAACATATACATTAAACAAATAAGCAACAACATAATCAGATAGAAGAAATCACAAGGTAGTTATTTACAGTATTGTAACAAAGTATTTATTATATTATTAACACAGTATATGATGCATTAGCGCGCCATCTGTTATGAAAATTCGAAACTATTATAGATGCGTATGATTCTCTTAAAAATTAACAATTTCTACTGCCCTTACTTTCCATTGCAGTAAGGGCAGTGGAAATTGTTTAATTTTTAAACGAATCATACGCATCTCTAATAGTTTCGAATTTTCATTAACAGAGTATCATTTTTTATGTTTATATTTTGCTACTCTGTAAATTTCCATCGTTGCATATCATTCATAGTTTGTTCTTGCCTTAAATAAAATTGCTGTGTCATCCCGAAGTTTGTCTTTCCTTATTTTCCACGTGGCAATATGTTGGGCAATGCTAGAAGTTGATTTAATGAAGTTATCTGTGATAAGTAGAATCGCGGAGAGAGAAAGTTGAGCTATTTACAATGAGTTTAAACAGGTTGCTTGGTTTACAGCTTGGACTTGGAGAATTTTGTTGCTATCCGTGTGAGAGTGTGGGACTGTAACCATTACATCAAACTGTTCAAATCCTGGACGTATTACTCATTCTTAACTAATAAAGTCTGAATATATTTGCATATACACTACAAATGTTGATTGATTTATTTGTATATTTGAAATAAAAATTCCCCCTAACATATAGAAGTGATGTGGAAATTGAAGACTGCATTTTCATTGGCCCACGGATTCAAGAAAATTTTAATGATGGCTTAATTAAAGTTGGATAGCAGCAAGGAATTCTTATAGAAAGGTTTGAAAGAACTTGGGAAATGTCAAAACTACAGTGATATAAATTTATAAATTCAATTGCCATTTATCGATAAAATGTGTAACAATTACACTTACCGACACAATGTGTTTCTTTTCAATAATTACATCAATATTATTTGGTATACAGATATCTGTACAGATAATAAATTTGATATAATCATTGAAAAGAAGCACAGTATATTTAATTGTCACAAATTTTACAGGGATTTAGTTAATGAAATCTTGCTCTCCCATCACTGGGATGGCCTCTGAATGTATTCACCTCGGACACTCTTGGTGCAGTAGGCGACGAGCATGGTGATATTAAGGTATTCTATACAGGAGCAGTACCAACATAAATGGAGTCCACAGTGTTCATGATTCAAGGTATAGATATATCCCAGTATACTTACTGGCTACCGTTGGACACTCAAAGTATACCACAAAATATTCTCTCACTACTTTTAAAAAAATCTATTTTTTCCGTGTAACTCTAACGTAGAACAATTTACTCAATTTTTTTGTTCAAGCGGTACCCCTCAAAAACCTTGAGTGATGGAGAAAAAAAAAACCACTTAATAGTGTAACTAACATCACATATATAGTTACATTAAGACAACATATTGCTTCATTTGTGACATAAAATATTTTCTTGGTAAATCAACGTGTATTTGAAAGTTGTTTTTTTTTTAGGAAGAATAAAATAGTACTTATTTTAAAATAAAAAAGAGCGAATTTCTCTCAAAATTTGTTAGTTTTTTTTTTTTTTTCTGCTACAAATTCTCGAGTTGTCTAATACCTGAACGATACTGTCTGCTAGAATGGTCCGGCCTGTCCTCCAATAATGGGTTGATCGTTCTCGCTCGCTCTTCTAATGGAGCGCAGCCGACACTTCTAATCGGCGCCTGCTCTAAATGGGAAGAAGGTTAATAAAGATTCTTCGCCCAAATCCCTGTTTGCATAACCTCCTCCTCCTCCTTTCTATTTTAATTCAAAGGGAACTCTAGGCTAGATTATATCTAGCGGCTGAGATAACCACGGCTCCTGTCTTTTCTTCTTCCTTCCTCTTGAGAGAAGAAGCTTCAGCAGGATAATGGGTTAGGATTAATTCTCGGCCTGCCATCTCCCGCATAATTCACCCATCAATTTTTGGAGTGAAGATTAGCTCTCTTTTTCTCTTCCCCCCCTCTTTGGCTCTTGATGGCTCCTGAGGCAAAGACTTTGTCGATCAATCGATACTTTGTTGATTCTGGGCCCCGATGTGTCACTTTTGACAGCCTTATGGATGCCTGTGGTAATTCCCACTTGTTTTTTATTGAGGAACTGCCTATTGAAGTAATCTGTTTTTAAAAAGTGTTGCAGATAGGCGAATACAATGAAGCTAAGCTCCTTGGAGGATCGCTTTCGAGAGAAAGTGTCGGAAACGTGGCTGAAGTGAAAGAAGAGAGATGCTCTGATTTCTAAAGGTAGCGGTTAAATTCTGGAGCAGTTCCGCGTGAGAGATCATTAGAATATATTTAAAATGCCCTGATGATAAAGCAAGTTGTAAGTCAGCTGTGTCCCTCCAATTCTCTCCGCGGAATGGTGGAGGTGTCCTGTCCATGTGTCGCACCATGGAAAGGTTGGGTGCCATTACCCCGTTAGTTCAGAGTTCCCTGTAGGCCTTCACGGTTACCGTAGCAGCTCGGGGCTCACGACACCGTACTTCGCCTTTATATATATATATATAAAGAAATATAATGGAAAATAGAGAGAGACGAATTGGAACAAATCTATTATCATTTCATTGTCCTTCTACAACCATATCTATAAATTTGAGCGAAATGAAGAGGATAGACTCAAAAATTTTTCACATATATTTTTAAAAAGTCCGCCCTGGACTAACGAGAACCATTTGCCCGAAACCATAGTCTCCAGTTGACGCTTCTCAGTTTGCCAAAATGGGTGTTGTGGCCTTGTTACCGACCCGAGTCCGCTCATTTTCGGAGACGGCCAATAGATGGCGCTTAGTTTTAGCGTCTATATATGTAAATACGTTTTGAGTATTTATAAATCCTCTTCATGTTGTAGAAGTGTCTGTAGAAGAACAATAAATATCCGAAAGCTTGCTATACCAATAAAGCTAACGCATGTTGCTAACATTTTTATAAAAGTTTACGTCAATTCTAATTTCTCTTTGAGTCAAATTTTCCTGGTAACTCTTTTGATCCTGGAGAAATGGTTTTAGGCTATTTTTAAAAAGAAAATCTTTTAGAACCTTGAAGAAAGTTTCTGGTTGTTTTTTTATAAAATATTTTTTTCGCCGCACTTTTATTTATCAACATCAGATATCATGACTGCTACACTTGTAACATTTATTATTATTATTTTTTTTAAATATATATGTGAAACACGGAAATATATATTTTTTTATTTCATTTTTGTTAGTAGCTTCAATTGATGATAGGTCATTCCGTTATATATAGTTATAATTAATTATTATTTTAAAAGAATATATTTTAACAAAACATTTATTTGTCGCAAATATATTTATTGAAATATTCTTGTGGCAAATTTTCGTCGAATCGTTCATTGAGATAAAACAGCCTGCTTGCTGACGAGTGCCAACAGCCTAAAAGGCGTACGTGGTTAACTAGATCGAGAAAGACAAAGGGATGGCCTGGAATAAACCCAAGTTTTGTTGCTTTTTATTCCGTTAGATAGCGCTTTGCCATCTAAAATGTTCATTGCAGCGCTTAGGGATTGCCATTTTTAAAAAATATATTTCCCGATTTACCTTTTTTTTTTTTTACTTTTCGCACATATATGATTCTCAGGAAGAAACCTTAAAAGGGACAAATCCAGCGTCCTTTAAAACAGAGCACCGAGAGAGTAATAATAAAATCATTTTAAAATGACCCCAAATTCTCTTCAGGATGACGCCGTAATGGATTTTTAAGCTGTAACATTCTTCTCTATAGCGGCGTAATGGCGGCGTCTCACAACGTGCAATTGTTCGTGAAGCCATTTGGCTCGTCGAGGATTACTTGGCGGTAAATAGGAGTGCGGATGGCTGACTGACCGGTGTCTTGTCATCGTGGACCGATCAGCGCCTAGTGTTTGTCTCTATAGTTCTTGTCAACGTGGACCGATCAACGTCTAGTGTTTGTCTCTATAGTTCTTGTCAACGTGGACCGATCAACGTCTAGTGTTTGTCTCTATAGTTCTTGTCAACGTGGACCGATCAACGTCTAGTGTTTGTTTGTCTCTATAGTTCTTGTCAACGTGGACCGATCAACGTCTAGTGTTTGTTTGTCTCTATAGTTCTTGTCAACGTGGACCGATCAACGTCTAGTGTTTGTTTGTCTCTATAGTTCTTGTCAACGTGGACCGATCAACGTCTAGTGTTTGTTTGTCTCTATAGTTCTTGTCAACGTGGACCGTTCAACGTCTAGTGTTTGTTTGTCTCTATAGTTCTTGTCAACGTGGACCGATCAACGTCTAGTGTTTGTCTCTATAGTTCTTGTCAACGTGGACCGATTAACGTCTAGTGTTTGTCTCTATAGTTCATGTCAACGTGGACCGATCAACGTCTAGTGTTTGTCTCTATAGTTCATGTCAACGTGGACCGATCAACGTCTAGTGTTTGTTTGTCTCTATAGTTCATGTCAACGTGGACCGATCAACGTCTAGTGTTTGTTTGTCTCTATAGTTCTTGTCAACGTGGACCGATTAACGTCTAGTGTTTGTCTCTATAGTTCTTGTCAACGTGGACCGATCAACGTCTAGTGTTTGTCTCTATAGTTCTTGTCAACGTGGACCGATTAACGTCTAGTGTTTGTCTCTATAGTTCTTGTCAACGTGGACCGATCAACGTCTAGTGTTTGTCTCTATAGTTCTTGTCAACGTGGACCGATCAACGTCTAGTGTTTGTCTCTATAGTTCTTGTCAACGTGGACCGATCAACGTCTAGTGTTTGTTTGTCTCTATAGTTCATGTCAACGTGGACCGATCAACGTCTAGTGTTTGTTTGTCTCTATAGTTCTTGTCAACGTGGACCGATTAACGTCTAGTGTTTGTCTCTATAGTTCTTGTCAACGTGGACCGATTAACGTCTAGTGTTTGTCTCTATAGTTCATGTCAACGTGGACCGATCAACGTCTAGTGTTTGTCTCTATAGTTCTTGTCAACGTGGACCGATCAACGTCTAGTGTTTGTCTCTATAGTTCTTGTCAACGTGGACCGATCAACGTCTAGTGTTTGTCTCTATAGTTCTTGTCAACGTGGACCGATCAACGTCTAGTGTTTGTCTCTATAGTTCTTGTCAACGTGGACCGATCAACGTCTAGTGTTTGTCTCTATAGTTCTTGTCAACGTGGACCGATCAACGTCTAGTGTTTGTCTCTATAGTTCTTGTCAACGTGGACCGATCAACGTCTAGTGTTTGTCTCTATAGTTCTTGTCAACCTGGACCGATCAACGTCTAGTGTTTGTCTCTATAGTTCTTGTCAACGTGGACCGATCAACGTCTAGTGTTTGTCTCTATAGTTCTTGTCAACGTGGACCGATCAACGTCTAGTGTTTGTCTCTATAGTTCTTGTCAACGTGGACCGATCAACGTCTAGTGTTTGTCTCTATAGTTCTTGTCAACGTGGACCGATCAACGTCTAGTGTTTGTCTCTATAGTTCTTGTCAACGTGGACCGATCAACGTCTAGTGTTTGTCTCTATAGTTCTTGTCAACGTGGACCGATCAACGTCTAGTGTTTGTCTCTATAGTTCTTGTCAACCTGGACCGATCAACGTCTAGTGTTTGTCTCTATAGTTCTTGTCAACGTGGACCGATCAACGTCTAGTGTTTGTCTCTATAGTTCTTGTCAACGTGGACCGATCAACGTCTAGTGTTTGTCTCTATAGTTCTTGTCAACGTGGACCGATCAACGTCTAGTGTTTGTCTCTATAGTTCTTGTCAACGTGGACCGATCAACGTCTAGTGTTTGTCTCTATAGTTCTTGTCAACGTGGACCGATCAACGTCTAGTGTTTGTCTCTATAGTTCTTGTCAACGTGGACCGATCAACGTCTAGTGTTTGTCTCTATAGTTCTTGTCAACCTGGACCGATCAACGTCTAGTGTTTGTCTCTATAGTTCTTGTCAACGTGGACCGATCAGCGCCTAGTGTTTGTTTGTCTCTATAGTTCTTGTCAACATGGACCGATCAACGTCTAGTGTTTGTCTCTATAGTTCTTGTCAACGTGGACCGATCAACGTCTAGTGTTTGTCTCTATAGTTCTTGTCAACGTGGACCGATCAACGTCTAGTGTTTGTCTCTATAGTTCTTGTCAACGTGGACCGATCAACGTCTAGTGTTTGTCTCTATAGTTCTTGTCAACGTGGACCGATCAACGTCTAGTGTTTGTCTCTATAGTTCTTGTCAACGTGGACCGATCAACGTCTAGTGTTTGTCTCTATAGTTCTTGTCAACCTGGACCGATCAACGTCTAGTGTTTGTCTCTATAGTTCTTGTCAACGTGGACCGATCAGCGCCTAGTGTTTGTTTGTCTCTATAGTTCTTGTCAACATGGACCGATCAACGTCTAGTGTTTGTCTCTATAGTTCTTGTCAACGTGGACCGATCAACGTCTAGTGTTTGTCTCTATAGTTCTTGTCAACGTGGACCGATCAACGTCTAGTGTTTGTCTCTATAGTTCTTGTCAACGTGGACCGATCAACGTCTAGTGTTTGTCTCTATAGTTCTTGTCAACGTGGACCGATCAACGTCTAGTGTTTGTCTCTATAGTTCTTGTCAACGTGGACCGATCAACGTCTAGTGTTTGTCTCTATAGTTCTTGTCAACCTGGACCGATCAACGTCTAGTGTTTGTCTCTATAGTTCTTGTCAACGTGGACCGATCAACGTCTAGTGTTTGTCTCTATAGTTCTTGTCAACGTGGACCGATCAACGTCTAGTGTTTGTCTCTATAGTTCTTGTCAACGTGGACCGATCAACGTCTAGTGTTTGTCTCTATAGTTCTTGTCAACGTGGACCGATCAACGTCTAGTGTTTGTCTCTATAGTTCTTGTCAACGTGGACCGATCAACGTCTAGTGTTTGTCTCTATAGTTCTTGTCAACGTGGACCGATCAACGTCTAGTGTTTGTCTCTATAGTTCTTGTCAACCTGGACCGATCAACGTCTAGTGTTTGTCTCTATAGTTCTTGTCAACGTGGACCGATCAACGTCTAGTGTTTGTCTCTATAGTTCTTGTCAACGTGGACCGATCAACGTCTAGTGTTTGTCTCTATAGTTCTTGTCAACGTGGACCGATCAACGTCTAGTGTTTGTCTCTATAGTTCTTGTCAACGTGGACCGATCAACGTCTAGTGTTTGTCTCTATAGTTCTTGTCAACGTGGACCGATCAACGTCTAGTGTTTGTCTCTATAGTTCTTGTCAACGTGGACCGATCAACGTCTAGTGTTTGTCTCTATAGTTCTTGTCAACCTGGACCGATCAACGTCTAGTGTTTGTCTCTATAGTTCTTGTCAACGTGGACCGATCAGCGCCTAGTGTTTGTTTGTCTCTATAGTTCTTGTCAACATGGACCGATCAACGTCTAGTGTTTGTCTCTATAGTTCTTGTCAACGTGGACCGATCAATGTCTAGTGTTTGTCTCTATAGCCTTTCAAATGTAAATGACACAGGGTAAAAAAAAGGGGATTCGAGAGCTTTGTATGCCTATATCGTTCCCGGCTTTGTCTTTTGACATAGCCAAATTTCTTTTCTGTTTCTATAGGCTGTGTCTTTGGACCTGATCAACTTTCTTGTACAAAAACAGAATAATTAACGTTTAGTTGATATTTATTCCGATAGATGACGTAACTCATCATCACCTTTTAGCTGCACGATCAGAAGATCTATTTTTCTTAATTTATCCACCTGGATCCCAGTACAATTTCACTTTTGTACTTTTTTTTTTAAACAGTAGTGTGATTGAAGAAATTAAAAATCAACCGTGAAAAATAACTAACAAAGTATTTTTTTGACAAATGAAAAACGTATGGTAAAGTTTGACTACCAAATTTTTAACAAAATTCTGAAACAGCCGCTCCCTCTTATCTGCTAAAAACACTATTGGATGATTAATAATAGAATCTAAATTACCTGCGAAGATAAATATTATAACATTCCTAAAGCAAAGCCTTTTTTTTTAGATGCTTAAAATCTCTAGAGCTAATGTGCAATTCAAAATAAGAAAAGAGGATGCGGTGTCGAAGTTACAACAAAAGGAGCTGCAGAAACCTTGCTATAAATACTTCATTTAAAGACAAATTATTCTCCAAAATCCCCAATTTAGAAGAAGCTCTAAAAAAAGAAAAGATAAACCGAATTTATCCAATTAAGTCTAAAAGTTACTAATCCCTGATATGGTTGATTTGTCTCAATCGATTCCGACACATTTAAACAACGGGGAAAAAATCCTCTCTTGAAAATGGAATTTACCTGTTAAAATACTGATGGAGGGTTCTTATATGGACAGAAACCTTTTTAGTAGATATACAAGATGTGCTTAGCATTCTAAAAAACTAATACACAAGTCGGTGGACAAGTGGGTAACACCCTCGGTTCCCGACAGTCATGAACCGAGATTGAATCCCGCGTTAAAATTTGTATAATATGTGAATAACCTTCACATATTATTCATTGTTCAATTATCATGAACTAGGTTGCTCTTGCTGAGCGGTACCTATTTATGTGATTTGAACCAGAGACACATGCACATCTAAAATGTGCTAAATGTGATCAAAATGGACACTTTTTCAAAAGGAATGCAATAAGTCTGCAGGTTGTATCAATTGTACACAGGACAATCAACACATCCAAACCGGCTTTAAGACTCCAAATCTCCACTCGTTGGGCACGGACGGGTTGTTTGTGTGCAGTTAATGCTATATATCTTATTATCATTTAGAATTTATTTATTTTTCACAGTGAGAGATTCTAACTTATACAACGAATAAAGACATTAAGACGCGAATGTTTCTTTTCACAAATAAATCAGACTTCTACTGTCCTTATTACGATGAAAAATATTGGGAAGGCTTGGCTCATCAGTGGTGAACCCTCCCAGCGGTTTCACCAATTTAATCTACCAGACCGCTTCTTTAGAGCTCTATTACTATATTGGATCATTCTGCTTTTTTATGCTACACTGAAGGGTGGAATCTTAGAATTGTAGCATATAAAAGCAGAATGATCCAATACAGTATTAGAGCTCTAAAGAAGCGGTCTGGTAGATTAAATTGGTGAAACTGCTGGGAGGGTTCACGAGCCAAGCCCTCCCAATATATTTTTTTTATCGCAGTAAGGACAGTAGAAGTTTGATTTATTTGCGAAAAGAAACATTCGCGTCTTAATGTCTTCATTCGTTATATATAGATGGGGCGTTATTGATTTGTATTAAAAAAATATTTAACATTATATATTCGTACAATTATATGTTTTTCAAAATATACCATGAAAAAACCTGACAAGTGATCAGGAACGTTTAAAAAAATTCACAATATATATAGACTTCTCCTGGTATAAAAATAACGTATCCTATATATTTTATTGTTTCTACCTATGTCCACCATTGCAACTCAATCAGATGCCGCTTTCATTTCTTTTATAAAAGAGTCACCTTCAGACAAATGCGACAATAAACTCCTATCAAGACAGAAGAACACTGGATAATTCGAACATCTCTAATTCTAAAATGTCATTAATTCGAATATTTATCTTGGTCCCTAGAATTTCCGTTTTTAATTCGAATTTTTGGATAATTCTTTTTTTTTTTTTGGCACTTGAGCTTAGAATTATCCAGGTTCGACTGTAATAATTAAAATAACATTCTTCATTATCAATTCTATATTGGCGACGTCACAGATATCTCAGATTAGCCGAATGACCCTGGCAACGCCCGTGTTTTACCCGATTGGATGTTTTGATTCAAATACTATTTGTTACAATTATAAATTGGCGCCTTATATAAATGCATATGTTAGTTAATAACTATAGCTATGTGCTTTATCTGTCTTTGTACTGTTGGCTTCCGTAGGCGTCTCTTACTGGGAAAAAGAAAGAGAGGATTCCATTTAGTTATTAACTAATATATGCATTTATTTAAGGAGCGACCCGCTCCAACACAATGATTACAAAAACGAAAAAGCGAGTGGGGGGGGCAAAGGTGGCGTGATCGTGGCCGACCAATAGGAGGGCGCCATTCCAAAAAAAAAAAAAAGCAAACGGTGACAGAGATGACTGAGGAAGAATGACGCTCGTAACTGTATATAGAATTTTCATCTCACTCTACACATTCCCTTTCCATAGTTCACATTTCCAACTGTTATGTAAATCCTTTATACTCTCATCACGATGGCAATACTAATTTAACAAATACTATTGGGAAATACCCACGTAACAATATTACATAATGAGATACTTTATTGCATATAATCATATTTTCGGGGTTAATACACAACTGATAGTTGTGGGTTTACTTGATGATTTTCTATTTTTACTGATAAGTTAGTTCTAATCTCAGATTCTTCTATGTATTTTATATATATAAACTTTTATTTTAAATATTCTTTTCTTGAGAATTCTTCTCCGTAGTCCGCTGAAGTCCATATCCGTAGTCCGCTGAAGTCGCTCACCGTAGTACGCTGTATTCCTTCTCCGTAGTCCGCTGAAGTCGCTCTCCGTAGTCCGCTGAAGTCTCTCTCCGTAGTACGCTGAAGTCCCTCTCCGTAGTCCGCTGAAGTCGCTCTCCGTAGTACGCTGTATTCCTTCTCCGTAGTCCGTAGAAGTCGCTCTCCGTAGTACGCTGTATTCCTTCTCCCTAGTCCGCTGAAGTCGCTCTCCGTAGTACGCTGTATTCCTTCTCCCTAGTCCGCTGAAGTCGCTCTCCGTAGTACGCTGAAGTCGCTCTCCGTAGTACGCTGAAGTCGCTCTCCGTAGTCCGCTGAAGTCGCTCTCCGTAGTACGCTGTATTCCTTCTCCGTAGTCCGCTGAAGTCGCTCTCCGTAGTCCGCTGAAGTCGCTCTCCGTAGTCCGCTGAAGTCGCTCTCCGTAGTACGCTGTATTCCTTCTCCGTAGTCCGCTGAAGTCGCTCTCCGTAGTACGCTGTATTCCTTCTCCGTAGTCCGCTGAAGTCGCTCTCCGTAGTACGCTGTATTCCTTCTCCGTACTCCGCTGAAGTCGCTCTCCGTAGTACGCTGTATTCCTTCTCCCTAGTCCGCTGAAGTCGCTCTCCGTAGTACGCTGTATTCCTTCTCCGTAGTCCGCTGAAGACGCTCTCCGTAGTACGCTGTATTCCTTCTCCCTAGTCCGCTGAAGTCGCTCTCCGTAGTACGCTGAAGTTCATCTCCGTAGTCCGCTGAAGTCGCTCTCCGTAGTACGCTGGATTCCTTCTCCGTAGTACGCTGAATTCCTTCCGTAGTACGCTGGATTCCTTCTCTGTAGTACGCTGGATTCATTCTCTGTAGTACGCTGGATTCCTTCTCTGTAGTACGCTGGATTCATTCTCTGTAGTACGCTGGATTCCTTCTCTGTAGTACGCTGGATTCATTCTCTGTAGTACGCTGGATTCCTTCTCTGTAGCACGCTGGATTCTTTCCGTAGTACGCTGAAGCCCATCTCCGTAGTACGTTGGAGTCCTTAGTTCACCATCTTCCATTTCGAAACTTAGCCACCATCCTTGGCTTTCAAATAAGCGATCCCGAAGAACAACTTGGATTGACATTTGCTCTATCGATTATCTTCTTTGTTTCTCTAGCGGCTATTGTTGTAGTCATAGTTACAAAATAAATTCCTTCTCCAAATAAAACCATAGAACTTCTAAGAACTATGAGGAATAGATGGTGCTGCTAGTTTTAGCTTCTATATACGGGAGAGGAGAGAGAATCAATGTCTATATACAAAAAATAAATTTTGAAGATCTTTGTTGGTTGGAAGTTGAAAAGATAAATATTTAAAAAATTAAATGGTAAAATTATAAACAATGTTTTTTTAGAGTAAGCTAGCTTCAAATAATCCCTTTACAACCCTACACTAAAACATGTATGCCGACCAATGACATAGTATATAAACCTTCGACATCAACAGCTGATGAGAGTATTATAGCCAACACAATGTTCTCACCTCTGTGTGTGTGTGGGAACAAAACATTTTTCAATTAGAAAATAAAACTTTCAATCCAATAAAACCTACTTAGATTCAGATCGCCTTATGTTAAATTAAGAAGGCTTCTGTCCATGTAAGTATTATGCGAATATAAGAAGAGAGAAAATTTAAGAGAGGAATTCAATGTTGATATAACCTGCATTAATCAAATGCCGTTAACATTAGGAAAATATTTACTAGAGATGCACCAATAACGAGGTTCTTAAAAACAGGAGAATGATTCTATAAATCTCAGCATCGCACCCAAACCGCCTCAGTTGGCTTTAATACTGGTTTGCCAAGAAATTTAGAGGCGCGTTTTCCTTCGGGAAGAGGGGGGAAACAAAGGGAGCTTTAATTGGAAGTGGCATAACCGGCGAAGTTGGGAAGCCGGCGTCCTTTTAACTCTCGGAAGAAGAAGAAGCCCACTTTATTTACGCCATTAACGTCTTGACTGGGATAATGATGTCACCGGATGAAAAGAGACGCCGCGAATTAATGGACAAGCAAGAAGTCTAATGCTTGGCGCCACGCCGCAAACCTACCTTCCTTACAATCCGTGCTAATTGGAGGAAAGCCCCAGCTACTACTATCCTTTCTTTAAACTCTGATCTTCGCTCACTTTTCCCAAATGTACAATTAGTTCAACGATCTGATCCAAAGTAATTGCGTAACACATGCCCTTCTGCTCTTATTTTACTCTTAACGATAGTTTTCTAAGGAAGGTCCAACTACAGGAAAAGTAATTTCGATGTGTTTTCTATAGTCGTGTCTAATGGGACAGCTGTGAGGAATGGCTTTTTGTAGTTACTGCCAGGGCAGCAATTCGAGAGTAACTATTAACAAAAGCGTATCCTATTAATATTATCTGATAGCCTATCCAGATACTCTACCTGGTAACTGAACCATTCACACAATCCCGGGTATCCTTTTATTTTCTTCAACATAACTTAGTAACGGTGCTCTACGTGGCTCCAGCAGCCGGGTAACGTACAGTTTGTAGGTTACAAATATAGGACGCTGAAAGTATTGTTTCAAAATATAGCTGGTTCGATTTTGATATGCCCAATGATTTAATGAAACAATGCTCTCTATTTTTGTACATAGAATGGAAACAAGAGATCAAAAGGCAGAGCTCTAATATGCTCTAGTACATAATATACAGCAGTAAGCGGTCGGTGTACTAGGCTATAGTGATGGATGTCTGATATATTCCAGGGAATGTTCAATATATCTGTGTGGTTATACTATAACGGAAAACGTTAACGACGATCCGATTTGGCGAGAGGGCCATTAATAGGCGGATCAGAGAAAGGGGGGCTGGCCCAATGGCATTCTGCGCTTACTGCCCTTGACCTGTGCATATTTGTAGTGAATCCGGACTCATTCAACTTGATATTTGACTGACTGAAGTAGAACTGTCATGAGTGATGAGTCTCGCTTCGAATTGAGCCCCGATGGCCAACGAAGACGTGTCTGGAGTCATCCAGGAAAAGGATGGGATACCAACCGACGATACAACCTCCGGAGTTATAGTCTCGAAGGCCGTTAGCCTCCTGGCCAATAGCCAGGTCCCTTTGGTTGCCATATACGGCACCTTTACAGCACGGCGGTAGGTCGACGAGATTATATGTCCAGTTGTGTTGCCCGTCCTATTACTGCATCTTTGGGCTTAACTTTCATCAGAGTACTGCAATTTTATACTTCGTGCTTTCCCAACACTACCTTGGCCAGCAATGTCGCCCGATCTCTCCCCGATTGAACATGTTTTCGGAGCACGACCCTCCAACCAGGTCGAGATCTAACACGACAGTTGGAGAGAATTTGAATAGGAGGACACCCGCTAACTCTATCAATCAATGCCCCGCCAAATATCAGCTTGCATAAGGGACAGGGGTAGGCCCTGTTAGGTATTTACAATATGTATTTTTATCTCCCTGAGAATTCTATGTATGTATAATACAGAATTTTGTCCCATTCGGTTAACTTGGATAAGAAGTACCAGGAAGGGTAGAATATAGAAGGAAGGACTATAAGAATACAGAAGGAAGGGTAGAATACAGAAGGACCAGGACTATAAGAATACAGAAGGACCAGGACTATAAGAATACAGAAGGAAGAAGGACTATAAGAATATAGAAGGACCAGGACTATAAGAATACAGAAGGAAGGGTAGAATACAGAAGGACCAGGACTATAATAATACAGAAGGAAGGGTAGAATACAGAAGGACCAGGACTGTAAGAATGTAGAAGGAAGAAGGACTATAAGAATACAGAAGGAAGGGTAGAATACAGAAGGAAGAAGGACTGTAAGAATATAGAAGGAAGAAGGACTATAAGAATACAGAAGGAAGGGTAGAATACAGAAGGACCAGGACTATAAGAATACAGAAGGAAGGGTAGAATGCAGAAGGAAGAAGGACTGTAAGAATACAGAAGGAAGAACGACTATAAGAATACAGAAGGAAGGGTAGAATACAGAAGGACCAGGACTATAAGAATACAGAAGGAAGAACTATAAGAATACAGAAGGAAGAAGGACTATAAGAATATAGAAGGAAGAGTAAAATACAGAAGGAAGAAGGACTATAAGAATACAGAAGGAAGAGTAGAATACAGAAGGACCAGGACTATAAGAATACAGAAGGAAGAAGGACTATAAGAATATAGAAGGAAGGACTATAAGAATACAGAAGGAAGGGTAGAATACAGAAGGACCAGGACTATAAGAATACAGAAGGAAGAAGGACTATAAGAATACAGAAGGAAGAAGGACTATAAGAATACAGAAGGAAGAAGGACTATAAGAATACAGAAGGAAGAGTAGAATACAGAAGGACCAGGACTATAAGAATACAGAAGGAAGAAGGACTATAAGAATATAGAAGGAAGGACTATAAGAATACAGAAGGAAG
Organism: Cordylochernes scorpioides; assembly: GCA_030710605.1. Lineage (NCBI taxonomy): Eukaryota > Metazoa > Arthropoda > Arachnida > Pseudoscorpiones > Chernetidae > Cordylochernes > Cordylochernes scorpioides. Next base: position 60,028,645 of record CP092876.1, on the reverse strand, counting down.
GGTAGAATACAGAAGTACCAGGACTATAAGAATACAGAAGGAAGAAGGACTATAAGAATACAGAAGGAAGAAGGACTATAAGAATACAGAAGGAAGAAGGACTATAAGAATACCGGGAGAGATATAATTGAAGGCAGTCAGCAGGCCGACATCGTCCAATAAATCACGGGGGCAATTGTATCGCCCCTCCGCAAATGTCCAAATTTATTGCAGAGACATGGCGGCCCCACAATAGGAACTATTCAAATCCCGCCGTCGGGGAGGAGGGAGAAATAAATAAATAAAGCAGCTAAATAAGGCCTGGTGGTAAATTAGTTTTGGCGGGCTGAATTTTAAATGGCCGTTTAGAACCCACATTGACAATTGTATACCAGCGTGTTTTCTGGCTACAGAGTATTTGTGCTAAGCTGTTCGTTTCTGGGTGACTGGAAGGTAAATGGAAGATTGAATGGGCACATGGTAATATGTGTTGGGCAGCAGCTTGGGTGTTACACACGAGAGATCACCAGAGATGAACGAAGAAATCGAGCCAAAGAAGAGCAAAGCGGACGCTGCTGGGAGGGTTGGATTGTAACGTGATGGTGGACAGTTGAACGGCGTCCTGAGCCATGCATGCTTCACTTAGCTAAATAAAGGAAGAATACCTCCTAATGGAACTTCCATATCTTCTTTGCGTATCTTGTTTTGTTTTCTGTTAATACACAAAGGGAATTTGGTGGAGAGATAAATAATTGTCTTTCATTTAGTTTATAAAATCCCGTTTTCATTAAATTATTATTATTTTTATCTATTTAGATAGATGTTTGGATCTCAGAACTGAGTCTAGAGTTAACTCATAGTTAGCGACATCTTGGAAATATATACTTGGGTTTGTTTTGTCGTTGAAGTTTTTGGCTCGTCTATGTATGAAATTTAAGTAATTTTTAATATTTTAGGTTTCTAATAATCTTGTTTACTACATAAAATGGCCCTTACCAAGCTCCTTAAAAGTTGCATTATATTGTTGATTAGGTTAGTTTTGCAGGTTGTAAGAGTTATTTGACATTCGTATGTTAATATGGGCCTTTTTATATATAGATTTATAGTTATTTAATTTTGTATATTTTGTAATTCATTGAGAACCAATACATTTATCCAATCTTATTTTAATACTAATTGATTTGTTTTTTGAGTCTACTCCAAAGATTTCGATGTTCTACACATGTCTATATTTGAATGCTTTGACTCCTTCCAGGGTTCAATCGAATTCATACGAGTGAAATTTGATTTGTTGTTAGTTGTATGAAAAAAAAAACTCAAATTTAATGTTGACATATGATTGTTCAAAAAATGCTACTTTTAAAACATTGGGATTGATTTTAGGCTCATTTTTTCTTTATATCTGTTTTACTTATAATATTTTTCAAAAATCACTTAATAAAAATGATTTTAGGTTTAGTAATAAATTAACTTTTTTTTAACAATCAGGAATCCGTTGGTAGAAAACAGAGGTGTTAACGCAATTATATATAGGAATAATCCAAAGTGTCTTCTAAATACATATGGGTTAACTTATGCGATAAGTTACCTATATTTACCTTGTATACCTATACTTGCCATGTATATTTACCATAAGAACATTGCACTGTTAGATTCCAAGGATCGGCCTGGGGATAAGGGAATTGTCCTCCTCTATCACACCGCGAACGAAAGAAGTCTCTACGATCAATGACGTTCCATCCCTCAAGAAAAGATTAATTAAATCATCGTCAGTGCCGTGTTTTGCCATTAATCACGGCCCTTATCTGCATAATTTACAGTACGAGGTCCCTCATTATGCATTTAAAACATGAAGGCGGCCGGGCGGGCACGATGTTGCACGGGGAATGGATGATAAGGTCTTGATCGATTTTATCAAATTAAAATACGCCATCCTCCTCTTTCCTCCTCCTCTCCCTGCTATGTCAGATAGTTGGGGGTTATCTTTGTTGGTATTTATATTTCAATTGACCCACTTGGTTGAGAATATGTTACCCCCCTCTGCAACAAATCGAGAAATAATTCGACCACTTAGATAAGACCGTTTGGGCCTCAGGCCTTCCTGGACTTTCCTTCAAAGTTGGTGATGGCTCTCAGCTCGATGATTGGGGAGTTTTTCTTCAAACTGGTTCAGCACGCTTGATAAGGAAGCACTCTTCGCCTATTCTCCTCCCCCTTCCAATACCTTTTTTTAAAAAGGCGTCTTAGTACCTTCAACTTTTTTTTTTTTCTGATGAATAGCGTTTTTTTTTTTTTTTGTGTGTAAATTTTATATGATTACGCGTCCGATATTGTATGTATTATTTATATGTGTCTGTTTTTATCTCTCTCATTGTGGTTTAATTTGAGATTTAAAAAAAAAATCAATAAAATCAATTAGAACAACCGATAATAGAAACGTGATGCTATCTTCAAACACATAGCCCAATTCTTCTTCACAACAAATCGCTTGTAGTGTAAGTTGACTTTTTAAATATATATATTTTAAAAGAAGCTATATGGTCATCTTTTCTTCCTTCCTTCTTGGCCACACTTTTGGTCAATCAGGCGCCGGAAAATTACCCCTTAATGCTCCCCGTTCTGCCAACAAATGGGGTTTTATTCACTTCCCCCCCCCCCCCCCCCCCCCCCCCCCCAAATCATCTCGCCTTAAATGGAAGGAGAGAGTTTCCATCACCACAAGTGGCCGTAATTTAAGCTGCTCTTTGGATACCTTTTCTTCTTGATGATCGCGGTTTCTAGGGACGGCTTTGTTTGTCTCACAGCCTCTTAACAATGATTTAAAGAAATAATGTAGAGAGGCTAATTTGACAGCTTTGGAAGTTTGTGACGGCGTTGGTTGCATTCATCTGCTTCTTTAGATTTGTTTAAGACAAGATTTATCTTTATTCTATATCGTATATTAATCTCTCTCAATATAAAACGTATTTATTTATTTGTGCATTATGGGTGGTATATCCTCATTGTTTGATCAATCTGGCTTGAAATTTTAGCACAATATCAAATTATATCACGAAGAAGTGTTTTCACATTTTAAACCAAGGAAAATTCAAATTTACCAAATACTGGACTATAAAATTACTTTTAACTTTTTTTTTAAATTAACTTTTTAAAATTATAAAATGATGATTATATTGCTGCATCATATCTATGTAATGTTCAAAGCGCCCCCCACCACCAACTACCTTTCAGTTTTTTTTTCCCCTATTAAAACCACAAATAAAAACATACTTTAATTTAACATGTTGGTGTACAGATGAATATGAAGTTTAAAATATAGATTACTAAAAGCCTATTCAAATTAAGCTAATAACTAACAAATTTCCATTAATATTTACCAATTCCTAAGAAGATCAATTCAAAGTCAATCTCAGATCTCCCAGCTTCTCTCATGGACTGGTATGGTTGGTTGGTTTTCTGAAGAATGTGTTTGTTTATGCACCAAGAGAAGAAACTCAAAACAATGTCTACCGGCAAATACTTAAGTAAAATCAAGATGTCAATTATTTATGTGACTTACATCATGAACTAAAAGATGAAGTTTTAATACTAGTATATTATAGGTATTCTTTTGTTGTTGTTTACATAATATTCCCTCATGGACAAAACTTAAGAATTTGTACTTTTACCATGTATATCGGGATTCTGACAATAACTCTGAATATACTCTGAATATACACGAGATAACCAAGTGCAAAAGTGCACAGTCTGCACTATTTGAAAAAGTAATTATATATATATATGATTGATACTATGTACAATGAATATGGCGCCTCTGCCACCGCTGCAGAGTTTGGTGGAGAATCACCAGCGGGTCTCCAGCGACACCACGTATTTCGAGATCTACAAAGAATACGTAGATCGCGTGCTTCGCCTCTGAGGAGATGGTTATGGCGTGGTTCTCCTGGAAAGATAGATATGTGATTAGATTCGGAAGGGAATTATTTCGAAGATTAATTTAAAAATTTCATTTTGATCTTGTGTCAATTTTGATTTTTTCAAAAAATTCTGGAATTTAAACTAAAGAGTGCCTTGTATTATTATATTGAAAAATATTAAAGGAAGCGCCATCCCGGCATTCCAACTTAGGCGCCGTCCGAGTCGGATCGATCCCCCGAGTGGCAACAATTTGGCAATGCCCCAAACTCTATCGGCTTCTGTCAGATTAAGGCAACAGGCTAAATATTAGAATGGTGTTGTCTTCAACTATTGTTTTCCACAATATGTGCTTTGTCAGCCTCGACGTCGTACTCAACTCCCCTCCACCATATTGTTTATATGTTGAAGTAGATTTGTAGAGTTAGAATTATTCTATTTGCACACTGGATTGTAACAAGGCTTTATATTACTTATGTAAACATCACTCTTTACAAAACTTGACTGTTTTACCTTTATACATTGCTAAAGTCAAAGTAATGTTTTAAAAATCTCTCTTTTTTTTTTTAATGTCTTTGAGACGTCTTAAATCCAATACCTTTATGGTACCAATTATTTTTGGATATCAAATGATTTAAATGTTGTTCATTTGTTTTTTTACAAAATGAATAAAAAAAAAGAGGTATTTCTCTAAATAATCTTCGTGATTTAATATATTTTTCCATACCTTCCTTTGTCTTAAAATCTTTGAAGAATTTCCTTGTGTAATTTACATACAAACTTGTAAATATATGTGTCATATAATAAAGATATAGAGGCTGTACCTCTTACAACATATTTCAATTAGAGCAAATCTGTGAAGTTGTTTAATAAGATTAAGCCTAGTCAACCATGTTGTCTCGGCTTCTTACATAATGGTCTGTAAATTCTGGAAACTCTACTCGGAGTCGGAGTCTACTCCGTCCCACTTGGGTATGAACATAAGAATCCTCTGGACCTGTAATGATCTGGGGGCAGATCTCTCTAACGCCGTCTCCACGCAGGCTGTCTCTTTGGCGGACCTATCTCTGGCCTACTCAGGGACCCTGTGTGTACCACTCGACTGCTTCTAACTCGCTATATATATAAAAATAAACACAAATCGGGAAGTAGAACTTCTTTTATAGATGACGATCGGGTCACAACGATCGTGCAAGCTTTCAGGCAAGTCGTCCTTCTCCGGGTACAAAAAAACCGTAGAACTGCGTCTTATCCGAAAGCTTGTACCATCGTCCTCTTATAAAAGAATCTCTTCTCTCCGACTTGTGTTTCTTCTTTTATAGTGAATAGGGAGATTATAGTTGTCTTAATTCTCCCTCTATATATATATATGTGTGTGTGTGAAAGTAAGAAATATTCTATATACAGTTACGAGCGTCATCATCTCTGTCACCGTTTGTTTTTTTTTTTTTTTTTTGGAATGGCGCTCTCCTATTGGTTGGCTACGATCACGTGGCTACGATGGCGCCGCCACTACGCGAGACACTTTCTTTTTGACTTTGCCCCTCCCCCCACTCGCTTTTTGGTTTTGTAACTATTGTGTTGGAGCGGGTCGCTCCTTAAATAAATGCATATATTAGTTAATAACTAAATGGAATCCTCTCTTTCTTTTTCCCAGTAAGAGACGCCTACGGAAGCCAACAGTACATAGACAGATAAAGCACATAGGCTATAGATAGTTATTAACTAATATATGCATTTATTTAAGGCGCCAATTTATAATTGTAACAAATAGTATTTGAATCAAAACATTCAATCGGGTAAAACACGGGCGTTGCCCGGGTCATTCGGCTAGTATATGATATAAAATGCTTATGTGAGCAGTCATGATATGTTAGCCCGATGTCTGATTGGTAGAAAGATTCTAAGGGAAATTGTTTTATTAGAGAGAGGAGAGAAATGCTGATTTAATGATATCATTAGCTTTAAGATTTTGTAACAATATACAAATGTGTTTAAATGGTATTAAAAGTATAAAGAGGGTTTATAAAACATGTCGAAAATGCTCCTCGCCCAGGCTTCGACAACCATTGTTTCAGAGAAAATGTCGTTAAATTTAAATCATTTATAACCAAAGATGGACATTTTACAGTAATTGAAGAGATGAATATTTCAAAATCAATTTGCCACAATTTATTGAACTAAGTTTTACACGTGAAGAAAAGTTAGTAGAAAAACTCTTTACGTTTTCGAACAGAAAGATGGTCTATCAACAACATATTAAAAAAAAAAAAAAAATCGGGTAAAAATTGTGTTTAAAAAATCATTTCTTTTGATAAAATTAGGTACTTCCATGTGATCCGCTAACAAAACGGTAAAACATTAATTCAAGACAATGTTGGTGACATTTTTTTTTTATAACATGGACCTAATTCTTAATTTATTTTCACCTTTAATGTCCAAGTTTCACTACTTTGATTGACTATTTTTGGTAGATTAGTTTCTTCTGTATCAAATTGTGAAATAAAGATATAATACAAAGTGTTCATAACATTTACATATATGGAAACAATTTCCTCAACTTAAAATCAACATTCATTTTGGTTAGTAGCCCGTAAAACCATATTCTCCCTCAACTTAACGCATTTCTACTACATAACTTAGCTGACAAAAATCAACTTTTAGTTGCACGATCAGTAGATTCCTTTTTTCTTAATTTATTCACCTGAGCCAAGTACAATTTCACTTTTGTGCTATTTTTTTCACACTTAGGTGCAGGCTGTATCACAACCCACGTCAATTGCAGCCACAATTTACCTATTCTGATACGGAGAGTGTCATTGATGATTACAAATGTTGGATAGTCAAAGATTTAAATTATTGTAATAACACCCACTTTGAACTTTTCGAAGGCAAGTTGAACGAAAGTAAGACCCTATTGTGCCGAACAAAACCAGTCTGTTGTTTCACCCCTGGAGACAAAAGTTTCTTTACTCTGAGTTAGCCAATATTTCCCCCTTGTAATCCGGCCCGTCGCTCTGATCCCAGATTAGCGCCTGAATGATGGGAAGGGGGGGCATTCCTTCGGTCACGCTTATCTCTCGCCAGGGGAGTGCGAGATATTGATCTGCCTTCGATCTTTCATTGATTTATTGGGGGCCGCCTCCACAGGTGCCAATCTCTGATGTTCCGCCGGATTGACTCCCCGCCCGTCCAGTCGATACCTTCCAGACACCTGCACTGCCATTTGTCACCTTCCTCACAAAATCCCCGCTCACCTTAGATTTTATGCCCCCGGCCGCTTGTCGTACAAGCGTTATAGGATTATCGATGTACCTTCCCCCCGTCCCAATCTCTTTTAAGCCCTTTTCACTTAGTTGCTTTTGACAACCCCATAAACACCCACCCGTGTTCCAGCCGTAAAATGTACATTTGTATTTTGTTTTTTCGGTAAAAAATGTTCACTTTATCGAGAGATTCGTTAGACAAACCTTTACTCGGGTAAAACCCGGGCGAAGCCGGGTACGTCCGCTAGTTTCTTATAATATATATATTTTTTAATACTTTATAGTTCAATCAAACTAACTTGAGTTTTTTTTTTTTTCATTTCAGTATTCTCTTCAGATTTAATAATCTCGGAGAATTGAAATGATATCTTCAACATATAGTTTCAATTTTTAATCAATAAATGTCGCGTTAATACACAAAAAATATCCTTTGCCTCTTCAACACTCAGCTGTTTATTATTTTCTTCGAAAAAAAAAAAAAAACGAAGCGCCAGGAAATAGCGCGAAGAAACTTCGTTGAATTACATTCGTTCTTCACACAAGGAAGATTTTCAACGCCTAAAATAAACTTCTTAGCCGAGAATCTACCAAGCAAGGATGATACTACGCCAATCCATTAGGTTGCCGCGAACAACGCGAGATCGCGTGACGTTCAACTTGGCCAAAGTTCCTTCTCGCCTTAATAGAAATGGAATTTGTTCCTTCCTACCATTGACCTTCATTCCCTGGTGGATTGATTCCTGACGCCAAGTACAACACTTTCTTTTAAACTTTTCTGATTCTAATTTGTTTTGTTTTTCCTTCTTCAATATTATCTATACTGTAAATATACAAGGTACAATCAAAAATTAACCCATTTTTTAAAATAAAGAATATATATAAAGGTTAAGTCATTTTATTTTCAAATTAGGACCCTCCACTATCTTCACTTTTTTTTTTCCAGCGGTCAAAAAGATTTTTAAAACCGGTTTCATAGTCCATTTTCCTGAGCTTGTTTATTTCAGCCGTCGCATTATTATTAACCTCTAGACAATTATTTCACCTTTAGAGAATTCAGATACATCTATTGTGAAAATAATCGACACAAACAACAACAAAAACCTTTATTAAGACTTTTAGTCTTATACAGATTCTCCAAGTAGAAAAGGGGATATACAGGGATAACAGTAATAGTAATTGTGAAAACAATTCAGTACAATTTTTAAAATTATATAAATTAAAATCAGTTGTCTCTTTTCAATACAGCACACCGAACCAATAACAACCAACAAGAAACAAACAATGAAACGGTAAAATGCTTAGAGGTTTAAACCTTATATACCTGTTCCAAAATAACTATATTAGGTACCGCTCAAAAAGAGCAACTTTTCACACCGTAATCAAATTTATCTGTGCATAAACTAGCTTAAAATCGTGCATTCATACATTTTTTCTCAATAAATATATATCTGTAAACCCGTCAAGAAAAGGGTTGTAAAGCTGGAATTACAGCTAGGAACGGGGACATATCTCTACATAAAAATCAACGTATGCAAATAAGTAAATTTATTTAGATGCGCCTTAGCCTCCGTTTTATTCGGACTACTCGCTTAGAAGATGCCAAGAATTACGAGAAAAATGCGAAAGTTTATTTTATTGGGAGAGGCCGCATTTCTAACCTCACGGTCAAGATCTAAGGTGACAATATCATCATATGTACATACTGAGTCAATGTTTTGAAAAGATCATGTACAAAAGAATTAGCAATATGTAAAATGTGTTCCGGAGATTTCATGCAAATAGTTACGTAATTTTTAACAAATAGTTACGTATGTTTCTCAGCAAATAGTTACGTATGTTTCTCAGCAAGAGAGTAAAAACATCATAAACGAGGTAAGGATTGGAAAAGAAAACTATTATGTAAATGGACTATGTAATATAAGATCATATTTTTGTCAACCCGCCGCCTTCTTTGCAATTTGCACCAGTCGAAGGACTGCGAGGTGTCATCATAACCTGTGATACGGTCTCTCTCAATAAAATTAACTTTCAGCCTTCGCATTTTTCTTGTAATACGTTTCCTTAATATTTGACCAATGCAGACAAAATAGTTGCCACATTTTCAATATTCTCTTGGCAAACATTCATTCGAGCAGAACGCAGGCGAAGCCAAGTCAAAATTATATGCAAATAAAAGTCTCAAAGTACTTTTTTTTAATCTCTTTTCCATTAAAACTTATAATACATAACTCATAAATTAACTTGAAGGTATAAGATACGGTTTAAACTATAGTCTATTCATATAGCCAATTTAACATTAACCCATTAATTAACTAATCATTCATAATATTTGACAGTTTAAAGAAAACAAAGATCGAACTTTTGGGAAACCTTCCAGATATAGAAGCAGATTTCAACACCCCAAGCATTGGAAAACTTTCCTAACGCCCTTTGTACAATCCTGAAATAAAATTACAAAAAAAAAAAAAGTATTTACCAATAAATGACGTGAAAAAATGGCGGCTAAAAAAAAAGCAGTGGACAAGAGCTAGCGCCAAATCCATCTCAGTTTGATGATTTTTAGTCGAAGGCATTCAACCATCCCCTTTCACAAGTTTTACACCAGCGACTCGAATCTTTTCTTCACCGAAAGATTAATGGGTGCCATGTTTTGTTGCCAAGTTGCCCGGCGTTTGTTTTCCTGCAGCAAAAAAAAAAAAAAAAATATATATATATATATATCCCTTCATATAATCATCATACACACGTCCAATTCCAACTCAAGGAGAAAGCTGTCAATGAATCATTGTCGATTTGTGAAATTCTGCTATTATAAATGCTCCTTTTTAAATATAGTAAAATGCAATAGATGTTTCGAAATACAGTAGAAAAGTCGCTCCAATATTCATCCTTTCTACCCAGCATTCTTTAGTTCCTCTTCACGTCGTTAATTCTTTAAAATAAATATGTGTAACAAATAAATTTACTGGCAATGTGTTACTTTTCAATAATATCATCAAATATTATCTCTACAGACCTTACTGCAATGATATGAGTTACTATTGAATGAGAGGGTTTACTACTGATGATCCAAGCCCTCTCATTCAATAACTTATATCATTGCAGTAAGGTCTGTAGAGATAATATTTGATGATATTATTGAAAATAAACATATTTCCAGTAAATTTATTTGTTGCAAATTTCATCGATAGATTTTCTTTATAAAAGAAAAATGTGTTTGTCAAAAAAAAATCCCATATGAACCTTCATTTAAAATACAAATTCGCGTCTTTTAACCCGTGTACCATGGTGTACCGAGGTACCATGAAATAAAATATTAATTTATCTTATAATGATATATGAGTTGACAACATGTTTCATGTAATCCCGGATATATAGGAATGTTGACCTACATTTATTTCCTATTCAAATTCCGGCAGCTCCGGTATTCATTCCTCTGGGGATGCTCCATCAGTTGAGGGGAGAGAAAAAAAGGCGATATTAAAAGGTCTCACAGGCAAACAAGAGGGAGGGGCCCTCTATCCAAACACAAGGCTAATTGACCACTGCCCCCCTGGGGTATTTGGTTTGGCAGACAGCTCCCCCTAGAGGGGCGCGCGATCGACCCCCGCTGCTTCTTTGTTGGCGCTCCCCCCCAGCGGTTCCCGATATTAATTGATTCCTCATTAAGGTTCAAACAATGGCGGCCTCTCGTCATCCATCTTCTCTCGCCTGGTCCCACTTTTTGGAAGTGATTGCTGCTGGTAGTGGTGCTTTGTACCACCTCCACACTGCACTTTTTGGCGATGGTTGTAGAATGGATGGGGGCTTTGTGAACGCGCCTTGCATCGATTCTGCCGTCATTGTAGCGGTTATTAGTTGTGCAAACTCTTGTACGCTCGGTCGACGCTAACATGGTAATGGCATTGATCCCCGCATCTTGGAGTTTATTGGAATAACCGAGCCTCGCTGCCCTTACATTTCCATTAAGAACTTCGTTAAAGTGCTCGAGTTGAAACAATGTTAAAACCCTTTTACACCTTTCTCTCTCCCTCGCAAAACTTTTTTTTTACAAAATTGAGTAGGTCTTTTAAGATAGAATAACGTGTTTTAAACTGATTTACATTACATCCATTAAAATTACAATGACCTTTATTATCGGGGATGCTCGGGGATACATTTCTTGAAAATAATTTTATCATCTCTCTAGCTTTCTTCTCTCTAATAGAAGGCGTTATAGTTAACAATTCTTCTGTAGAAGGGCGAAAACGGCCGAAAGTTAGTGAAAATTACTTTGAATAAACGTACCCCTGGGCGACTTTTTACCAAATACATTATATAAATGTATTATATCGCTAGGAATTCTATTTTTCTAACAGTGTCGAAAAATATTTACACACAACACTAAAGCCTTTATTAAGACGCATATAGACTTATTATACATGGATTTACCACAGAGTTTTCAAATGAAAAAGTTAAAAAAGTAAAATCTAATCACAGTAAATGGTAATAATGAAATTTATATACAGGAAAACACTTAATTAAGGCAAGATGGGTTTGGGTAAATCCGAGGAAAACATAAAAAATAAATAAAAGAACAAAAAACGCTGATATTTACATATGCATACAAAAATCGAAAATGGTCACAAGTTGTCCTAGAGTATTTATTAAAGAGGTAATGTTGGTTCTCACCACACCAACTAACCTATGATGGAATATTTGCTCCGAACAGCGGCGACTACCGTGACCGGTGCAAGCAACACATTGGCTAAATCTACTACGCTACTTGACAACCATGTCGTCAACCAGGTGTGAATCTAGTGTTTTAAGATATTTGTTATTAAAATGTAAGCGATATGCGTTCACCTAATTGAATTTAATAGAGTTGTCATAAGATACAGGGAAAAGTTTTTTGTATGTTTCAATTTTGTAAGTTCCTTCTTTATTTACTTTGATGGGGTTGTTTCCCGACCTAGGATCCCAAAGTACATACCTTTGTCGAGAAGGAAGAGAGCAAATACCTGCCCTCACAAAGTTTCTTCACTGCAAGTCCCGAAGCCATTGACTATGTGTGCTTAGGATCACACATGAAAGTCAAGGATGGCCATTCCCCCTTTGTTGCGTTGTAGAAACTTAAAACTAAATTTATTTTAGTTTATTATTATATTTATACATAAGTTGACAAAGCTTCTGATTGGCTGGCTTAGCTTCCAGAAAATGTCTTCTGTTGATGCTGGTAGTGACGCAATCTTTTTTCCCGGAAGTGTAAATGTTCCGCACAATCCTGCAAGATAAGGGAGGTCATCGATGCTATCTTCATGACGCCCTGCGAGCTTGGCAGGGAGAACAATCGACCAACCCTGCCGTTATCGAAATTTTCTCCTTCCTCGTCGAACTTACAACACAGACAAACGTCATGCTAAGTAACCTACTACATTACATATTATGTTCCATCAGTTGGCTTCGCGCATAGTAAGTTTATCCTAGTATTTATATAAATACATGCATTTTATTTTCTCTCTTTTGCCATTGATATTTGCCCATTGGAAATGTTTATCCTACGCTACTGATTTATGCTGGACCTTTTTGTCTAATTGTTTAGGCAAATACAGTCCTTCTCTTTTGCCATTGGTATTCCCCATTGGTACTTTTTGCTCTACTCTACAGATTCATGTTGGACCTATTTGTCAAATTGTTTATACAAATACACAGCCATTGACACTTTTTTCCCTACGCTACAGATTTACGTTGGACCTTTTTGTCTATTTTTTTTAGGCAAATACACAGTCTCTCTTTTGCCATTGGCATTCCCCCATTGGCACTTTTTGCCCTAGGCTAAAGATTTATATTGAACCTTTTTGTCTAAGTGTTTATACAAATCCACAGGATTCCACTAAGAAAACTATCAAAACGAGTACAACCTTCAGAAAACACCGCTTCCATTTATAACTACCTCGGAATATCTGTTAGGCAACAGATAGAAGAAGAAGCCAAATATTTTCCCCTGGCGGCAGCCCAGACGAAAGATCCGCCTCAATTTGTTTGGTCCCATGTTGTCATGGACCAATTAGCATTTTGATGAGGAGAGCTCAACTTCCAGCCTGTTTAATGGACCATTTAATTAATCATCTGCCCTCTCTCTCTAGTTTCGGATTTCTGCTGCACTTTTTATTTTTGTTGTTGTTAAATATTGCTGATGCTCCCGCGGTTTCCAGTTTCGCGTTAGTTTTTTCCTACCCTTTCAGAGTTGGAAGAACATTTAATGCCTCATATTGTACCAGCAAAATGATTATTTTAACATTGTCCTAAATTAACTAAATTGTCCTATTTGTTATGTCACAGCTCTAATTTTTCTTTTTCAAATGGCTTTTAAGAAATAAAAAAGATTGATTTATTATTATTATTAATATTTTAGCGCTGATTCATAAAATTATTTAACATGTGTGTGTGTGAAATTATATTATAATATTTGCATAAATGGTATCAAAAATGCAAACAAATTTGTGGGCCACTTAGGTTGAAATAATCAAAGCTCAGAATTATAACCATGTCAATATGTATGATGGTTTATTGGGCTGATTGTGAAATTTTGACTCAATCTTCCAATTAACAATGGACTCACTCTCTTAATAATTTCTGCCAACGTCGCGTAGCTTATGGGGGTGTCTTATCCTCTTATAAAATTCACAAGACATCACGCTGCTATAAAATCATCCTAATCGTATCACAAGAGCTTAGACACGCATTGCCTGTAATTTTAGTTCATTTAAAACCCCACAGCCGTATGATTATCCTCCTCTCTCACACATTCAATTAGAATTCTCTGGAGATCCCAGAATTATCGAACTGAACCAGGGATTTTTCCAACTTATCCAATTAATGTATTGTCTAATCTTTAACTTTCCAATTCTCCAATTAATAATTTCAAAGCTGAAGCCCACTTAATGTAAACCCCCCTTTCACGACTTTACAGAATTTCAATAATAACAGACCTCGCTTCTTTCAGCATCAGTTCTTCTTTCTGTGTATTCTTCATCCCTCGATTGTCTCACTTCCCAACGCACTATTGCCAATTTTTCACTATTATTATAGAGCGTATCTCTCACATTATTAAACTTTTCTAAGTTAACACTTCTAGCAACTTTTGTCGGATTTCTCTGCTCTCTCAACAGTACCTTCGACTTCGTGTCTCAGAAATTTCTCTCATTGTTCACCTCGTTTTATAAAATATTTTATTTTTAAATGAGGTTTATCACCTTCCCACTCTCCCTTTCTTACACGAGCTGCAGTTATGTGACATATATAGGGTACTGAAGAAACGCTAGAATTTTATCTGGATAAATCCTGGTCTAATTAGTTGGTGCATTTACCGCGCTAAGCGTGGGTTCTCTCACCCATTCCTTAACCAATGTATCCGTACTAGACTCTACCTACCAGATAGAGAGGAATAAATCATCCTTGGATTTCTCGCGACGCCATTACGATTGCGATCTATTAAGACGCCCTTCGTTCTCACATAGGAATGCAATGTGTAGTTTATGATTAAGCAAGGTTAATTCTCCGATATCTGTCAGGGCGAGATTTCCTATGGCACAAGCGGTTTTCTCTACCTACCAGAGAAAGAGAGAGAAATCCATCTAGATTATCTCGCGATGCCATTGCGATTGCGATCTATTAAGACGCCCTTCGTTCTCACAAGGGAATGTAAACTGTAGCCACGTAAGCCATGTTATTCTCCGATATCTGTCACGACGAGATTTCCTATGGCACAAGCAGTTTTTTCTACCTACCAGAGAAAGAGAGAGAAATCCTTCTAAAATATCTCGCGATGCCATTTAATTGCGATCTATTAAGACGCCCTTCATTCTCACATGGGAATGTAAAGTGTAGCCACGTAAGCCATGTTATTCTCCGATATCTGTCACGGCGAGATTTCCTATGGCACAAGCAGTTTTCTGTTTCGCTGGCAGGAACTAAACAATCAGAGGCAGCGCCTTCATTTATCCCTCTCACCTGAAGTCGGCCGGCACCTGTTCTCCTTCCTTCCCGTTCGACCATTCATCTCTCCGGCCATTATTTGTTTAGTTACTCCTCGGTGATTTTTCACCCTGCCGCCACCGCGCTATCATTCATCAAGGCGGGGATTTCATCTCCCGGTCAGCCGATTAATGGCTTGACTTGGCGGGGATGCAAATCGCCGTGTTCCCACCAACTGCTCCTGTTCTCAGGAAACCTCCTCCCGCATCAACCCAAGTAATTGACTCTCGAATTGGGCTACGTTCTTTCTTGTAATTTCACGAGTCATCATCATTTGTCCTTTCTGACTCGCTCTGTAATTAGAGGATGCTATGATAATTGGCGTATTTATCCTAACGCGCACGTGTGTTTAACTTTATATTTACTACCCCCTATCTCTCACATAGTAAACTGTGTTCTTAGCTGCATTAGTGTTGATTACATTTCCTTCGTTCACTTGAGTTACGCAGCGCAGCCAATAAATACCCCTCCTCCACCAGATCCCCAAAATACATTGGCCGCGGTCCCCTCTCTATTATTGGGACGTCATTGTTGGCTGTGTTACCCACACCATCTCTTGGTTGTCTTCATCCTCCTGGAATTCCACGGCACCTTGTGTCCGCCATCGTCACGGCTTAGACAACATTGATCTAACACTTCCCCTTTCAACGGAAATACACTCACGGACAAAACTTAAGGAAAAGTTTCATATTTTAAGCTTAAACCTCTTTGAAGGAGACAGAAGCAATTTTGTTCATGCTTGGTTATCTCGTGTGTCTTTAATAAAGGCCATTGTATATCAAATATCCTTCAGAGTTATTGTCTGAATCCCGATATACATGCTAAACGGTACAACTTTCTCAAGTTTTTTTCCACGAGTGTCATTTGTCTCGACATTAAAATGAACCCCATTAAACGATGTGTGTGCACTCTTTTTTTATATATATATGTGACAATATAGTGGTAAATGTGTTGAGGAGAGAAATAATCACACGACGAGTTGTTAGAGCAATCATCCAGGCAGCCACCCGAGAGAGCGAGTGAGACGTTATCTGCTGAACGACTGTTTTCCCTGTGTACACAACCGGGGGGCTAACCAGGATAGTCGCCAGGTGGTGACGCCCCCCTCAGGAATGTGGCCAAAAAATGGTCGTTAGTTAGTTGTCTAAAGTGTCTCGCTTTAGCGGCCCATTTCTCTCTCGTTGGCTGTTGGTTTGTTTTATTAACCCTGGAAGAGCATATATTATGACATATGGCCCCCGTTGAAGAAGGCTGAACATAGTTTAAGTATATTTAAAGCTGGTGAAGCCAGGAATAGAGAAAATAATTTTACAGTTAAAATTAGTTTTAGTTTGACATAGTTTTATGTAAATAAAATATTGTATAGTACACAAGTAAATATTATTTACAAGCAGTTTTACAACACCGGGGAGTTTGACATTTAAGGAAATCTTTGAAAATATCAAGGTTATAAAAGGCTATATACAACAAAATCTAATGTACTATAAGGGAAGTGATATGGAGGAGTGTGAACAACGAGAAGAAGAGTCACATACATATGGTGAAATTCTGAAGATCATTAAGACTGGGGAACTCTACACTTTAAGATATTTTTCAGGCGGACATGGCAAGGGGAAACTTGTCATGGGCTTTCTATGCTATAAGTGTAGAGTACGAGAAATGAGATTGAGGTTGACAATTGTGTGAGCTCAGGACTGAGGTAAATATAAAACTACATACAATGTTAGAACCTCGGCGAACAGAGCGAGGGGAGACTTGCCCTGGGCCAATCTAACTTATCTATGTAGTTACTTGTGTAGCGAGTCCGAGGGAAAAAGTCCCGTGTGTAGGTGAGGAAGTCGAACGGACTTATATTTAATTTGCGGAAAGTATGCGCGCACAGTGCCAAAAATTGGGACGAGGACTGCGTTGTCCGTTACAAGTGACAAGCTGCTCGGACACGAGGTGTTTGAACCGTCGTGGGAGCTTGTGCAAGGCGATGATTTCGCGGTGGGTTGAAAGTAAGACCCATGTCTGCGCGAAATGATGACGGACCGGACAAAATCAGCGACGATGTTTAACGTACCTCCGTGGGAAATATCGGAGGTAGGCTATATCGTGCTGGTTTGGACAATGGACAAACATAGATTTGAAGACAGGGTCCGTGTGGCGAACGTGTGGCGCGAGGAGAAGAGGCGAACTTTGTCGCTCGATGCAGATTGTTCAAGTGCGAACAAAAAGGGATTGATAAATATCTAGCAGTTAGTCAATCTGCACCCTGTGACGAACACGCCATTGGCTAGATGGTGTGGGTCGGTGGATAGGCTAGAGATGAACTACGAAATAAATTATCATAAATGAAGGGCGAAGGTTAGGATTTTGAAATGACAATATAGAAGTTCGATAATTGATTAATCAATAATTCTCTATAAAGGTCCTGAGCTGGTATAAGGTTAACAAAGTTGTAAGAATGAGAAGGGCATTAAGGGGAAGATAGATAAGAGTCACCAAGGGTTGGTTGTAAGCAAGGCTCACGTGGTGGTTGGAATTCTTCGACGCCTGAATTACAGGGTGAATTTTGAATCGATTAGGGAAAGAAATTATTTTTCGTGAGCCGTGCTTACAAGTAGGAGAGGTCTATACAAAAGTTTAAGTGCTGGAGGCATATTTTTATAAATAATTTGATTATGAAAAATCTATTGTTAATAGTAAAAAATCGTAAAGCGTTAATAGGTAGAATTCCTTTTTTTTTAATGATTTTTTTTTAAAGAGTTACGTTAAAATGGAAATTATTTAATTAAAATGACGATTGTTACATCTACTGGTAAGGTAACTAATTAAATGGGTTTCACATAGCTAGATATAATATGGATAATAAGATCACTGTTAATAGGGGCGGAGAGATAAATGGAAATATTAAATATTTTTACATATTCACACATATTGAGCTAATTGTGGAAATATTGGGACAATCTACAAAGAATGACTTATTTAAAGAATGAATGGTAGGAGTTAAGACAATTACACTCACGAGTTATGTTGGTTTAGGGCGCAGGTAAGTTCATTGAGCTTCGGGAGAGTTCTGTCTGTGACACTGTGCGTACCAGTGTTGTACATCACAGTAGCGGTAGGGAGATGGCGGAGTCTTGTCCATGATGGCGGGAGGTGTCCTGCTCTGGCACGGCGATCGTTTTTGAGTAGATCTAGTGCTGGAAGAAGTGCGTGGCAGCTCCATCTCCGTCGTAGGTGAATACTTCTTCGGGATCACGGTTCAAAGGTTGGCGAGGAAGGGGTTGAGGGCTCGAAGAGGAGTGGTTACAGTTGAGTTGGGTTTGGTCGATCATCGTGGCTTGGCTTCTTGTTTCTTCATACTCCGGTATATGAGGGATTCGCTTCCCGGCCAGGTCTTATCCTGTCGACTTTTCAATGTGACAATATAGTGGTAAATGTGTTGAGGAGAGAAATAATCACACGACGAGTTGTTAGAGCAATCATCCAGGCAGCCACCCGAGAGAGCGAGTGAGACGTTATCTGCTGAACGACTGTTTTACCTGTGTACACAACCGGGGGGCTAACCAGGATAGTCGCCAGGTGGTGACGCCCCCCTCAGGAATGTGGCCAAAAAATGGTCGTTAGTTAGTTGTCTAAAGTGTCTCGCTTTAGCGGCCCATTTCTCTCTCGTTGGCTGTTGGTTTGTTTTATTAACCCTGGAAGAGCATATATTATGACATATGTATATAAAAAATTATTCACTGAATTAGCACTCTATTTTGAAATTCCTTATCTTTGAAATAATCTGATGTTGTATTATTTTATCTGAATACTCTCTTCAAAATGTTGTTATTTTTGTTACTTTATTCCGGAGAGTTGGCGACTTCTGTACTTACTCCGGCACAGATTGAATACGCTGTCGAGATATTCCACTCTATAACTAGGTGTTACCCGGTTTCCTCGATTTAACGAATGCTATATAGTGGCATTCTCCCTCCAGCGGTGACGACAGTCATTGATTTATGTATTCTGGGTTTGGCATACTTGTAAGTGCAAAAGTCGGACTGGGTTTTCTACACCTAGTACAAACATCCTAGAAGCAGATGGCCTCCCAGACCTTTCGGTCCATAAGCAGGCATGACCTTCGCTGCTATCTTGTCCAACTCATACGCCAAGTAACTGTATGTGTTTAGATATTGTACCTAGTACAAACATTCGTTAACTACCCACGATGAGTATCATGGCCACGTGTACTTGGAATATGTGCCATCATCACTTATCCCAATACATATAGTACAAGCCATGATAAGTATTGTGGGTAGGGGCGTGCGACTGATTTTTACCCGGTAAAAGATAAAAGTGTATCACACGTTGAAGCAGCATGTTGAAGAAACTAGTTTTTCACACCACAAGGAGTCAGAATATATATAAGAAATATAACAATAAAGAACAAATTTGTTTCTTTCAAATCCACACACACAATGAAATAAAATTTGGTTATTTGCATGAAACATTTTTTTTTTTAAGTGCTCAATGCAATAATTCGATCCTGGTTGTCAACGGTTGACGGCACCGCCATTTTTGTACCTCACACCACTTCCTATATATACACCTATTTACATATTCTATTTATGCAGGTTTATACTGATTGGTTTGGTTGAGCTAGTTTAAAGTTTCGCTTTTCAGAAAGCATCTATTTTTTTATGTTATCTCTTTCAACTATTAGATCTGGTTTACATTCATTTGTTTCACGGAATCTTCTTTCGTTCGATCGCTGACCAAGCAAGTCCAACAAGAGGAGAGATAAGATCCGCATTGATCCCCGCAATCTTGGAGGAAACATACTCGAGCACACATTCCCTAATCACACAGACATCTATTTCTTCCAGAGGGCAATTTAAAAAAATTAGCAAACAGATTGGAATTCTAACGACCAACGCTGGTTTGTATAATAATAGGCCCCTCTTGCTATCTTATCTTGTACTGCCCACATCTCCTTATCGTTTCTCCTCCTTGTTTTTCTAAAAGCCTCTGCTTTTCAAACCTCTGCCTAATTCCATTAGGCCTCTTAATTGTATTTCTTCCTCCCCATCGCATTGTTTTTTAGCGTTTATTGCAGGCTTACTTAATTCACAGTGGTGTTTGGTAGGTTGTTGTTCACCCCTCCCTCATTCCTTGAATGCTTCCACTCTGCCAGCGATGTTCAACAATAATGAATTTTTAAAAATTATTCTTTTTTTTTCCCCACTAAAATAATAAAAAAGAACCAAAATTTATTGGTAGACAAGCGAAAGGAATTTAGAAAAAAAGAAAAAGAAGAGAGAGAAAAAAAGCCGAAGTAAAATAGATGGCGGCGGCAGTTTTGTTTTTTAATTAAAGCTAGCTATTTTGTTGGCGCATTACAAAAATTAGACCGGGGCAAAGAGTGGTAAATTAATTGCCCTGACACGCGGGTGGAAAAAGTAACAAAAGAAAGAAGAAGGGAGGGGGCAATAATAATAAGAATGGTAATATTTCAATTAGGCTCGTTAATTAGCCCTTCACTGAGGTGATTAATCTTTCTTCTTGGGTGGGTGAGGTAGGCTTTCTTTGAGACCTCCGTCTCTTGACGGCGGTTCAAGGTAGAGTGGAGCCAATAATTATCTACACCACTGTACGACAACTCTAACGGCCGTGTGTCCCTGCACATACGTGCATTCGAACATCTTTCTTCTTGGGTGGGTGAGGTAGACTTTCTTTGAGACCTCTGTGTCTTAACGGCGGTTCAAGGTAGAGTGGAGCCAATAATTATCTACATCACTGTACGACAACTCTAACGGCCGCGTGTACTCCCTGCACATACGTGCATTCGAACATCAACTGGAGGGTTTGGTATTAATTCGTCCCAAGGTACAAAAGTAAATATGAGAAATTCTATCTATTTTTAACGCGTATGATAATTTGTGAAGATATAAACCTTCTCGAAGTGATTCGGTAAAAAAAAAGCCGAACGCACACAACCTATGAATACCATTGTAATAAGCCAATATACAACTGGTGCATTTAAACTTTGTGTTTCCAATGTTATCCAGGTTGTCTGGGTATCAGTTTCCATTCTTCCTTTTTTTTTTTTTTTTTTCTTCTTGGGTACCATCGGATTAGTGTCACGGAAATAAACCAATCTGCAGCAAGATTTAATTCCATTGGTTCACAGGTTTTTCCCTGGAGTTTCAGAAATTTGATCCCTGTGCTATCGGGTTCTATCAAGCTTCACGAGAGAGAAATGCAAATTGAAACGATGTCCTTCCTCGTGTGGAATTAGTTAAACAATGCGACCGAAATAGTTGTCAAGAGCGGTCAGGGCACCTGCCAGGCCGTATTTATAGACGCCGGGCGGCGGTGGCCAAGTTTAGCTGCCGAGGACATTGGGTTAAGTCTTCTTTTGTTGCCTTCCGAATTCTGCTTCAAATTACGTTTTTTCTCTCTTCGGATTCTATTTTTTATAAGTTTCCAGAGAAAACTAGGTTACTCTGCATAAGTACGATTTCAGCTTCCTATCTAAATATTTGTCTCCTGCTGTACAACTTCTAGGCATTATTACACAGACAAAAATTTACTTGTGGCTGACATGATAATAGTTATTTACACTATTGGTCTTTGACAGAATATCTACAAAGTAAATTATAGTTTTTGTATATTTTAAATCTGAGAATAACTATTTTATCTGTTTTTGAAATGTTATAAAATTAATATTGTGTGTATGAAATTCTATTTTAAAGTGGGATTTCTCCTTTTTTTTTTTTTCACTTGTTAAATTTGTTAAAGTTTCGCCTATTATCATCCTAACATCAGCCATTGAATACCATCTCGTCCATTTTTTTTTTTACAATCATGTTTTTGAAAGAAGTGTAAAAGTGAAATTGTACCGGGATCAAGTGGATAAATTAAGAAAAAGGCAACTCCTGATTGTGTAACTAAAAAATGGCCATTAGCAACTTTTAGTTGCACGATCAGTAGATGCATTTTTCTTAATCATGTTTTATTATTATTATTTTTTTAAATTTTGGTAGCCAGCCAGGCATTCTCTAGGTTGATAAATTAAGAGAAGCCATCTCCTGATCCTGTAACTAATCGAACAAGAAACTTTTAGTTGCACGATCAAGAGAAGCTTTTGTGCGCCTTTTGAATGTTTTCTAAGTTGATCCTTGTAAGGTGTATAAGGGGGATAATGTATATATATTTAGTATAGTGCTGTATTGACGATTTAAAAAGTAGATTTTATAAATTTACGCTCTTACATTATTGTTATTTAATCGGACTCATTCTTGAAAGTCTCATCTAATACAGAAATTGTAGGTAGCAGGCGTACAAATGGCAAAATTGCTTCAAAAATCTTTTTTTTTTTTTTTTTCACACCACAAGAATAAACCCTGTTCTCGCAATATTACAAGAATAAGTATAGAAAGTATTTAAAATGACTAAAACAAACATTTTCATGATCTTTGCTTTCTCTCTCTCTTGATGTAACCCTGTAGTGTACAAAATCGATAATTAAGTGTTACTGGGAGAAATACAACGGCGCATCCCCTCCGTCCTCACTACCACTGAGTGACGTGTGTTGAACTGTGAATACCAGTAGAATCTCAGTGTTTATCCAACAAGTCACAGTGGTGACACAAGTATTTCTCTGTATTCTCTGCCACAAGTTTATTAGTATATTAAGCAAGTATTTGCCGGACACAACCAGTAGTATTTCTCTGTATTCTCTGCCACAAGTTTATTAGTGTATTAAGCAAGTATTTGCCGGGCACAACCAGTAGTATTTCTCTGTATTCTCTGCCACAAGTTTATTAGTGTATTAAGCAAGTATTTGCCGGGCACAACCAGTAGTATTTCTCTGTATTCTCTGCCACAAGTTTAATAGTGTATTAAGCAAGTATTTGCCGGGCACAACAAGTAGTATTTCTCTGTATTCTCTGCCACAAGTTTAATAGTGTATTAAGCAAGTATTTTCCTGGCACAACCAGTAGTATTTCTCTGTATTCTCTGCCACAAGTTTAATAGTGTATTAAGCAAGTATTTGCCGGGCACAACCAGTAGTATTTCTCTGTATTCTCTGCCACAAGTTTATTAGTGTATTAAGCAAGTATTTGCCGGGCACAACCAGTAGTATTTCTCTGTATTCTCTGCCACAAGTTTAATAGTGTATTAAGCAAGTATTTTCCGGGCACAACCAGTAGTATTTCTCTGTATTCTCTGCCACAAGTTTAATAGTGTATTAAGCAAGTATTTGCCGGGCACAACCAGTAGTATTTCCTTGCCAAGCCACCTTGGCCCACGCCCAACTCCAGACGCCGCCACCATCTGCATATTGCCTTTTGTGTTCTCCACTTTCTTTTTTTAATACTCCCTCCCCCTCTCCTATTGGAATTATTGGACACTACCAGCTGTCCTCGGCTTTATTATTTCCTTATACCAGGAAGAGTTTTTAACAAGTTTGTTTCATGTTTTGAGTGATGTATGGCATATGTCGAGGCATTTATAGATTCATTCTGCCGAAGACATAGGATTGGAGGAAAGGCCAGGAAAGAAAGTTAGAGGTATATTGAGTCGGTCGGCCCCAAGTCCCTAAGGAGTGCTCGCTTTTCCTGGCCGGCGTTTCCTGTCTGCATTTGTCGCACATCTGTCCAGGGACTCGTAATCGATGTTGCCGGCTTACTTTCTATTTCTTTTCCCCCCTTTACAAATTGTCTTTTCCAGCAGTTGTGTTGTCCTAGCCAATGTCCGACATTCTAGAGAAAAAAAGGTCTTTCTATCTTTATTTCCAATCTAACTCGCCTTTTTTGTCGAACTCTATCAAAAGGAGAAAAGGCATGACACATTAAACATATATATTATAGAGAGAAATTTCATATATTGGATTTATAAATTTGTTATTATTTCAAGGAACACAACTCGCCTCTCTTTATTGAGTATGTTTTGAACTAAAAGATTTGAGCCGATAGCCACACTCTCGTTTTTCAAACCATTTTGACCAGAATTCAACCATTCTGACTCTACTGTTGTTTTTAAATGTATTTATACATATTCAAATCATCATATAAATTTTTCTTTGTAATTATGTACATAATTTTTCATACAAAGCTTGTGTGTTTTTCTCTTCTGCATTTTTCCGTATATCAAGAAATTGATTCTCGATTGGATCTTGCCTTTCTTCTCCAAATCCCAAGATATCTTCTGATATATATGAGGGGGTTTTTTTTGTTCATTTAGAGTTTAATATTTTACTTGTGAGCTTTTTATGTGTGCCGTTGTTATATAGTTAAATATGAAAAAACAATAGAAAAAAAAAAGATAAGTGGGTCAGGTGTTGATATTAAAAATAAATAAGGGGATCTCCTGACCACGAGCACATGTGCTTTTTAGATGGCAGAGCGCCATCTAGTGGAGCAAAAATAAACTAAACGTTTATTTAGCTTGCTCCGTGATATTATAGTTAAATATAAGTTTATTAAGAAAAATGCCTCTTCTGATCGTGAAACTATAAGTTGCTGATGGCCATCTGTCGGAATAAATATCAACTATTCGTTGATTTTAAATTATTCCAGACTTGCCTAAATGCCCATTTTTGATTAATCAAGAAAAGCTAACCACGTAGGCGTCAGCGTGATGCAAACTGCACCTCAACGACCAAAAAACTCGTCATTCAGGCATCCTGAAAAATCATGAAACCGGTAGTTAAGACCAAAAGTGTGTGAGAACGCTAAATAATGTGAAACAATTTCACTTCTGTGGAAAAAATAGTACAAATATGACATTATACTGGAATAAGGTGAATAAATTAAGAAAAAAAAAAGAGCATCTATTTAACTTTCAGTTGCACGATAAGGAGATGCTCTTTTTTTTTTTTTTTTTCACATTTCACTTCTGTACTCTTTTTTTTTTTTCTCGCAAATATAAGTTTTTTGTTGTTGTTGTTTTTAAGTAGAAAAAGAGAAGGTAATATCAAGATTCTAATGTACTGCTTCAACATGAGACAAAACTTATCATGGTGCGTATTTCATGCCGCCTCCTCGTATCAATAATATACGTATGTTAGGGGAGCTGTAGAGAATAACTGCGTTTTAAAAATGACCTTTCCCTCGTTTAAGTAAGAAAAAAATATCGTAAATTTTTAAAAAGCCTCTTTTAATTAACTATTTTTTTTTATGTTGTATTCTTTTTACGTCGTCCCTTCGTCGTCCCCCATCTTCTTCCATTGGCGCATTAATCGTCTGTTTTTTTATTGCATTGTTTTTATTTGGTCTTCCCCCAATCTTTTTGTCTTCCGCCCGCTAATTCTTCCCCGTCATCTCCTCAATTATTTTTTTCATCCCGTTTTCTTTTTTTCAATTCTTTCTCCGCATAATTTAGAAGGCCGAACAATCCGCCGTCAAGACAAACGCTCTATACAAGAAAGACAATTAAATGCTGTACTAACTCCCGCTGGATTTATAAACTTTTTTTTTCTTTTTCTCTTTCCAGCGCCTTTTCTCCCGAATTATTTCTCCAATGTCGTCCAAGTTAATGCCCCCCTCCAACGATTGTAACGAGCCAATTTAATAATGTTTGTCAAAGCTGGTTAAAGTTTCCTTCGTTGATGGCGGGCAGAACCTGTGGGAACAATTAAATTCCAAGCCGGCCTCTTCTTCGTGGTAGCTCTTCGAACTCTTAACGTTAGAGTGGGAAAACTCTTTAGGGCCCTTCTTAAGAACCCCAGTATTTGATTATTTTAGAATCTTTCGATCAAACTGATGTTTTACTCGGCTCTTGTAAAGCATTAACGTACTGCATGTAGACAATTGACTATTTAAATAATTTTATTGATTCTTCTAATCAATTGTTACAAAGATGGAAAAATCTATAATAAAATAGTAAATAAAGGCTAGATAAAGTGTAGGGGAATGCGTACCGCGTGTAGAGATGGATGATTTAAGGAATTTAAAAAATAAATGAATGCACCAGAAATTATCATCAAGCTTCGTCTAGTTGTATCGACTAACATTCGCGTGAATTTAACGATAAAGTAAATAAATATATTCTTAATTTTAATCTGTGAATTTAAACGTTGTATTTAATTTCAATGGATTTATAAAATAATTAAAAACCTTTCGCAATATGTTTGTTTATTATGAAAACCGTGAGTTTCGAGCTCTTAAAAATATACCAAACCTTTTCAAAGTTCTTAATAAACAAACTTATTGCGAAAGGTTTTTGACCATTTTATAATAGTATACGCGTTTTCTTATATTCAATTTCAATGGATCATCTTCGAACCTACGAAGGTAAACGTTGTATGTGATTTCAATGCTTGTTCTTCTTCTTGTTCCAAAATCACTTTATTAGGTACCGCTCAAAAAGAGTAACCTAGTTTATGATATTTGCAACAATGAATAATATGCGAGGGTTTTTCACATATTAAAACAAAGGGTCCAACGCGGGATTCGATCCCGGTTCATGGCTGTCGGGAATCGAGGGGTTTACCCACTCGTCCACCGACTCTTGATTTTAATGCTTCCTTTGCTTGTCCCTAGTACACGTGGTACAGGCATGATAATCATGGTGGGTAGAAGTAGGCGACTGCTTTTACTGTAAGTGCACCACATCTCTACACATGTGAAAAGCAGTTCGACTTTGCCCTTACAAATGTGCCAGAGCCCCGTTTGGTTACTTGCACTCGCTGGTGGGGTTGGGCTTTTACCAGAATCGGGGGCCATTGCAGCATTTTTTTTTTTACAGAAAAAAGTACCCAATGCGGGAATCGAACCCGGGTCGTAGCGGTCGAAAACCAACGTTTTAGACCATCCTTCCACCGACCCCTCCGATTTTAATGCTGAATAGGAAGAGTCCAATATTTGATTTATATCAGTGGAGTTTTGGAATTAGTGTGGATGTGTTTAGAGCTTTGTTCTGTGGCTGATGTGGTGGTTGTCTTAAAATGGATTCCACAGAACATTTAAAAAACTGACCACGGAAAACAAGAATTTTGGATACTTTGTTATTTGAACTTTTTATGGCATCGCCTTTAAATGAAAGTAAGACTGAGCAGGCAATCTGGGTGAGGTTTGCCCAATCTTTATGAGCAGTCAGAACTGTTATTACTTCAACTAAAATTTTACTCCCGATTCTCTTCAACCTAAATACCGTGCTCCTTTTACAACGAATTCTTCTACTCGCTAATTGACAGCACCAACTTGCTCGTTGAATGCTCCGTCCCATACTTATCAGGCATCAAATACTTCAACTTTGACGCTTGGATTCGAGATTCATGGGAAGTATTTTTACAGAATGCAAGTTTTCCTGCATGTATCTTACATTTCTGCTAGGAGAATCTGTCTTAAGGTCTTAATAAAGTTTTTGTTGTTGTAAAGAATGCCTATCAAAATGTTAGAAGAGCAGATTTTGGATAGCTGCTGAGAATTCTTTTACACGAACTTTTCAAAATTTCATTAATATGTTAAGGTTTCATTTAAATAAGCGTCATGAAATATAAACGTCTGAATTACACCACATTTTTTAAAAATTTATATAACGAATAATTTTAATCATCAAAATATATGTATGTATTTGCATATTCTCTAACTGCTGTTCTACAATGTCATCTCGTCGCTCACGAATGCGCCAAATGGCACACATCCTTCACGTTGACTGGATCAAACTACATTTCGTTTTTTATCTGTTAACTATTTGTCACATCGATTTGTTCAATTGATCAATGGAAGCTACTTTATTTTCTCCACCTGCCAATAACCCCCCCTCTCCAGACACCTAACTATTTCTTCCAAACTGAGCCACACTTATTTGTTCCAATCTATAGATATATATAATATTCGAATATAAATAAAATTGATTCAAAAACTTCTTTTAGAAATAGGTTGTTAAACTTATTTAGCGAGTTTATATGCAGTGCCTGTCTGTTTAACTCTAAAAAGATGGTAAAGAATATACAATGAGTTGGGTAAAATACAAGATCTCCTCTCTATATATTCCTTTAAATATTTAAAAATCAAATAAATAATAGAATCAAAGCGTGCGAGGATGCGTATCTTTTGAGTTTTAATGAAGGCGATCTTTCGGGTCAATAACCCTTCTTCAGGTCATCATATCCGACTGATCTTGCATCTTATATACATGTCCATTTTGAGAAAAATCAGCATATATACAAGAAAAACAAACGTATCTGCCGAACTGTTAGGAAAGTAATAGCATGTGATGACCGCGTGTCCCGAGCATATCACGTAGGAAAAACACAAGAAACTTCTCGATTAAGCCATGATACAGTTTAAGGCTGCATGAGTAAAATTAATCCAAAATGAAACGTGCTGGCAAAGGTCTCCTAAGGTACACTATGGCAATATTGTTTTGTATATATCAGGGATGTCTATATGTCTATTAATACTGTTATGTTTTAAAGAGAGCAACGCCTCGACGACCAATCTTTTGTATTTGCTCTTGATTCCTGAGTAATATGCCTGTCATCCACAGGCATATTACTCAGGAATCAAGAGCAAATACAAAAGATTGGTCGTCGAGGCGTTGCTCTCTTTAAAACATAACAGTATTAATAGACATATAGACATCCCTGATATATACAAAACAATATTGCCATAGTGTACCTTAGGAGACCTTTGCCAGCACGTTTCATTTTGGATTAATTTTACTCATGCAGCCTTAAACTGTATCATGGCTTAATCGAGAAGTTTCTTGTGTTTTTCCTACGTGATATGCTCGGGACACGCGGTCATCACATGCTATTACTTTCCTAACAGTTCGGCAGATACGTTTGTTTTTCTTGTATATATGCTGATTTTTCTCAAAATGGACATGTATATAAGATGCAAGATCAGTCGGATATGATGACCTGAAGAAGGGTTATTGACCCGAAAGCTCGCCTTCATTAAAACTCAAAAGATACGCATCCTCGCACGCTTTGATTCTATTATTTATATTCTTCAGAGGATTTCAACCTAATTTAAAAATCAAGTTTAGCTACAAGGTAGGTTCTAGTCGGTTTTAATATCGTAGTTATACCTGTGGAAGTATTGTCGTGGTCAAAATAAAATTCTTCCCTCTCAGCGAATTGTCCTTTATTTATAAATTGAATTCCTTCCTATGGTGAATCTGTATAAGACTGGTGGTTTTAATAAAGCTTTATGTCTGTGTGATAAATTGAATTTGACCAGAAAAATGTTAAGCTTGTTTAACGAAATTGATTTAAAAATTGCAATGAGTTTGTCTCTCTCTCTCCCATTGCTACTGAATAAGCTACTGAATCGACTTTTACCAAACTTTCCATGGAACTAAAACTTGGGATAGTTGTAGATTAGCTTTTTTCCCCCCCGCTACAATTTCATTTAAAAAAAATTAATTTAAAAACTATCATCATGATACATAGGCCAGTTTTTTTTTTTCCCTCTCTTTTCTCTTTCTCTATATTTACAGGTTTATTTTTTATTTATTCTTGGCGAAAAATGTATAGAAAATACGACGCAATGTCAAAAGGGGCTTTTTAAGGATATATGAAGGTATGCTACTCTATAGAGACTATTTAAATAGAATGTCATAAAAAGAGACAGAATGAAGAGACTCCTGCTAAAATAGAATGTTTTGAGCATAATAGTATAAAGTTATAGATTTAATAATATTGACATTATTGTAAGTTTTTTTTTTAAATATCCTTCTTTATTAAGTGTCACTATTGTATTATAATGCATTAGCGCGCCATCTGTTATGAAAATTCGAAACTATTATAGACGCGTATGATTATTTTTAAAATTCACCACTGATGAGCCAGACCCTCCCTTTAATTTTTACATTGCAGTAAGGGCATTAGAAATTGTTTAATTTTTAAAAGAATCATACGTGTCTGTAATAGTTTCGATTTTTCATATATTATGTATATTACTTACAATATATGGGTTATATATACTGAGAGAAAGAGAAGAGAGAGAGAAAATATTTCACACACACAACGATAACAATGATAATATATGATATAACAATGCTATAATGATGCTATATACGAAGCATTATGTTCATCACCCTAGTAAAAACTTTACTAGTGGTGATGAAAAATAGCCACAACACCAATATTGGCAAATTATCTTCCCGAAACGTTATGTTCTATTCTTGCCTGAAAATCGGCCCTTGCTACTTCACCAGCTTAAACACCTGTTTGGTAAATTCGACCGATTTCGTAGGATGTTATGAAATAGAAGCTGCCCCTGTACTGATGAGGACCTTTTTAAATGTTTTCAGAATAATGGAGACTAATCTCGATATGTTGTACATAGTGTGTGTGTGTGATTCAGTATAAATTGTAAAGTGTATGGTCCTCGCACCAATCCTCTCCAGTCTAGATAGGAATATACTCCCCATCCATCAACGTCCTCCGATCTCCTTCAAACTTTCTCCCAATTCGTTTCTTCCTTCTTTCTTTTAATTGTATATTCGCATTATCTTTGACATCGCTGTTTATTCTTCTCATGGTAATAAGCCGATAGCTTAGTCAGACTTTTTAGCATTGCCTAAATAGTGGAGATGACAATAGTTTTATAGTAATTTGTAGATCTTTCTCTTAATTGTATCTTCTCATTATCTTTGACATCGCTGTTTATTCTTCTCATGATAATAAGCCGATAGCTTAGTCAGACTTTTTATCATTGCCTAAATAGTAGGAGATGACAATAGTTTTATAGTAATTTGTTGTTATTTATTTTAATTGTATCTTCGCATTCTTAGACGCAGCTGTTTTTTCTCCTCATGGTAATAAGTTAATAGCTTAGTCAGACTTGTTAGCATTGCCTAAATAGTAGATGACAATGTATTTATAGTAATTTGTTTTTCTTTCTTTTAATTGCATCTTCGCATTCTTTTACGCCGTTGTCTTCTCATGGTAATAAACTAATAGCTTAGTCAGACTATATGGTATTGCTTAAATAGTAGGAGATGGCAATATATTTATAGTAATTTATTGTTGCAAGGTGCGGCATGCTAAGCCACATGAAACTGATGATATCATTTATTGTCCACAACATATATCTTCAGGTCTACAGTTAGCTAAGACTAAGAGCGGTAATACGTGTTGCCTGAGAAACTGCTGTCAGGAACTTTTTTTGTCAGGGGCATATGTGTCAAGCACTTTCCTTAGCGCACAAGATCCAAAGAAGTCATGTTTGCACAATAGGGACAGTCTGTTTGTAGAAAGCCGAAAATTAAACCGCACACACAAAAATTAATTAGCTAACTTTTGCAGACTTTATCACTTTACGCAAATACTCTCCCCCTATTTATTCTAAAATAAGAACCAATACACACCGTGTTCAGGATTAAACAGACTTTTTAGAGCGTTATCGAGTACATAAATAGTCCGCGTCACAGAACTTTGACAATTTGCATTTTGAAACTGTTTTTGCCGTCTTTTGATTTATAATTATTGAAGACATTTTGTTTGCTTATTTTTTCACCCTAATCCGCTATTTTCACTTGGTATTAAATATAAATTCCTCAAATATGGTTGACAAAAAGTAACAAATAAATTGTACAACGTCAGGGGTCGAGGATGGAAAGTGTGTTATTTTTTTTCTCCAGTAAAAAAAAAAAATATAATTTACAAAAAAGGATCCCAAATGTTTGTTCACATGGTATGTCCTCTCTACTTACATTGTAGTTTCAATGATAGGATACATTTTCTAATTCTGCCCGATCCTCTTGTACAATTTTTCTAGTTTTCTTTTTCTAGATCTCCTTTTAAGAAGGTACAGAAAAGGTCATGTTAGTGATGTCGAAGATTGAAGTAGAGAATGTACCATACATTTCTGCAATGATAGGAAGAGCCAACATCTAAGGATCAAATGGACCATATATTGAATCTACTTCATTTGATGCATGTAAAAAATGCGGCGATTGACTTCAAAGTATGACATGGTGCTGTTACTATAAAGGCATCATCTCACATTGTTCATTATCGCATTTGACTTCAATTTTATGGGAATGTACTAAATAATTTGAAGAGTCTTGCTTCTCTATGCTATTGGTGTACTATCTATTAGTGATAATTGTGTTTCTTAGCTTTCTCTATCTCCATAGTAATCATTTTTTATTTACTGATTTGTGCGGATTTCCATTCATTTTTAGAACCTATTTCAATAAAATTCTACGTATAAATAGCTTTTTTTTCTCTCATAAATAAGGTATATACTGGAGAGAGAGATTATAAAAATAATTCTCCATGCTTTTGTATTGGTAGGATGTGATGTTTTATCAAGATGCAACAAAGTGTTCATTTTATGTAAGTAAGGTAAGCGTTATAAAATGTCAGTTAAAATTGTTAGCCTATCTCTATATATATAAATATAGCATCTTTAATATATATATACCTTATTATTGTGAATATTTTAGCATAAAATTAAATCAAAAACTCGATTATATTATTACAATTTCTCAAGAAAATTTTCAAATTTGTAGAAAAATCTGTGACACAGCACATGCCATTTTACTTGGTAATCAACCATAACTTCCCTTCCCCCCTTTCCTCCTTTTTTTCCACGGAATAAAGTCCCCCTTAGCTCAAATTTTTTTTAAAAATTCAGCCTGGAGATGAAAAGTTGTCTCGTAATTCTCCTCTAATCCTGGTGGACCGTGGCGCCTGGCCACAATCGAAATGGCTGATAAGGCGCAGGAAGAAAATAAAGAGGGTGGAAGGAAAAAAGAGAGAATGGAGGGATTTAAACGTCTCGAAATCCAGGAGAGGAAATCACCGTCCAATCAGATTCCAGTTAATGGAATCGATTGTTCGATGGCTTGGTGGACGTTAGATTAAAGTAGAAAGTTCAATCTTTTTGAAAGTCGAGCTGGCCCGACCTAATTGAATGGAACTCGGGGCTTTATTAGTACCGCGGCCATCATGAGTGGTCGAAACCATCTTGCCTTTCTGTGGTGGTTTTAATTGAATACTCAGTCTTGCTTATGGAGAGTGTTGGTTTATGTTAATTAATACCACCGCTGTTTCGCGATAGACACCTTTTTGTGTTATTTGTTTTTTTTTTTTTATTAAAAAAATATTATTTTGGTGGTGGTGGAGTCTTGTCTATGGAGCATATCAGATCGGTCCATGCACCCTGATTACAATATCGGCCAACCGAAATCCCTTGTCCGTATGGATGTCCTCTTCTGGATTGATATCTGCCATATTATTTTGGTAAACAATGTATATACAAGGTTACCCCAAAAGTTAGTAAACACTCGCAAAAAAAAATGAAATACGAATATTATTCGCCATAATAATATTCGCCGTTATGTATAATGTATTTGTAATATGTATAAAGTAATTGTATTATTATGTATTCGCCGTAATAATATTATTCGCCAAGTAATAAGAAAAACACGAACTTTTGGGACAACCTTCTATTAAAAACAAAAAGAAATATCCTGACTGCTCACATAAGCATTTTAGATGGCAGAGCGCCATCTAGTGGAACAGATATCAACTAAACGTTGATTTAACTTGTTCCGTGATATTTGGCCAACCCAATTTTTTGTAAACATACAATTCCAAAGCTCAACTGACCCGCAATGAGGGTTAACCCATCACAGTTTTGAACAGTCAATACCATTTTTCCACCAGTTTTACCTGGTTCCCAGAAAAGTACACTTCTGGTAAAGCGGTGACATTGATTAGAACAGCCATTTTACTAGCCTTCCATCAACGCACAAAAAAAGTGTTTCTGCCAAGGCTCGAACCTGGGACCTTCCGTGGGTTAGGCGGATGTGATAACCACTACACGACAAAAAAATTCTTGTTAAATCAAGATAAGCCAATATAAGCATTTTAGATGACAATCATATGTTATCTCGTCGTGTTATCTATTGATAAAGGTAATGATTCATTTTATAATAATTCCATGTAATTTAAAATGCTTCACACTTGCCCAAACATATGGCGTGTGCATTTAAATGGCCACGCGTACTTCTTGGAATAAGCAGAGGGGAAATATATTTGATGTTTTAAAGACTCAGTAGAATGAAATGCTTATTAAGGTGAAAATATCAGGTTTCCGGGGATAAGTTAGTTTTAAAACATTCCACAAATATCTAACTTTCGGACACGAGAGCCTTTCAACAGTAGAAGGGCTTTCTTGCGCGAAAGTTGGAGATTTGTGAATTAAAATGTTTTAAAAGAATCCCTGGAAGTCTGGTGTTAATATTGATACAAGGGATTGCTTTATTGAAATAGGAATACTTGTCAATATTAAAGCAACTCTATAAATTGTTTAGAATAATTATAATAATCTCTTATTTATAGTTTTATATATTTTTGAATACTAAAACATATGGCTAAATATTAAATGGGAAAAGGTGTTGAATCCAAACTATGCGTTTTCTTTTGCTTTTACTATACAGGTACTTAGCACTTTATACATATATATACACACACGAGATAACCAAGTAAGAACAAAATTGTCTCTGTCTCCTTCAAAAAAAAAATAAAAATAAAATAGACGACCGGCGACATCAAAGACTTTCCATTTTATTAAGTTTATATCATATACAGTAGAACCTCCCTTTAGCGGACACCACTCTGCAAAAGACAGTTTTCATTTGCAAAATTATCATTTTTACAATTTATTAACTCTCCGGTAAGAGGACACCTCTCCCTAAAGGACACTTTGGCTCTGCAATTAGCTGTCCTTTACAGGAAGGTTCTACTGTATATTTATATAGTTGTACAGTAATATATAATCACATGATTTTACTGGGGAATAGTATATAATAATCCATGTACCAAAAGAGTCACCTCTCCCGTTAAAAATAAATTCAAGCAATGTGCACATATACTATTACATAAATATATGTAAATATAGACGTCGTGAGTGAGACCTCATTTAATACGATCAATAATATTTGGCTCCAAATTATGTTGCTGCAGAACTTCCTCCGCGTAGAATAATATTTACCCACCGCGCGGCAAAGTTTTACTAACTTTAGGACGCATTTATTGCCCGTTTCCTGCTTATTTTTCTGGAATTTACATCCTTAGCATATTTATCTCGGAAATAATAAAATAATTAGTTTAATAAATCTCTCTTGAAAAACACCATTCAATTAAACATCCTTCCTTTTTTTAGCAAAGTAACTGACGAGGGCTTAGCCAGCGCCCAATATTGTACATTCTGGTAGGCCTTCCCTTAGATCCGACTTGAATATTTCAATTCATTTTGTAAACATAAAATTGATTGAGAAATATCATTGATATACAAGAAGTCGGTGGACAAGTGTCCCGACAGCCATGAACCGGGATCGAATCCCGCCTTGTACACTTTTTTTGGGAAGAACCTGTTCATATTTTACATTGTAAATAACATAAGCTAGGTTGCTATTTTTAAGCGGTACCTAATAAAGTTATTTTGGAACAGGAAAGATCGTTGATTCTCATAAGGTTCTTATAACAAACCATTTATCATCCCTAAATTAAATATTTACCATCCTCCAGCAACTACACTCATGGACAAAACTTAAGGAAGTTGTACCTTTTAGCATGTATATCGGGATTCAGGCAACTACTCTGAAAGATATTACAGTGACCTTTATTGAAGACGAGATAACCAAGTGTAAACAAAATTGCCTCTGTCTCCTTAAAAAAAAAAAAAAAAGACGACCGAATTCTTCAAGTTTTTGTCCTTAGTGTATATAAATCATATACATAGTTGTATAGTCATATATACAAAATACTTTTTATTAATATTGTATAAAATTTATTACATGTTGTCAAGGCGACTGCTTTTACTGTAAGTGCACCACATGTCTACACACGTGAAAAGCATTCATATTCTATTCATAAAATAAATATTTTGCCTCAATAAAATAATAGATGAGTGCAAAAAAATAATTTCCGTTTTTTTTGCCGGTAACTTTAGAATGAAATAATTCACTTCAAACAAAGCTTTATTAATCCAAAATTAAAAACCATTGGAATCTATACATGATATAATGTTTACATTTTGTGTTTCGTCTT
Source organism: Cordylochernes scorpioides (assembly GCA_030710605.1). NCBI lineage: Eukaryota > Metazoa > Arthropoda > Arachnida > Pseudoscorpiones > Chernetidae > Cordylochernes > Cordylochernes scorpioides. The sequence continues at coordinate 59,992,468 of CP092876.1, read as the reverse complement.
GCTGCTCTAACTTAAGTTAACCTTCTCACCTAGCATACGTTCTACTGGTATGTTCTAAACATCCTATAGAACGAGGAAGCACAAAAATAATTAAAGCACATCTCCAAGATAGAATTTCTTGTTGATATCTGAGAGAACGTAATTACCTTTTGCTGTCATCCCCCCAGTTTTGTTATCAATAAATATGGGCGTTCTTTACCGTCTTGAAGATATTCCCCCTCTAAGTTGACGTTGGCAGACATTCAGTTATAGAAGATATTTTTATGAAGACGCCCGAAGAATTCTACAGTTCTAAACAATATTATATGATAACACAAAGCAATAACAGGCCATTATATATAGATAAGATAGAAAGGATTTGAGAACGAATGTTACTTTTACATACCATATAAACTTCTATGTCCTTACTACTGAAAAAATAGTAAGGAGACAGTAGAAGTTTGTATGGCATATAAAAGAAACATTCGTGCTTAAATCCATTCATTTTATATATATTATATATGTGTATACCATTCTCTTCATTATGACTAGTAAAGTTTTCACTAGGGCAGGGATGACAAACTTTTGAGTCGGAAGAGTCAAAAATTTCAATTTACAAAATTTCAAAGTTTTTAAAGAGCCACAAAATATTTTCTTTCCAAAAATAAACAGTACTCCCATAAATAATATTTACGTAAGGAACTATATAAAGAGCCGCAACTTCACATCCAAAGAGTCGCAGTTTGCCGACTCCTGCACAAGGGTGAGGAACAAGTACATAGTTCTGAATCATAATTAAAGGGAGAGGTGTCTCTCGCAATCCTCCCGCAATTTTATATTGTAATATTTTATGTTTGTGGGGTTCCTCTGACAAACCATAGACGTGTTTGCGTGAAGGTATCAATGATCTAACCACCAAAGTCTATCCAGATAATTCCGCGAAGGAAATGACAGCGGGAGGGATGATTGTAACTTGGCTGTTACACAACATTGATTTTTATGACGGCGTCTTGGCCAAATATTTGACTTGCTGGCCGCAGTAGCTTCTCTGCGCCCATGCACTCTTAATTTCTTCTCTTAAATAAATGATAGTTTTAATTAGCATTTCCGCTAATTACCCCGCCTGAAAAACCGTCCTCTCTGGTTCCCCCCTGTCGGAGTGAGTTTCCTCTGTGCTGAAGGAATGACTCTCGCCATATCATTCTCTTCCTCCCACCTTATACCAGAGCTTAGAAACTATATCGGGCTGACATTCACCCACAAAATAGTGAAGTTTCTGAACTGGTTATTTCCAAAAGCATCGAAGGTTTAACCCTTTGCATATAACTTGAGTTAGCCCATGATACTATATATATAAGGTCGCTTTTCCTCTCAAAATAGACACTAAAACTAAGCGCCATATATTGACCGTTTGCGCAAACTAGAGCAGATTCAGTTCGGCCTTTATTTTTATAGATCAATTTCCTCCCGGCAAAACTATAAATATATTAAGATAATTCTCCCAATTATATAATTTTCACACACAAAATAACAAAAAATTTCAAATTTGTAAATATATTAAGAAAAAGGCATCTCTTTATTGTTCAACTGAAAGTTGCTGATGGCTTGCACCATCTATCGGAATAAATATCAACTATTCTCGTTGATTTTTAATTATTCCAGAATTGGCCAAATACCCATTCTTGATTAATCAATGTGCAAGCTGTACCTCAACGACCAAAAAATTGGTCATTTAGGCATCCTGAAAAATCACGAAACGGGTAGTTAAGGCCAGAATTGCGTGAGACCGCGATACAATGTGAAAAATTTTCACATTGTAAATATATATGTTTCTTTTCTCTCTTTCTTTTTTCTTATCTTCATGAAAACAGTAGCGTCAAGAAGGCGGCGATTGTCAAGGAAGCAGGTGTCTACAGTGACTGAATAATTCCCAAATCTATTTAGCGCCGCGGAAAACATCCGGTACTTCCGGCGAGAGCTAACAAGGCGTGAAAGAGTCCATCGATTGGCATTTTAAGGAAGGACGGGCGGGCGGGCGACAAACATTAAAAACTATAATTGTCTCTTCCTTGATACCATTTATTTGATTCAATTTTAGACATCTCTTCAATACTCTCTTTCTCCTTTGGAATTATTATTCTATATATTTGAAATATATGACAATATTTCAAAAAATGAATACACTCATAGATAAAACTTAAGGAAGTTGTACCATTTTGCATGCATTTTTATTATTATATGTTGTATTATATTTTATTGTATATATATTTTTTAAAGGAGAACGTTCGAATTTATGGGAAATTCGCCGTTAAAATATGAAACTTCCTTTTGTTTTGTCCATTAATGTATATATTTTTGGATTTCGTCCTTTTTTTTTTTCTTCTTTATTTGGTGTACCTACACACATAAAATAGCTGGTAAATGAATAAACTAAAAAATCTGCCTCTGGGTTTTAAAAAATGATGCTATATGGACATGCGTTATAAAAAGACGGAAACTATTTAAAAGAACAGACCATCCTGATGTGGAAGAAATGCCAGATTGTGTCAAGTTACGGACCTCACTAAGTCAATATCCACGCCTCCAAACACCCCTGGCATGCCATAGCAACGACCGAAGTTAACGACATCCAAAAATTGTCGCCGTTTACTTCAGGCCGCCGACATTCATTCCCCATATTATTGCCATCTTTCTTAAATCCAATCATATTCCATTTATAATAGCTAATGTCATTGTGAAATGTATGTAAGTATGTAAATATTTAGGTAAAATTCCAAGTAATTCCATTAATCTTTCAATAATGTTTTAAACTTTGCTCAATGCGCGCATGTCTTAATGCAACTATCAACTTCATTTATGCAACTATCTACGCTAAATGAGGGAAAGGGACAATTTTGTCTCTATTATAAACTGATATAGGCGGAGATGATGGGCTCTGATGATTATAGACCGAGCCAGTACACACATGGACAGAAACTTAAGGAAGTTGTACCTTCAGCATGTATATCGGGATTCAGACAATAACTTTGAAATATATTTGATACACAATGTCCTTTATTGAAGACACACGAGATAACCAAGTGTGAACAAAAATTGTCTCTGTCTTCTTCTTCTTCAGAAAATATAAATAATAATAATAATAGACGACCCCGGCGATATTACTTTCCATTTTCTTAAGTTTTTTCCATGAGTATAGAATGTATGACTATAAAAATTGAATAAGTAATTAATTAATTTCAAAACATTTCACTAAATGCACTAAAAGTAAACAAACAAAAAATATTTCAGATACCGCCATTGAATGATTAGATTCATATGAATCAAAATAAAATCGTCAGGGGACGATCATGATGAATTTTGAACTTAATGTGATTTGATATGAAACAACTGATTACAAGTTTTTTATATGTTTATATACAAAATATTTTTACCTTTTCATTCAATATACGATGATCGTCTCCCCACTGCTTTTTTTTTAAAATGTATTATTCATAAAATCTAATATTACAATGGCGGTAGCTTAAAATTTTATGTACTTTTTTAGTGCATTTTATTTAGATTTTTTTGAATAAAATAGTTTTAATTATTTATTTTACAATTAATATTTACTCGTCTGTTGAAGCTTGCATCTATATGGCTCCGTTTTAAAATATGTCTTCAAATGTGACCGCGTCTTACCAAAATGTTGCATTCAGCACAATGTAATCGACGCAATTATATTGTCACGTGGGAAATATAAACTTCAGGATGACACAAATTTATTTGAGGTACAGACATAAAATATATAAAATACAAGACAAGAAGAAGTAAACAATATAATGGAAGTTTTGATACAAATTACAAGAATCTTGTTGCAGTTATCTTTTATTCCTTCTTATAAATAATGGAAGTATAGCAAGATATTAATAATCTGTTCATATGTCGTTGCAATATCTTTGGAAATTTTGAAGAACCCACTTGTAAACCATGGCTTTCGATCGTTATTTAATTCTTTCTTTTTTTACAGCTACCGTTATTCCTTTCGCACTCCCCAACGTTTCTTTATAGCTCTAGTGACTCTTTAAGATCTCGCTGGAGGTAGCTAAGTCCTTTATAACTATCTCTCAAATCTTTTCTCTCTACCGTCTCTGATAGCAAGTAGTTTCTATCCACTTATCTCTTTTTAATTCAGGGAAGAGATTAGGAGACGGCGCTTAAAAAAAAAAAAAGAACTCTCAATGAAAAAAAAAAAAGATAAGAAAATCTTTACAATCGGATGCTAAAATGAACGGCAAGGATGTAAAAAGAAGTGAGATGGAAAAATTTAGGAAAATATGGATTCAACTTATCTCAAGTCCAAAGAAAGCGAAAATGAAAGCAGTTTTTGAAGGGATAACTGATGGCCCAGATTGAAGCTGAATTCAATGGCAAGATGGAATTGATGCGAAAAAATTGGAAACCTTCAGAGAGATGGGGGGGGGGACAATGAAAAATGACGGAGGGAATCTGTTATATTTAGAGAGATGAAGAAAAATATATAAATTATTTATTATATGATTGATAATTATTAATGATCACCCAAAGTTGAGAGCAAAAACGCTCGCTCCTCTAATTTATTTCAGAAATCTTCCACTAATCCGATTTAAAAATAAAAAAAGATCCATTTCTTTTTCTCTCTCCCATCTCTGTAATTTACTGATGACTCAGCCGAGGTCTTCACTTAGCCTAATAAAAAATTATAGTACTAACCTCTCCATACACGCTAAACAAAAAATAAGCCACCGCGATGGTCCTTTTTTTAAAAAAGCCATCCTAATTCAATCAATTCATTAATACGAAGCAAACACATTTCTATATTTTATTTATAGAAAAGATATCTTCCACCGAATGAATATTTGCAAAACGAATATTGTTGTAACAAACATTATTGCCTCAATGATTTTAATACTCTAAAAGAAACTCCAAAGCTCAATACATTTATTAATAGAATGTCCGATCTTTCACAGCTACAGAAGTAATCATCGAAGAAATTTGCGAATTTGTATATAACAAAGACTCATGTAAAATTCAATAATATTGGAAATTCATTTTATATTTTCTTTTGTGTTTGAGATAACCAACGTTTCTCAGTTTTAATTTTGTTTTTATTCCGGTTATTGAATTGTATATAGGTTGATGAAATGTATTTAGGCGCAAGTATCCCAAGCTGGGATATCGCTTCCGATAGGTCAATTAAATATTTAAAGGAATAAATAATAGTAGTCGTGTGAATTGAGGATATCTTTTAATCATCATTTTTAGTCTCCATATATCCGATTTATTTAATATTTGAGAAATTTGTATAGGGCCATGAATAGTGTATATGTAAACAAAATCACTTCAGCGCTACTTACACACACATTTATAATTTTTTATTGATTAATTCAAATTATAGGGGAGCCTTGTTGTAAAATGTAGAACTCACTATGTCTCACAGTAGGCTCTCATCCAACATGCAGTCATGGGCCATAGTGGGATCGCACTAGCCTTGAAAACAAATGAAGACCATGGTGGAACATGGTTACCTCAGTTTAGAGGGGGCAGCACCCGGGAAGGTGAGAGTGGACTATGGGGGAGTCCATGGATCGCTGATCAATCTGTCAGCATGGCGACCTAACTGCACCTCACTCCTAGCTACTGTGCCTGTTATACAGCCGCTGCCATGGACTCAGGAAATGAAAAAATAACTTATATGCTGATGGTGACGTCAGAGAGGGCGGACCTTTTTGGGCGTCCGTGTCCAATCAAGGACCGGCATGGCCGATATGTTCACATCCTCCCTGAGTTGCTTGGGCAATGTTAACGACCCATGTTTGATTGACCTTTCTGGGTGCCGCCCTTCCTTCTCCAGTGTCCTTTTATTAGACGCAATTTTAAAGTTACTGCTAGGGCTTGGTTTGAGTCAAAAGGCGATCCATCAGGCTTGGTGTTTCTATGTATATATACAACATAAAAATACAACCTATATATACATATTATATATATATATAATTACTAAGCTCTAATAATTATTATAGTTGGCAATATGTTTGTTTTGGTCTTTAATATTAAATATTATCTCTCACAGACCTTATAATGCAATGATAAAAGTTATTAGATAAGAGGGCTTAGCTCATCAGTGGTGAACCCTTTCAGCGGTTTCGCCAAATTAACCTCCATATCGCTCTACTATTGTATTAGAATGCTTTTATTATAAATTATATAAATAGTTTCGATAAATGTCAATTTGAAGGACTTCCAAAAATTGTCGCCGTTTACTTCAGGCCGCCGACATTCATTCCCCGTATTACTGTCATCTTTCATAAATTCAATCTTATTCCATTTATAATAGCTAATGTCATTGTGAAGTGTATGTAAGTATGTAAATATTTAGGGAAAATTCCAAGTAATTCCATTAATCTTTCAATATTGATTTAAACGTTGCTCAATGCGCGCATGTCTTGATGCAACTATCCACTTCATTTATGCAACTATCTACGCTAAATGAGGGAAAGGGACAAATTCTGTCTCGATTATAAAATGAAATAGGCGGAGATGATGGGCTCTGATGATTATAGACCGAGCCAGTACACACATGGACAGAAACTTAAGGAAGTTGTACCTTCAGCATGTATATCGGGATTCAGACAATAACTCTTGAAATATATTTGATACACAGTGATTTTTATTGAAGACACACAAGTTAACCTAATGTCAACAAAATTGTCTCTGTCTCCTTAAAAAAAAAAAAATAGATGATTGGTGGAGTTAAGTTTTGTCTATGATTGTATATCAATGAGTAATTTTAGAAAAATGTTGATGCCACAGTAAAACCCGTCTCTTTCAATAAATAATAATAATAAGGAAGACCGGCGACATCAAAGATTTTTCACTACCTTAAGTTGTGCCCATAAGTGTAATTCCTGGTCAAATTTCACCCAGATCGGTCAAATATTGTGGATTTCTATAATGACCAAATACATTTCTATTGTCAAAATTCGAAACTATTTTAAACGCGTAAGATTCTTTTTATAAAATTAAACAATTTCTACTGCCCTTACTGCAATGGAAAAATTAATGGCTCATCAGTGGTGAACCCTCCCAGCGGTTTCGCCAGTTTAATCTACCATACCGCTGTTATATTACATTTTTGGAACTTCCTTTTATAATGATACTGTTTCGATACTCTTGGGATGGGTATTTTAGAAGAACTATGGACATAAGCTTTGAGGACAGTAGAATTACATACAATTATAAATATATAATATGCTTCGAGCAATCGCTCTTCCGCAAATATCAAATAGTGTCTTTTATTAGAACATTTGATGGCGCGCTAGTGCATCATATTACATTTCTATTAACTAACCACCGGCTATTTGCATAGTGAAAGGGAGGTAAAGATGGAGTTTAACTACCTGTCTATCAATGTTTTAATGATTGATTTTTAATGATTTATAATATTTTAACACATGTATTCTATTTATACAGAATATATCATATAAATTGGAAATGTCCCTAACACACAGACCGAAAAACAAATAAAACAGTATACAGTTAAAACTGTCTATAACGCCCCCTCTAAATAGCGCCTCCCTCTCTATAGCGCCCGATTTTAAATACGTAGTACGATTCGATTTACATTAAAAGTGACCTGTCTATAGCACCCCCTTTCTATAACACTCTATTTTGGTGAGTCCCAAGAGGGGGCGCTATAGACAGGTTTAACTGTATTAAGAAAAAGGCATATCCTTATCGTGAAACCGAAAGTTTCTGATGGCTTGCGCCATCATTAATCAGGAATGGGTATTTGACCAATTCTGGAATAATTAAAAATCATCAAATAGTTTATATTTATTCCGACAGATGGCGCAAACCATGTAATTTTCAGTTACACGATAAAGAGAAGCCTTTTTCTCAATTTACCCACCTTATCCCAGTACAATCTCACATTTGTACTTTTTTTTCACAAAACAATATATGCCAGTTATTTCTTTCTATATATATATCCGTAGCCATATTCCATGTAAACCACTGGTGACCATGTCAAAAAGTCGTTTGACAAAGCCGACAGTGAACCTTCAAGGAAACCACACTGGCATCGATCGGATAAGGTAAGGAACGTTTTAATTTGTCAGAAAATTTAAAGAAGTTAAATTGAGACCCTGTAAAGAAGTTGAAGATAAAGAAACTGGGCATTGACCCTATGTCAATTGTCAGCATTATCCATTAGAACCTTTGTCTCAAGTCTTGTGCTCTTCAGAACGGCTAACTGAGGATATGATGGGAAAGGAAAGCCTGAAACATGACTCATGTGGCTTTCTGAAGTGTTTTTCTGACGTAAAGAACTTTTATCAGGAACCATTCCCGAGGATCTTCATTCCCGTCGTACACACACTTTCGGATGGTTATATTTCCGTTACTGGATCAAGTCCAGCGTGTCTCCAGCAGATGTCCTGGGGGGTTGGCGTCATGTCCATATTCGATAAGTAACACCAAAACGAGTATTCATAAAACAGATTTATTTTAACAAGGAAAGTATTTACACAGTTTGGCCAGATATCAACAAACAAACAGAGAGATGTATAAACAAACTATTTACAGATAAGACGTTGACGTCACGTGACTGGTGATGATGATTCACCGAGTAGGTCATCATAGATGTGACAATATGTATCTCAACGCTGCGGGAGGACACTATACATATGCCAAAAGAGGCACCTTTCCCTTTAAATACCCTTTAAAACAATGTATTATTCTTTGCACTTTAGTAAAAAACTTAAGCTACCATAGGTATAGGTATACTACCATAGGTATAGGATATGCGCCACAACGCCAGTTTTGGCAAATTCAGACAAAAGCCAACAACCTGTATACCATTGTTTCGGGCTTTAGCCCTCATCAGTACAGGGGCGGCTTGGATTTCATGGATCTCTATCACAGAAGTCGCAATGTCTTCTATTTAGGGTGTGTAAAGCTGCTGTTCTGGATCCATGCCAATTATCTGCAGGGGGCTATTGCTCGACATGAGAATATGTGAGTCGGTGTTAGTTCCACACCAAGACAGTTGTTGCATGTCTTATAGGTTCTTGTGCCATCTGGATGTATTGTCTTTCTTTTGTATTATTTCATTCCGAGTATAGTGATTGTTTTTATTCTTCTCTCAGTGTTTATGTCACATAATCTTACTTTTCAAAACCATTTTAAAAATTTGACTGAGTTATTCAAAATAAATTAGTTTTTTTAGACGTTTGAAAAATATTGGCTTATCAAAAATGTATTCATTTATATATATACTCATCCCATACCTCCTATCAGCGTTGTCGCTTTCTGTTAAAAGGTGGAACTAGCGCTTTTTGGTGTTTTCCATATATTGAAATTGTTTACATGAAAGGAATATTCTCTCTCTAGTTTTGAATAGCCCATAAGTTAAACTTCATGTAGAATTTCCTAATGATTGGGTTAGTGGTTTTCACGGTGTGAAGAGTAACACACATTTTTTTGACATTTCATTTTAAAATATATACGACTACAATGGTCAATTTTAGCATTCCTGTGAGATATCTCGAATACCAAATGTATTGAAAAGGCTCACACGAATCTTGTAACAAAGTTTTACTCTAAGAGTTGTTACTGTTGGGCATTCAAGAACCAGATAAACATCTCTCAAATGTTCTTACATCGCGAATACTGTCGGGATGGAATGAATGCTGTATGCACTTGCTGCTTGTGGAATTAACATTGATGGAAGATGCATACAGAGAGTTAATATTAATCAACAAACAGCATTTTGAATCAAACAATAAGGAATCAAGGGTTTCGTTTCTTTTATTATTTCTTTTATTTCTCGAGATTTCGGACCAACATGCCCTCCAACACGGAGATCCTGACGTACAACTTCTTTTCTATCTTCTTCAGGATCTCCCGTGTTTAGGGGTATGTTAGCCCGAAAGCTTGAGAAATAAAATAAATAAGAAAAGAAACCCTAGATTCCTTATTGATTAAATCAAAGTGTAAAAGCAGGGAAGAATCTTTACAACAAACAACATGCATGCTATTTTGTTCCAGGTTTCAAGCATAAGTTGTTATTTATTCTCAGAAACTAATTCGTTGACCATTCAAAACTTTTCACAGCACACGCGAAATTAACTAGCTTATATTTAACAGGCAAAACTCTTTTCTAGCACATGGTGATAAGTTTTCTATAAAAGGCATGCATAATGGAGGCTGTCTAGATGACGCTACCTTCTAGAATGTCTAAAGTAGCCATCATCAAAACTTGGCTTGAACTGAGGGTAAAACTAGCAAATTACGCTTACTTTGTTATGGTCGCTATAATGTGGTATCAATAACAAACACCATTGTCCTCAACCAAAGTAATTGCTGCCTAACCGCTGTTTTTTGGCATTTAGGGATCGCCTCAAAGCGTTTAAAAGCACCGCTTGATATTGCCGTCTCACATTATCATGAAAGTAATAAATTGTTTTTTTTTTTTTCGAATGAAACCAAGCTCCATCCACTAAAGCACGCAACTGGACCATGCAAGCTCGCAACCATTAAATTAATTGCTGATGGCCATAAGTCACTTGTTTCTCCCCCTCCTTTCTATCTTTCATGCAACTTCACGATATAAACTGTGTTTATTTGCAAACATAATAACATTTGTGGCGAGAAGGAAGCGTTTGAAAAAAAGACGAACATTCTGATCGTCGAAATATCATGCAATAAACGCAGTTTGTTTTTGCAATACAAGATGTGTCGTTTTTATTTAAATGTTGAATTTTATGGATTCACACAACAGATATTTAATGTATATGTGTATGTGCACCAAAAAAGGCACAACTCCCTTTAATTGTACACCAGAACGATGGCACTGTACATCACCCTAGTGAAAAACCTTACTAGTGATGTTAAAGAATGAAGCATGCATAACACACCAGTTTTGGCAAATCCAGACAAAATGCCTAATGGGATGTCATGATTTCGGGATTATTAAAAAGGGAGAGGTGCCCCTCTAGGTACATGAATATATTCTTCCCGCAACATTATGTTATAATTCTGAGCTAGTCAACGTTTTCTCAACGAATTCTGCATTGGTCAAACACTTTAACTCGACTGTGTTTTTATCTATGTGATTAAATTGAATATATAAAAGATATAAATTTAAGGATCGTGTTTCTAACATTCGAACGTAACTTTATTTAAGAAACATGTAATAGTTATCTCAATGCTCCACTATTTAATCAATCTGAAATGGTCATAAGAGTACTTCAGTGGTTCTTTTTTGATTTTAAAACACTTTTTTTTTCGTCTCTATTTCTAGCGACAACGAGTTTCAAGAGAGTTGCCACTATGCTCAAAACTTTGAATTGCACCAGCTGAACACTTTTAACACTGAGATATACATCGGTATAGGTTCTGCCTACATGTTTATTCGACCGATTGCCTGCACTTGTCTGTGCTTTGACTTTATTTGCCTAGAAAACATACACGCATCCGGTGTTTATTCGCACTGTAAAAATCTCTCTCTCATTCCAAATGTATATTTATTTATAACGAAGGTGTTTGTATTAAAAATAAACTCTGAAAGCAAACTTCATACCACTAATAGATATTTTAAATATGTAAATGAGTTAATAATGCCGTATTTTTTTAATGTATCGATATAATTTAAATTTAATGCGTGTTTTGACTTTTTTTAAGCAAAAATATCCAAGTTAAATTTGTGTTAAAAACAACAAAAATTCTATATATTCGTTTATATATGTAGACGTTCCAGTGTTTTTTGGCCACATACTCGGGCCGCCGAACTTATGCGAGCAAATAAAATGGCATAAGAAAGCATCTCTTTGGTAATTTTAAAGTATCGTCCGGGTTACGTGCACCTAAAAAAAAAAACAGCTAAAACCTTCTTCAAACTTTTAACTATCCCGAGAAGTAGCTTATAAAAAGAACATACCTATTAATTAAACACATAATTGAACCGGCAACGGAGGGCATTACGAGATGTTACGAACAAAATGTTAACACAATCTCTGAACAAAGTTTGTTCGCTTCCTCATTCCCATCGCGAGAGTTGTGATATACGGAAGGAATATTAAGCCATTTTGCTCACCTAGTATGAATGATGCGATTAATTTTTAAAAATATTCCCTCGATTTAAAGGATACCCATGTTTTATGATCATAAACGAATTACTATTCATCCCGAAATGTTATAAACGGGCTTAAATGATCCTGAATATATATAACTAAATTATTTAGTAAAAAAAAGAGGTTGAAATATATAAAAGAAAAAATATAGAGGTAACTTGAAATAGAAAAATATAAAAATATCTAAAAGGCTTTTTTTTTTTCCCTTAAAAGTGCGTTGTTAGAAATGCTAAGATTCAAAAATGCTCTACAGAAAAGAATGCTCTCAATACATGCAGGTTTCATGCGTCACATTCCAGAAATACGTACCTGGCGGGCGAAGAACATACTCGATGCTAACCACAGCTGGTTGAAGGGGACCAAATAGGTTGAACTTACACTTGGCCAATCCTCAACCAGCTAAAGCTTAGCATCGTCCACATCCTTGCGACTCCTCCATCCGGCGTTAAATTGTTATCGTGAGGGGCGGACGGGAGGGGGTTAATTTTAGGGGGGAGGGGCTCGTCGCCTGCTTGTTTTAAATATAGCAGGAGCCTTGTATGGAGCGGGCGCCTCGGGTTTCCTCGCGCGGTCCCCCTGGTGCTCTGCAAATAGCGCCATTCACGGACCGACTAAAATTAGCCCGACTTGGACCTGAGTCACTTCGTGGTGCTGTCATCCCCTGGATAATTGGAACTTCCCTGTAGTTCGGACATATGATCCTTGCTACAGATAGCTTATATTCCGGACACGCCTATCGTTGGTTCTACTCTTCTGTTGAAATTGATATCCTCGGGAAAATCCAGAATCTAATAAAAAATCCTCGGAAGGTTGGGCTATATTTGAATTAAGACTTTAAGAAACTTTTTTTTTTTTAAGACGGTCTAAGAACTAAGAAAGCGATTCAAAAATGATTGGAAATATTTCCACTAATAGCTTGTTGTAATCCTAATCGATTTGTAAAAAAATAGTTAAAGTAATTATTAAATAACTGGATTTATTTCACCATGATCCGTTTGGATCCACCCATATTTAAAACAGACTATGTCCACAGAGTGCGCCTCGCTGGAATTAAAGTTCCGCCCCCACAATCGATGCCACATGAATCCCAAATATAGTCTTCAGGTCCTTCACCTTTTTTCGCTTATCTTTCCTTTCGATCTTTCTTCTCTTTTTCATTATATTCTAAATTCCGAATATTTTTCTTTTTAATGACAATATGTTTATTGTATTCTTTTAAATTGTATATCTTACTGGTTTTCCTATCCTAATCTCTTTATAAGTAAAGATCGTTTACATCTTCATCAATGAGGAATGAAATGCAATAATAGACCTCGAGCAGGTTTGCTTAATGCCGTACAAAATAGGCCTAAACACGAAGAAACTAGGTTTGGATGCCAAACGCCGAATTAATCAAGACACGGGTCGAGCGTGCCACGTCAATGCGGAAGCTCTCGCTATCAATGAAGGAATATTAGCGTAAAAAAATCTATTTTACTATTTCCGGCCAGACGGTTCATTCAGCAAATGGATCGCGTCACGCACGGTAGGGCGGGATCGATGTTTCGTGTCTGGAGCCAATGTCCTCCTCGGCCCTGGGCTGCGCAAGGGACAGGAAAGGTTGAGGAAGCAGGGGTGACTTGTGGCTACTGAGAGTTCGTTCTCCTTACCTACGACGTTGCCGCCATCGCCGCATCCTCTTGTCGTCAATGCCGGCGCCCTCGCTCTGCGCGGGGTCTTTGCGCATTGATTGCTATTTATAGACGGACGGCGGCCAGTTCAGTCTCTCCCTGCTCCTCTTCCGCAGCTGCAGCCTTCTCTCTCTCTCTCTCGCTCTTTCTCTCTCGCGCGAATCGATAGCTTGGTGAACCCACCCGAGTGCAACACTCATAGGATGAGTCGCAGAGTGGCTGACCTCCCATCAACAAACAACATTTTACATCGTTTTTTTTTTTTTCTAAAAGATATTTACGTGATAGTTTTGGATATCATTACATCTTTGTGCTGAAAAAGTGTTACGTAAATAGGGAATTTAAATCTCCTTTGGCGACTTCTGTACGTTCCAGGAGTTAGTCAAATATTTATTAGAGTGTATTCTAGCTGGTGTAAAGGGAGAGTAAATAACGAGGTTGATTTAAGACTCTCAGGTGAGTTTAGTAATTCGATACAAATCGTAAAAACGTTACTTTGCTTCTTACTTAAATTTTATAAACTTAACATCGTTAGGAGAAGAACTTTTAGAATTTAAAGACAAACCGATATGTATTTTTTAGGAATTCTCCAGTTTGATAATCAGTCGTTTCAAAAATGTACATCGCTGTTTTCGACTCATTTCTGATACTTTAGCTTTTCTTTCTTAATCAAGCATAAGCTTTTGATGAAAACAGATAGTATGTAAGTTTTCTTCATTTGCCCGTAATATACCTCTGCATGGTATGGCGCCCAAACTTGGGGTCCTGACTCTACAGACCGTTTTCGTGTCTTCACAAACTGCTGCCTATTTGTAGCTTGTTTTTCACGGTCAACTCTTGGATATATGTATACTCGAACCTTCATATCAAATATAAATTCTTGTTTGTCATAAAACATTAAACTGATCTCTCTCTCTCCTTATAAACTGGACTATCTTTTAATAATAACTCTTGTAGATTGGGATAGCTTTTTTTTTTGAAAGTAAGTAGCATTCACTTCATTGTTGAAATTGTAATTTATCACAATCGAAATTGATAATACATCAACCATCAATCATATTGAATGGAATTGGGTATAAAATACATAGGCAATTTATAAATAGGTATTGAATTGATAGCAAAATATTCTCTCAAATAGGTTTTTATATATAACAGTTCTTCTTTACGGTTTAAAGGAAATTCTTAATAGAATAGAAAATTATTTCACCATGTAGTCCTTCAAGTAGGCTGACGTTTTAGACTTATAGGATCTGGTTCTGGGGGAAATGGTTTCCTGGATCTCGGACGTTGTAGACTCTGGTCCAACTTACACTGTAGGTTGCTGAGTTCCAGGAACCTAGGATTGAATTTGTCAAACTGCTTGATGGAATATTGAACTATTTCTCCTACGCTTAATTGTATTGACTTTATTGCGTGGTCAGAATTGCGTCAAGTTGGATTTGTATGGATCAGTCTTGTTATTAGATAATGGAGTGGCTCGCTATCGGAAAATAACTTCCCGTACCTTGGTATGCCTATATATAAACATAAGTTCTTTTTTCTTCAAATTTATTCGATTTTCAGGTTAGGTTTTGTATCTGGATGTCCGCGCGGGTGCATTTTTTAAAATACCATTTTATGTACTAAATGATATGAATTAATTACTAACAGAAATAGTAGGATTGTCGGAAGCCATTACATGGCGTTATCCATGAATGTCAAAAATCTCCGAAAACAATTCAAAATTAATATAATTTTATTGGCATCTTGTCAATAGTCTGCACTATTAATTATTATAATAATGATAGAAGAATAATTGAATAGAGAGCTATAAATATTTTTCGAGACATTTTTACTTATTACATTTCTCGATTTTGGCTTGACAACCATCAAACAAATAGTGATGGTAAATGGCTCTGGACAATCTATATGTATATTGTAACGTAGTATATTGGATGACAGATCAATGATGAAGTAAAATATTATTTATTCATTACGCCTCAACACGACTAGGCGACTCCAATTCAACTAACCAATTATTTACATCTAGAGAATATTGAACAAACAAGCTATGGAACATACATGATGATTCCATAAATACACCGTTATATTCTGTGTGCTGTGTATTTTCATTGATTAATTAAATAATAAAATAAATTATAAAATTTATTTTTCGCTACAATATGATCCCAATTTTCTTTAGGTTCATCCCAGGGATATATAACGAGCACCTTTGGAAGATTTGTTTTTAACACACGATTCATATGTTCTTGAATTATGTGAAATTTCTTTGTCTATGCGCCCTAATATGTGTTTGATAAATTTCCTTTAAGGATTGTTTTGAAGGAATTTTGTAACTCGCTATTCTTTACATAGAACACCGTGTCTTGGAGAGTTTGTATATTCAATATGAATTATCTGGATTCTCTTTAAGTTCCTTTATATTTTCGAAAATGCTTCCTTATTTGCTGTTCTGATCTAGTCACATTAAACATATCTTTCGATATTTAATTTATTGAATCATGTATTTCGTTGTTTATTGCCATTCATATTTGATGATTACCTTGAATTATATAGGAACTCGAGATAAACAATCATCGCATTTGTTGCCAGTTCCATTTTTGGTATAGAGTGTCTGTATATATGTGCTTGTCGAGGTAACGTTAAGGTGTTGCCGTCGAGTTTGTAAAGTTAACATGAATCCATTTTACAAATATCAATTCGAAGGCGTTAAACTGAAAGGTGAATAAACATTGAAGTAGGAAAGTATTGCCATGAATGATTTACATCTTTGTAGATTGGGAGAATAAGTAGCTTCCACCTCAATGTTAAAAACTATGACAAGGTGGATAATCGAGTAGGGTAGAATTTACTTAGGTTGATTATCTGACATTGGAGTATGGAACGCTTCACGATTTTGCGTGTCATCCTTGCGCAGGGGCCATGCTAATCATCTCTGTATCGTTCCAATTTTAGTATATGTACCGCCGAACAAGCGTTGGAGTAGTCAGATAGAGAGGTTATAACAGTGATCTTTTTAACTTCCAACTCTGCCTTTTTCAACGACGATAGATGAAGCCGGTAGGATATTGATTTATATAAAAAAGATCGCCTCTCCCGTCTAAGCTAGACGCCATCTATCGATGGTCTCCGCAAACTAGCGGACTCAAGTCGGTGACAAAGCCACAACACCATCTTTAGAAAACTGTGAAACGCCCATCTGGAGACCATGGTTTCAGGCTAATGGTTCTCGTTAGTCCTGGGTGGATTTAATTTCATGAGATCCACCCGGAATCAAATGGAATATTCACAATCTATCAAAGAGGTGTTTAGCTGTCAAAGTGGCTAGGCCAAAATATAGATGGCGTATAGTTTGACGTCTATTTTGACGGGTAAGATGGTGGCCTTTATTTATATATATATATATATATATATGCATATTTAAAGGGAAAAAAATAGAATTAAGATCAAAGAAAGTTAATGATAAAATTATAATAAGTCCATATTTAAAGTTTTAATTTTATTAACAAAAATTAGGGCTATAGCATGTTCACGCTGAAGCCTCGGCAATGTTACACACGTAAAGGTATATAATTAACCTTCACTCTGAGAATATAGACACCTAACTGTGGGAAAATGTCCAATTCCAAATGTAAAGGCATTTCCCATCACGTTAAATTAGCAGACGCCATAGATTAGCGTAGTTTTGCGACTTTTTGACAGGAGAGGGTGGCTTATTTTTATAGATCAATATCCCCCGAAAGTAAAATATAAACTTTATATATATAAAAATGTAAAAAAGATAAAAAAAAATCGAAATAAATTCTGAAATTTGACATTTATCAAAGTATTGATTCGTGTTCACTCAGAAATAACCCGTCGAATGATTTATCAAAATAAGAAGAACATTTAGAAGTGGGTGTTACTTGGGATAAAAATTCACAACGTGTAGTTTGTAAATGACCCTACACGATATCTCCACTTATACTAAAATATTAAAAATAATGAAGGCATATCCTGACCACGAGCACATGTGCTTTTTAGATGGCAGAGCGCCATCTAGTGGAGCAGAAATCAAATAAACGTCGATTTAGCCTGTTCCCTGATATTTGGCCAACCCATTTTCTTGATAATTCAAAATTTTTCCCATGCTGAAATATGTAAGGGAAATATTGTCGTATTGTAGTACAGAGACGCGCCAACGGACGCCTGTAAATGGTGTTTCCCAAACACTTTCTTGACAAGAGGAAAGCATTTAGAGAACTACTTTTCATACTTGTTATCAGAAATTTGATTTTTTTTTTTTATCTTTTAATTTTTTCAAATAATTAGCAAAGATTATTGAATTCCTACTTGAAGCATAGCTTTGGAAATTAAAAGATTTGAGTCTATCTTACAAACCATTTTGATTATCTTTCATCACTTCGAATTAAAGTTAATTTAATATAACTTTAATTTTAATTGTTCTTTGTTTTGGTAAATTAACAATCACCTAAGTTTTTATTATTTAAAAAAGTGCGCTTTCTCTATTGATATACAGTAGAACCTCCCTATAAAGGACAACACCTAATTACAGAGCCAAAGTGTCCTTTAGGGAGAGGTGTCCTCTTACCAGAGATTTGCTAAATTGTAAAAATGGTAATTTTGCAAATGAAAACTGTCCTTTGTAGAGAGGTGTTCTCTAGTGCGGGTGTCTTCTCATGGAAGTTTTACTGTAATAATGAGCCTGTAAAATAAAAGCAAGAGAGTGATAAAGCACAATTTGGATTATAGATTATAATACAAGAAAATCAGAACCTAATACAAATAATTTAATAGTGTGTATTAAAATACTATTAAATTATTTGGATTTGGTCTTATTTTCTTGTAATAAAAACAAGATAAAATTTCAGCTATTTTTTTTTTATACAAAATAATCCTCTCCTGATTCAGGAGGTGTCCGCTAAAGGGAGGTTCTACTGTACTTCTAATTTCTGTCGGTGGAAAACTTAGGTGTAAATTGCATCATGACATATCGCTAAATTCTTTTCTCTTCATATGAAACCAAGCGGCCCTCAAATTTTGTAATGTCAGTTGACAATCTTTACAAAAACGTTGACATCGTCTTCACAAGAGGAAAGAAACTATAAATATTCATATTTAGCCTGGTTAATTAACTTGTCTTTTTTATTTTTTTAAGTCCCTCCCCCCCTTCTATATCTCCGTTTTAAAAAATTATGGCGCAATTTTTATAAATATAAAAGAGCAATAAAGAGTGTACAGCCTTTTTTATTTATTTATTTATTTAAATGTCATAAAGTGTAATATTTTTGTGTCGCGCTGCCCGAGGAATTAATAAATTGCAACTCTTTCAAAATTAAAGTTAATAAAATGCAATGTCAAGCGTGTGTTGTTGTTTTTTTCTCCTTTTTTTGTACCAGAATCTGTCATAGAGGTTTTTATATTAAAATTTGTCTTTTCCTTGTTGTCGTCGATTAAATTGTCTTTGTTGAATTCAATTTGTAGTTTTATTAGAGACTCTTATGTTAGAACCTTTCGTACGTTAGCTTTGTTTCCTCAACAGACAAACCCTCGTTTCCTAAAGGCATTGGTCAAATTCTAAAAAAAAAAAAGTTTTTAATGTATTAAAAAGCATTATTTAGATACTAGCGGACGTACCCGGCTTCGCCCGAGGTTTTACCCCAGTAAAGGTTTGTCTAACGAACATTTGTTAAAACAATTCTCTATAAACTTATTAAAAAAAAAAGATATATTTTGATAATTTGAAACTCGTAAATTTGAATCTCTCGATAAAGTGAACATTTTTCCCCGGTCCCTGTGTGCCGTGTCATCCTGAATTTTGTCTTTCATAATTTTCCACATTACAAAATCATCGTTTTATCTAGTTAACATATTTTCCCGGTCCCTTGAAAAATACTCGATAAGTTGAATAAAATCATGGTCGTGAATCTCTCGATAAAGTGATTATTTTTTCCCGGTCCCTGTGTGCCGTGTCATCCTGAATTTTGTCTTTCCTAATTTTCTACATTACAAAATCATCGTTTTATCTACATATTTTCCCGGTCCCTTGAAAAATACTCGATAAGTTGAATAAAATCATGGTCGTTTATGGAAGATAGACGTAGTTCCCGGAGGTCACCCGCCCCCCGCTTGCGAGTTAAAGCTACAAATCTGCAAATAACTCTAAGGATATTTAAGATATTCAAGAAATTATTTTTCGTAAACCTTTCCGGGGATATGCCTAATAATATCCCAAATTTTCACGGCGATTGGATGTATGGTTTTTGAATCCATAGAGGACACACACACAGACACACAGACATTCAATTTTATATATATAGATTACATATCTGTGATTTGGAAACTTCGAATGAAATTCAATGTCAAATCTATCGTGAATTTTCCATTTGAGAAAGCTGTTTCTAAATAGCAAAGGAAGTTTTGACAAAAGTTATTTTTTACAGGTTACCTACAAAAAAAAAAATAGTAATACCATTTTTTATTCGCGATCGTATGTTGTGGCCCACCACTGTACATATTACATCCCAAACACGACGCCAGCCATATCAGCCTTTAGCTCGATGTATCATCTCAGCGACCGTTAAACCAGTGTGTTCCTTTAATTAGTCACGAAGCGTGTCGGCGGGCGTCTAGGTATGCGTCGCCCAGACGTCTTTCCTGTCAGTAAGGTGTACTCCATTCCCCTGTGTCACGCGATGTGACCGAAGCAAACAATTCCGTTGTACAGAAGTCGGTCATCTTCCGATAGTTGGGATAGTATCGATGCACTCGTCCTAAGGTATACGAAATAAAAAGTACTAGAGCCTAAAGTAAAAGTAACGCAACACATAGAAGCGCTTACACTCAAAACGTACAATAAAAATAAAAGGAAGACTTAAATAAACAAATAAAACACACAATCAGTTATAACAAAGCCAGTACTTATCTTTTATTGCAGCGTTTATAAGGAGCGAACTAGGCTCACACCGTTATGTGAGATTACCAGACACGGATCAAGCAAACAGAACGCTTTAAGCGTCTCCACACAATTAATCCTGGAAGACCTCCTCGCATTCCCTTTGAACTCTCTTTAAGTAAAAACATGGCCACATTCGTCCAATGAGAAGGTTTGGAAGATCAGTTAACTTAACAACTAAACAACATTTTCCCAATATAACTGAAAAGCTTAAAACAACTTTTTTTTTTAGTCAAATAATTTGAGTTTGTCTCATTCTTTCATTACAGCTTTCCAGAGACCATCAAAATGGCCATTTGACGCTTTGTCAAAACTTTTTTTTCTTACCCCTAGTACACGTGGTACAGGCCATGATAATCATGATGGGTAGAAGTAGGCGACTGCTTTTACTGTAAGTGCACCACACGTGAAAAGCAGTTCGACTTTGCACTTACAAATGTGCAATAGCCCCGTTTGGTTACTTGCACTCGCTGGTGGGGTTGAACTTTTGCAAGAATCGGGGGTCATTGGAGCATTTTTTTTAAATCAGAAAAAAAGTGCCCAATGCGGGTGACAAAAGTTACTTCTTTTGCGGGTTATCACACAAAAATGGAATAAAGTAGTGCCTAAAGTAAATGTAACTCAATACACAGAAAAGAGTACACTCAAGAGTACAACACCAACAACAAGAAGGAGGTAAATGAAACTCGCGATTGGTAAAATAAAACAAAACAGTACTTATCTTTATTGTAGCGTTGGTAGGGATCGGACTCGGGTGACACCGGGATGCGAAGAGAGCAGCCAGACACGGAAAAACCTCGTAGAAAAACACTTTAAGCGTCTCCACACCAATTCTCCACGCTCTGAGCCCCCTCGCATTCCCTTAGTCCCCTCTTTTATACAGACATGGCCACATTTGTCCAATGAGAAGGCGTGAGAGATTGGTTCACTAACAAACGAAGACAACATTCTTCCCTCTAAAACCTGATCAGAAAAAAAAAAACTGAAAATGTTTGTCAATATAATTTGACACGGGAATCGAATCCGGGTCGTAGCGGTTCTTCCACCGACTCCCTCAAAACAATTTCCAAAGACCAAATGCCCAACAGCTGATGGAAAAGCATAAAGTATTGCTGAGATGTGGTATTACCAGTTTCAATAGCATATCTGATTGTTATAAGTTGATCTGGAATTCTGACCCAGAACTTTATTCCTATGACCTTTTTTTTTTCCTTGACACAAATTTAATTTCTTCAGGATAAATTTTTAAAAATAGATTTACTTTATTTTTGAATAACTCAGAGCCATCTTCCTAATGACCTTTACCTAAACACAAATTTAATTTTCACACGATAAAATTGTTTTAAAAATAAATATTTTTGAATAAATTCACCAGTATTTTTAACTTTTTATGATAATTTTGAATATAGCCACACAAACGATAAGAAAAACTAGGAATGAAATATATTTTCGTCTATATTGCTGTATAAAGCGAATCTTTTTTTTTTTTTTTTTCATTTCTAATGTTGAAATATAAACCGAAGGTGTCCGTCTCTATTGTAACACAACATACACTCGTGGACAAAACTTAAGGAAGTGAAATGTCTTTTATATCGCCCGTCTTTTTTTTTTTTTTTTTTTCAGGAGACAGAGGTAATTTTGTTTACACTTGGTTATCTCGTGTGTTTCTAATAAAGGTCACTGTAATATCTTTCAGAGTTATTATCTGAATCCCGATATACATGCTAAAAAGTACAACTCCCTCAAGTTTTGTCATTTGGTTGCAGTCAAATTTTCTTCATAGAGAATCCTGCAATTTCATTCTGTGATATGTTTAAGAGTTAGTTCAGGAGCCACTGCGAAATTTCGGCTTTAACGAGGATATCATTTTGTTGCTTTCACATCTAGGTCTCCTGTTTGAAACACGTTATTTTGACGTGACAACGTCTTAAATTAGGTTGCGGCTGGGAGTCACTTATGAAAAAGTGTAACGCCCGGTAACGTTACGATGAGTCATCGAACGAGAGTGCTGCGCGCGCAGCGCTAGAGAATTAGGCGCATTGAATCGGCGCATGCTTGTCTCTGTCTTTGTCTTTCTCGAACGTTCTTGGCGTTGGAAAAACAAGAAAGCGTCATAATACAAGTTCACACGTGTGGTTAAAGTATCGTCAGCTGTGTCTGTAGTGAAAATGTGGAGTGCTTAGATTCGTCATTTACAACAACTACAACAATAAAGGTAAATAATTGTACACTGATATTTCATTATCGTAAACTATGATTGATTGATTAATTGTTAGATTGACACAAAAGTTGAGAAACTGAGTTTATAGGTTATGTCATACTATTGATAAATGTTGATAGTTCGATAAAAATAATCCCTTGAATCAATATTAAAATAAAAACATAAATCCTCCAGGGAAAAGATTCTTTTAAAAATATTTTTATTTAAAAATATCTCGAGCTTTCGGGCAAGTAAGCCCTTCTACGGGAGAAACTCGAGATATTTTTAAATAAAAATATTTTTAAAAGAATCTTTTCCCTGGAGGATTTATGTTTTTATTTTAATAAATGTTGATAGTGTTAAGTAAATTATTAGTTTAAAATTAATTAATTAATTAATTATTATTTTACAAATTTTAAATAGTTTCAAATTTATTTAGCAAAAATTTGAACCTTCGATCTGAATAAATGTTTTGATTTTCGAATTGATTCTTTAAAATTACAAATATTAAGAAAAAGTGGCAGATATAAGAAAACTTTATTTAAACTGTGTTGAGCAAGAATTTTAACATCTAATTTAAGTAAATGTTTTAATTTTCAACTTCATCATTTACAATTACAAATTTTATTTAATTTCAAATTTATTTAGCAAAAATTTGAACCTTCGATCTGAATAAGTGTTTTGATTTTCAAATACCAACGCGGCTGGTGGAGTGGCGATCTATCGTAAATTATCATCGACATCTACGGCGGAAGTGTTCCAAGTTGCGATTACAGACGTAACTCGTGTCATTAAAACCAAGGGTGACATGTGCATGACTGAAGTTACTTGCTTCGCCGCTAATACTAGCTTCAAGTTTATACTCGGTGCTGTATATATTCATCCAGGAGCTAGTATGCAGGATATTGGAATGTTACTATGGCAAGGACTCGGTCCGTACATTCACAACAGCCAGTACGTGCCACCGTTCGTGCAAGTTGATTCTAGTATACCGATTCTTCTGTGTGGTGATTTTAACAAAAACGTAAAGCCTGACAACTCGTTTCTTAAATTCATGAAAAATACGTATAATCTTGATTGCGTATCAAACGTTTCTAAGTCAACTACGTTAAAAGGAACAACTATCGACTTGACTTTCGCAAGACACATTCATTACAGCAGAAACACTTCCTTTCATTTCATATTTCTCCTATCATCGTCCTATCCTCAACAAAATCACTCAAATAGGAATTAGTTAAGTTTAAGTTTACATGTACAATGTTTTAGTAAACAAAATATATTTCTATAGTTAAAATTTGTGCAATTCTTATTTTCATTCAATTCCTTGTTCCTATTGTGCAATTTAATTATATTCATATCAATAAATATTCTACCGTTGTCACGTAAAATCTTCGCCCGTAAAACCGACTTTACAGGCAACCATTGTTTTTTAAAACATTACGAACTTTATGGTTTGAATATGTATTCCAGGCCCTTTACATAGTATAGCATTTTTGTAAAAGTAAAAATATTCATAAAAATCCTAAATTTATTTTGAACATTAATTTACAATTTCTCCTTCGCGTGTCATTCGCTTTATGCGAATTCTACATGCCAGTAAACATCATTGGATTAATTAAACCCAAATAGAATTATTTATTGTAATAATAAAGCACGCGTGGCTTTAATATTTTTGGTCAAAATTTATTTTAAGAGAAAATTTGCCTGAAACATTAATAGAACAATCTGAAGATTAAACTGGGAAAATTGTTGGGGGTGTTAACTACTGAGATAAACAACCACCTCCTTCTTTTTCATTTTTATTATTGTAGAAATAGTTTTTAATTATATGGCATCTCCTCGAGTTGGTCGCAGAAAATACAGTTCATAGCCTCTAGTCAGCGATCTTATGTTCGTTCACCTTCCCTAATATTCCCAGCATCTTCACCAAAATGTCACATGGTGAAATAAGAGATGCCAAACAGGTGAGAGGATGACAATTTGTTTAAATCGAAACAATTATCAACTTATATCAAATAAAAGATAAGCAAGGAGAGATATTTTCTCATTAACAAAATATCAAAATTTATATTTTGTACATTTATATATACAAATATAAATAATATATATATATATGGAAATTTTGCCGGGAGGATATTCATGTATAAAGATAAAGGACGCCTCTCCCGTTTAAATAGATGCCAAAAGGCTGAAGTTTAAATAGATGCCATTAGCCCGAAACCATGGTCTATAGGTGGACGCTTCTCAGTTTGCCAAAGCTGGTGTTGTGGCTTTGTCGCCCACCCGAAGCCGCTAGTTTACGGCGACGGTCAATAGACGGCGTCTAGTTTTGACGGGAGAGAGGCGACCTTCATCTTTATATATATTTATAAATATCTTGGTACGCTTTAAAACTAAAAAATGAAAGAAGAAATAAGAACCCTTATGCTCAAAACTGGGCAACTCTGTGCTTCACTTCCATCAATAATTGACAATATAACCCAGAATAAGTATATTGCTACGGCGTTTTATGGTTTCCACAAGTCCATATCTCAGAAGAAGGCCAAGTGACACTCATTCCTCACTTTCTTGCTGCTACTCTTTTTGTGTTGTTTTTCTTGCTTCCCTCTTTCTTGTTTTTTATTCTCTTTATATCGTTATTTCCTTTGTCTCACTGCTTTGTTCTTATGCATACCTCTGGTGAATCCTGTATAGGGTCAGTGACCCTAAATAAAGGCTTTTTGTTGTTGTTGTTGTTGTTGTATATCTTGGTACGCTATTTTATGCGTATCTTTCGTGCTCAAATATTTCAAAACATCACGATTTTTACACTCTTAGAGAGAGGTGGTATCTATTAACGTACTGGAAAACTTCCCATTGAACCTTATCTTGCGTTTAAAGCGTTCCCTAATCTCTAATGTTTTGACCATTGCCGATGTCCGTCAATATCGCGAGATAAGTGTGTATGTCGCCTGTATCTCGAGTGTAGATTTGGTATATGAGAGGTTTCTGACCAAGATCTGTCTACACACCTGTATCTCGAGTGTAGATTTGGTACATGTAAGGTTTCTGACCAAGATCTGTCTACACACCTGTATCTCGAGTGTAGATTTGGTACATGAAAGGTTTCTGACCAAGATCTGTCTACACACCTGTATCTCGAGTGTAGATTTGGTACATGTAAGGTTTCTGACCAAGATCTGTCTACACACCTGTATCTCGAGTGTAGATTTGGTACATGTAAGGTTTCTGACCAAGTTGCTGTCTACACACCTGTATCTCGAGTGTAGATTTGGTACATGTAAGGTTTCTGACCAAGTTGCTGTCTACACACCTGTATCTCGAGTGTATATTTGGTATATGAGAGGTTTCTGACCAAGATCTGTCTACACACCTGTATCTCGAGTGTAGATTTGGTACATGTAAGGTTTCTGACCAAGTTGCTGTCTACACACCTGTATCTCGAGTGTAGATTTGGTACATGTAAGGTTTCTGACCAAGTTGCTGTCTACACACCTGTATCTCGAGTGTAGATTTGGTACATGAAAGGTTTCTGACCAAGATCTGTCTACACACCTGTATCTCGAGTGTAGATTTGGTACATGAAAGGTTTCTGACCAAGCTACTGTCTACACACCTGTATCTCGAGTGTAGATTTGGTACATGTAAGGTTTCTGACCAAGTTGCTGTCTACACACCTGTATCTCGAGTGTAGATTTGGTACATGAAAGGTTTCTGACCAAGCTACTGTCTACATACCTGTATCTTGAGTGTAGATTTGGTACCTGAAAGGTTTCTGACCAAGATCTGTCTACACACCTGTATCTCGAGTGTAGATTTGGTATATGAGAGGTTTCTGACCAAGCTATTGTCTACATACCTGTATCTCGAGTGTAGATTTGGTATATGAGAGGTTTCTGACCAAGCTGCTGTCTACACACCTGTATCTCGAGTGTAGATTTGGTACATGAAAGGTTTCTGACCAAGATCTGTCTACACACCTGTATCTCGAGTGTAGATTTGGTACATGAAAGGTTTCTGACCAAGCTACTGTCTACATACCTGTATCTCGAGTGTAGATTTGGTATATGAGAGGTTTCTGACCAAACTGCTCTCTACACACCTGTATCTCGAGTGTAGATTTGGTACATGAAAGGTTTCTGACCAAGATCTGTCTACACACCTGTATCTCGAGTGTAGATTTGGTACATGAAAGGTTTCTGACCAAGCTGCTGTCTACATACCTGTATCTCGAGTGTAGATTTGGTACATGAAAGGTTTCTGACCAAGCTACTGTCTACATACCTGTATCTCGAGTGTAGATTTGGTACCTGAAAGGTTTCTGACCAAGATCTGTCTACACACCTGTATCTCGAGTGTAGATTTGGTACATGAAAGGTTTCTGACCAAGCTGCTGTCTACATACCTGTATCTCGAGTGTAGATTTGGTACATGAAAGGTTTCTGACCAAGATCTGTCTACACACCTGTATCTCGAGTGTAGATTTGGTACATGAAAGGTTTCTGACCAAGCTACTGGTCCAAGCAGCGATAAGAACAATCCATCTGTCCACTTGAGCGAGCTAACAACGTCCCTGCTATCTATCTCCGCATCACGGAAATGAAGAACAACCATCTTGTGGCTTCCGCTCCCCAATTGCCTTCTGCTATCTCTCCCATTTCTTTATAGAACATCGACATGCCAAATTAAAACGACCTCTATATTACTACATAACATTTACGCATTTATATTATTTTATATAATAAATATATTCTACAAAAAAAGTCAATAAATCTAGCTAGACACGCGCTGAATAGATTCAACAAATTTCCGTTTGTTACCATTAAATCGCATCACATTTCAGTAAATTACGTTTCCCCATGTACTTATGAATGGAATGAGTTTGGTCTCCTCCTTACACCTTGTGACTAAACAAAACAACCTTGTCTATAATGATATAACTTTTTTTATTTTATTTTATTTTAAAATGTTTTATTATTGTCTTTTCTAAAGTTGGATTTTTTTTAATCTCCTCTATCTCCACTCCCCTAAACAAAAAGGCCTCCATTGTTCTTCCATCCCCTCTGCTGGGAGGGTGTTATATGTAAATATGTCAGTCTGACACTCTTTAGTCATTGGCCGTTTTTGCGCTTTTCGTTAACATGGTCATGTCAACCTCGGTTGTCGGAAGTTAAGTAAAATTCACGCCCGCTATGTTTGCAGCTATTATGTCCCATGTTAAACACAAGATAATAAGACCAAATCCAAATAAATTAAAAGTGTGTTACGTTTCGGTAATTGTTACCGAAATGTCTCACACTTTTCATTTACTTGGATTTGGTCTTATTGTGTTTCTAATCTATAATCCAAATTGTGTGCCTTATCACTTTGTCACATGTTAAAAAAAGTTCTCCTCCCCCTACAACGTAGCACACCAATATATTCAGCCAGTAGTCAAATTCAATATGCCTCGCGATAGAAAAAGATCTTTAAAAAAAGAACATCTGCTGTCCTAAGTAAAAAAGTATTGGTTAGGCGTTTTATGGATGAGCAAGTGGCCAAGAAATATTAAAATTCTTTACGCCCGCCGCTACCTCATAAATTTCGACAGGAGTAGCTCTTTTTTTCCCCTTCTTCTTCTTCTTACGCGCAAGGCTCCTCCTCGTAAAAGATTAGAGGGTTTGGGATTTCCGAGAGCTTTTTGTTCCGGCGATACTTTATCGCCAAATTTAAAATCGGATTTTCATGGGGCGCGAATTTATGGCGTGACGCGCCTCTGGGATTCTGAATAATTGATGGGGTTCCCAGCGCGCGCTAAGTGGGTCCTGCGATAGCTCCGCCCTGGGATTAGGGACTTGCTCAGGGCGGGTTTCCCAGACCACGTGGAACATCATATCGTCTTGATTACTGGTGGTCTTTAGGTCTGTAAATGCTCTCAAAGTTTCCTTTTCAGAAATCGCTGTAAGAATTTCTTCTTGGAGGTTAAGTAATATATAGCTTAACATCCAAACACAACTGATAATACCCACTTCCACCCCTTACAATAGTTGTTCTAAAAATGTAACCATCCTGCATGGGAAACGGTGGAAGGGTGGTCTAAACCATTTGTTTTCGACCGCTACGATTCAGGATCGAATCCCGCAGTGGGCACTTTTTTTAATTTAAAAAATGCTACAATGACCCCCGATTCTTGCAAAAGTCCAACCCTACCAGCGAGTGCAAGTAACCAAACGGGGCTCTGGCATATTTGTAAGTGCATGTAACATGTGGTGCACTTACAGTAAAAGCAGTCGCTAACTACCCGCCATGATTATCATGGCCAGTACCACGTGTACTAGGGATAAAAATTAAAAACCGTCCTGCATGTCTCATCATCCTCTATCTTCCACTAATCCGAGGAATCTCTCTGCCAAAAACCTGCTTCAATAGCATTTATCCCTTGGTGTAGTTTTATACCTATTTATTTTATAGGAAATGTCAAGGGAACACTTTTCAATTTTCCACTTTTTTCCCCTAATCAATTTTCTGCCTCCCGATCGTAAACATTGCCCCTCTAACCCCCCCTTTCAATCTAATTTAAATATTTAATTATTCTTTTTAGAAGTCAATTTTCTTTATCCCCTCTTTTTTTTTTCTCTCTCTTTTTTTTTTTTAATAAAAATTCCTCTTAACCAATGATAGATATACTTTAATGAAACGGACTTTCTTTAATAATAATAATAAAGTTCTTTATTATGCTTTTCTCTGAAAGGCAAGTCTACGTTGTTGAATACAACTTGAATTCAACACAAGCTCCTCCTGCACGAGTCCTGCCAGCTCTTGAGGATTCACGAGAACCTGAGCATTTATCCTAACCACTTTCACCATCAAATATTCCAAAACAAAGTGGCATATTCAATAGAATAATCCCTTGTATCAATATTGAGTAAAAATGTCAGGCTTCTAGGGAAAAGTTTCGTTTTCAAAATCTGTAATCTCTAGCTTTGGGGCACGAACGGCCTTCTACAGGAGATTATACCAGGTTTTCTCCTGTAGAAGGGCGTTTGTACCCGAAAGCTAGAGATTCAAAAGGTTTTGGAAATATACTTTTCCCTAGTGGCCTGGTTTTTTTACTCAAAGTGGCAAATATCAATGAACATTTGTGTTAATTAGAAAAAAACTCGAATGACAATATTGGGAAAGGACATAATAAACATCTTGAACATTTGCTCTAACAAAGTCCTGGATCTTTCCGGTTGATCTCGATGTTTACGTCATCTCCTTCAGCAGTGAAGCATTCGATCTCCGTTTTCTTCGTAGATCGCGAAATGTGTGGTGTCGCTGGAGACCCGCTGGTGATTCTCCACCAAATTCTGCAGCGCTGGCAGAGGCGCCTTATTCATTGTACATAGTTATGTATATATCTAATTATTATTTTAAAAAACAATAGTGCAGACTGTTTACTTTTGAATGTATTGACAAGATGTCAATAAAATCATGTTAATTCTCAAAAAGTGTCTAGTAAACTAAACTCGAGAGATAAAGGAGACCCATTCTCTAACTTCCCCGGAAGGTGGTGGTAACCCCACAAACATGGAAATAAACAAACCCTCAACCACTAACCATAGCGGTGAGGCCGCCGATTGGAAGCGGAAATTTAGGCTTGAAAGATATCAAAAATAATTAGCCCATCTCTCTCCAGTTCCAACAAAGAATACTTTCAACAACGCCACTAGAGTTAATGAGATGTCACCACGCCTTAAAGAAAGTTGGATCGATATTTTCGAGCTGCCAAATGGTCAGCCAATTTCCTTGATTGAAGTTAAAGTAAACAGCCTCCATTCGCTGGCTTAACTTATATTTGCCCAACTGTGTCATCATTTTTTTCTCTCGTTTAAATTCTTAAAGTCGTTAAGTGAATTAAAGCGCTATCGCATCTCTATCGGACTTCTCTAGCTGGCTCGAGGACTTCTTTCATTCTGCATTATCCCTCCTTTGGCTTTTTTTTTTTTAATAAACAGGTTTTCTAGACTTTTTTCAAAGTTTGTGTGTGTCAAATTTTTCATTTTGACCTTTTTTTTTTTGCTTACATTTTGATATACCGGGTGATCCGCTGTGTGTCTCTGCGAAAATGTTATATTTAACCATATTTACATAAGAAATTGATATACACCTTGGGCGCTCTTCCATCAAACATGACTAATTTTTATTTACACCCCTTTCCTCTCGTATGTAAAATGGATGAGAGTAGCACAAATAATACAGGTAATTTCTCAATATTTCGACACATCTGGCTACGTCGTTTTCATTATTCTCAATTAACTTGAAGTAACTTGGTCCGATGTCTTACATATCGCCTTTGGGTATTTTCTAAATTTAGAGGCGTCTGTGGAAAAAATCTCAGACTATGCAGAAATATAAATATTGCTGTCTTTTGACAAGAGAGCACAACATGCACAAATTTATTCGGCAATCTATCTATAATCCTATCTCCCCATATATCGAATTCGATAGTTGTGCATAAACTATAACTAGGGGTTCTAATAACCTATTTAGTCTAACACAAACTTTCGAGTCGGAATAGTTAAAAATTACAATTGTACAAAAATTCAAAGTTTTTAAAGACCCTCAAATTTTTTCTGACCAACAATAAATACTACTCGCATAAATAATATTTGCGTATAGAACTATATAAAGAGCCGCAGCTTCACATCCAAAGAACCGCAGTTTGCCGACCCCTGGTCTAACACATTAATAGAGTGGTCTGGCGGAATCGATGGAAAAAGTTCTACCTCACAAAGGCGGATGGTCTTCCTGCAAATGTCACCGGCCTTCATCCGATGGTTCCTCTTCCTCTATACCGGGACAGACGCGGCGATCCGAGCCGGAGCCCTTCACACTAGACCCTTCCATCTTTTGAACGAGTATAACAGGTCTGCGCCTTCAGCGCCACAATATTCAACTTCGCTACGGGCCCTTTCCCGTGTCGCCTCGAACAAGCGCTCGGCCCCAGGAATGCTGCTGATAACATCGTTCTTCTAATCAATGCCGATTGGCGTGCAACCCTCCGCTGAGCATCAGCTGGTTGTTAGATCACCTGAAAGTTCTATGCCAGGAAATCCATCCTCCACTCAAGAATATCTCTTAGAGGCTTCCATAACGAGGCGGGCTTCTCTCTCGTCGGTCGGGCGAAGCATGGATATGACGTTATCCTTGCATCTGACTGGTTCTTCTGAGCACAAAACTGAATTGAAGGAAGTTCAAGAAGACCCCCTCCTTGTATGAAGGAGGTTTATTCCCAGAGCCAAACATTTTTTTCGTGAAAACCAAAAAACTTTTGAATTGTATCATTTATTAGCTGGCTTATTATTTAGATTTTGTCAGGCTTAATCACGTTAGTAGTGGTTACAAGGAAGCACTTGAGCCTTTGAAGCAGACTGACCACACAAACGGATCCTAGCAATTTTTGATGGGCCGGCCACTTTTTAGAAATCGAGCCCCTCCTGTAATTTAGGCGCGGCGGATTAACAGCTTAATTACACAAACAGCAGCGCCCAAATGAAATAATTAGCATTAATTACGGGACGGAGTTGACTTCATTAATAAACATGGTTAATTAGGTTGGTGCCTGGCATTAAAAAGCGATTTGTTGGAAGATGATGGTACCTTTAATGGAGGCAACCCTCTACATAATGGTGTGCCGCCCATATTTACACGGGTAGAGTCAATGGACGAAGGTACCGCAAACTTGTTGTTGGATAATTGAAGGTCCTGAAGATGAAGACTCAACATTTGATTCGACCAATTATTGTGAAGAGAACGCGAGGAAAATTTAGACTTAATCTAATTGGCTTTCCAGAAGCAGCGTATGACGAATGGAAACGAATTTTGATATAAGCAAAATCGTATGCAATCAGGCGCGAATACATTTTTCGAATTATTGTGAGATAATCAAGAAGGTATTGAGAATACGTTTGTACAAATTTACCAAAACTAATATTGGAAAAGCATACGCCATTTTCTAGAGGAAGAAGAGTTCCAAAAATACAATTTTCAGCCTTTTGTATGATAGGTTTTCAAATTTTATCAAAGAAAAACTATTAAAGGTTTGATAAGTAAAGTGAGCCAAAAAGGAATACAGCAATTCACTTTTAGCTAGAATATATTGAGCTTTATACACTTTGCCAATTAGCGTTGTAGGGCCATTTTCATGAGGCGTTTTTTCGAGGCTGTAAAAAATCGACAGCCTTGATGTTACCCAAAAATATACCTCCCCCAACATTTTTTTTTTTTTTTTTGTAGATTGGGGAATTATTTGCTCGAAGTCCGACGGATAGGTGGATGTTCAAAGATTTCGTAGCGTATTTCGTCAATTTTGGCTATTGAAACCGTGAAATTGAAAACAGCAATTCACTTTTGGCTAGAATATATTTATTTCTCAATGTTATTTCCTTTGACCTTTAACTTTGCCAATCGGCGTTGTAGGGCTGTTTTCATAAGGCGTTTTTTCGAGGCTGTAAAAAAGCCACAGCCATGATGACCTCGATGTTACCCAAAAATATACCTCCCCCACCGTTTTTTTTGTGTAGATTGGGGAATTATTTGCTCGGAAACTGGCGAATAGGGTGGATTTTCAAAGATTTCGTAGCGTATTTCGTGAATTTTGGCTATTGAAACCGTGGATCTGTACAATGGAACATTATTCCGGTTGAAGAGACTTTTTTCCCTGACAAATACGGCCTATTTGTATTTAATCAGTTAATCTTGTTTTGCTTAACGCTCCCATGTGATTATCATGTCTTTCTGCAGGTAGAAAAATGAAGACAATTCCATTAGCATCCCAGAAAACAGACGCCATGACCTTCCTAGCAGATGGCACTGACCAGTTTTTACAATACTCATCTAGGTTTTTAGTTAATTCTCTGACTCGAGTTAATGGCATCTTTTTGTTCTTCTACTTTTTGGGCTCTGAAAATTCTAAAATTTGTTATGTTTTGGTAAATTCTTGCATATTAGTACATAGTTTCAAGAAAATTATTGGTGCCTTGTGTGTGGTTTGGACTTTAGTTGTTTCTAGTATTTTGCGGATATTCTTGATTGAGTTTAGGAATTTTATCTCGTAGTGTTTACATTCAATAAGGAGAGGGAGATTGGACTCAACTTACAATGACTCAACGTTTTTTAGCTCCATTTTTTTTAAACTTCTCGAGTCCTTTCTTGATCGCCTGCACAATTTCTGTGTTTTGGAATCTTAGAATGACGATTTTCCTTTTCATCAAGTATTTTTACTTTCTTGGAAGCTTTATTTTTCTTTCTTAATTTGCCGACATGTCAGAATGAGTCATTTCTCAAGACTTGTATTTAAACATAAGATACAAGACTTCTTTTTTATCTTTCTCTTCAGGGGCGATGAATTCTAAATTTTCTGATAAAAATAGAATAAAATTCATCTTGATATCTATATCTATATATATATAAATCAATGTTTGTATGTTTGTTTGTTTGTTTGTCCGGTATACAAATTCGCAGTAGTTCACTAATTCAAACCAAAATTTCCATACATAGGTAAAAAAATACGGGGAAGACGATAGGCTATTTTTAAAAATATATATAAATCAATTATTAAAACTATATATTCAAATTATTCTACTTAGCTCACGAACAGCGCCCTCTATCAAAGATTATATTAAATTATGCTGATGCAAACAAATAGATAATGCTAATAACAAACAATTATAAAAAAAAAATCTTATCTAAATATATATCACTCGGGTAGATATGCACACGGGTCAATCCCGGGGCGAAGCCCGGGGGTGGGGGGGGGGGGGGGGGGGGGGTCACCCGTCTAGTATAAAATATAAGATCTGGACTGAAACATACATGTTGATATTGTGTGTCAAACTTCACAGCAACAACGTGCTTCATTTAAGAAGTCAACGGTCAAAACTTATTTTCCGCTTTTCTTAGATTGAATTCTGGAGGGTAAATGACTTTCTGTCCTTGTGTTTGGAGGGGAAAAAATGAGAGAGAGAGAAATAATAGAGAGCGGTTCTCCGCCGTTATTATCTTTGATTATTTCTTTAGTCTTTTCGCCCCCCCTTCTACTTTTTTTTTTTTTTTGCGTACTCCAAAGTCGATTATTACTTTGGACTGGCTGACACTTGGCGTCATTACCAAATTTATTACGGAAGCTGATTTATTGGAATCATTCATTGTATGTCATCCCACCAGCGCACTAAGTGAAAAATGTTTCTCCAGCTCGTTTGTTAGGCGCCATTTTTCTTCTTCTCCTCTCTCTTTTTTTATTTCATTTTATTTTTTTTTATCCGGTGTTGTGGCCCCTTTTAGGCTTACAATTTAATCGAATAATTGAATTTTGTGTTCACAGATGGCTCTGTAATTCAATTGCTCGGAGATCTATCGTTGGCTTCTCGTCGCTCAAGGCAATCGTTGCTGCACTCTTAATTTCCGCAATGTGTTTTCTCTGGGGCACCAAACGTTGACAAATTTAGTTATTCTCCTATGGTACACTAGGTTATAGTTACAATAGAGAAAGGCCTAATTTGGTATGGAAATTATGGACGACATGATCTTAGTCAATTGGTTCATTCGTTGACCAAGTCAACGAATGAATGCATATTCAAATAATGTTATGGGTTATATATTGTTGGGGAAGACAGAGAAAATAGAGGTAACCCGGGCTCTTGGCGCGTAAATCGCCAACTACCCGGAACGAAATAATGTTATGGGTTATATATTGTTGGGGAAGACATTACCTATTAAGGTGAACCGAAAAAAATGTATTTTTTAAAAGAAATTATGTTTAGATTATTTTGTTTAACTTTTATCGCTTTTCAAATACATGTATGTAATAATTGAGAGATCCTGTTGACTCTTGTAATATAAAGTTGAAGTTTGGGTGTCGTCGACTTGTAGTAAGTTGACCGAGAGGAACAGTCAGGATGTAGAGTTTTCCAGTACCTCTCTGCACCTTGGAAGACCTTTAAAAAGTTCTCACAAAATACAGGCAGTCGTGGTCGAGGCAGAGTGGAAAGCTGGGGATATCCATACACAAAAAACGAAGACACAGTTGCACTAAGAAAGTTCCGTTAACAGATAAAAGCTGAGCTAGAAGCGCAAGATGGAGATAGAAACGTTCTGACTCGTCTACATGATGGATAAGATCGACATGACATACGACCGACGCGGCTTGCACTAAAGGTGAACTAAACTAAACTGAACTGAACTGTCAAGTCACTGTAAGGTGATGTATTTATAGGTTAAAGACGGGGCGACCTTATGCGCCAGGGGCGTTTCCTGAGAAAAAGGGGGCCTTTGCATGTCCAGGTGTGAGAGGGGTCTCTGAATTCCACCACATGTGACAGTGTGGGTGGCCTTGTTTGTGGGAATTGTAAATCGACCTGATTTATGACTTCCATCTTTAGACTTTGTTGTTTTGGCAATACTATGCTCGATCTCTGCTTTAGCTCAACTCTTAAATCTATTACAGATTTTATTTATTTATCCACTTTGTACAAATTACATTACATATGGCGATGCAATGACACAGATTAATCATGCGCATAATTATTTATAGATGTGTTTCTATATACAACATGTCAATCTTATTATAAGTTATATACACAGTATGGGGTTGTTGGTTTAAATTACCATATGTACTTATCTTAAAGGCACGACCAGGTCGTTCAGTAGTACGTGAATTAAAATGGAATATCGAATAAAAATCGATATTTTAGTGATCTTATGTTAATATTTAAATGGTACCTAACGGGATCGGTTATAAAAAATAACAAGGTTGTCCCAAAAGTTCGTAAACACTTGCAAAAAATTGAAATAATAATATTATTTGCCGTTATGTATAATGTCTATGTTTTATGTATTATTATTTATTCGCCAATTAATAAGAAAAACACGAAATTTTGGGACAACCTTATAATACAGTTGAGGGTGAAGGTTTTGTTGATGTAAGGAAAGCCCAAAGGTGTAGTTTTAAAAATGTTCTAAAAAGCGATACAAGTTTATTATGTTTTCTATTGCGAACAATTCGATGGGGTATATGAAAAATGAGGTAAAAAATCCCCCTCTTTGATTAACAGAAAAATGAGTATCTTTTACGAAAACGTAGTAAAAAGTAAGAAATTGTTGTTTGTATATGTTGATATAGTATGATTTTTTTTTACTTTTTATGTTAAACAGTAAGGACTCAAATTTAAAATTTAGGAAATTCAGTAAATATATATCTGATTTTATCGCTTGGTTAAAAAAACGTTAATTGCTAAACTATTTATATTTATATTTATTTCATTGGTTGTTCCTAGGTAAGATGTAAAATCAAGCATGATTTTAATGTCCTTTTCTCTTCTTTTAAAATTCTACTCAAACCTTGTAATTCACCAATTTTTTATGTAAAATAGTTTTCTGAATGTTGTTGCTTGACGTGGGGATATCGCGTCTGATTTGATGATAATTTCATATCATGATAAATAATATTTTCCTTTTATATTCATCTTCTTGTACTTTGTGGAGGCATCGATTCCAAGAAAACAACTCTCTCATAATGAAGACATAAAAATGACTCATCTGAGTACTACTAGAGTACTATGAGGCTTAACGCGCCGATTTCTAATTTTTAAAATAAGGGCGTTTATCAATAGAAAGCAGGCGTTAGATATTGAAGGTTCCAAGTTATGAACAAACACTGTTCTGTTGGAGGGAGTTATTTGCCGGCCTGGCTTATTGGCCCCAGGCCTTGAATGAATCAATAACCTTTGTAGTACACGTCGCAAGCCTCCAAAACAGTTTTGAAAAAAAAAAAAGGCTTTCTATTGACCTCTCCTAAAGTCAATAATTCGGCCCATTCTCTTTCAATATGTCTCTTGACGCATTTTCATCCTCCTTCGGCTTTGAAGAATTAACTTGGTTGGCTTTTTTCCACCTCTCTCTTACCTTGGAGAATTTCCTACCTTGAGTAAGTTGTTCACCTCTCTTCATTCCATTTCGGGTGAAAAAAGCGCCGCCTTATATATTAAAATAGCGCCTTGTGTCAGAATAGGATTTCTGGAGATGTTTCTGACTCGTTAACTACCTCCCCCTTCTTCTCAAATTTCTCCTTCGCTCTCTCTCTCTTCCTTATTATTTCCCCTCCGTAAATTGTGTTCGATTTTTTTTCCTTACGGTAATAATTATACTGGAGATTTTACCCCCTCGACGAATGGAATTTAAGAGATATGTGTGTGGGAATCTTTCCTGAAAAAGTTCAGAACTTGTCATATTTCTTTATTAAAAAAAAAAAAAAGTTGGTTTTTTATTTCCGGGAAGAGAACCCCGACTCTCTAAGCTTATCCTATCTTTCTTTATGTAATGCGTTTTCCCATTCTTATAGTTTGTACTGGATAAAAGCGTTTGACAGATTCCTTTTGTCACTTTAAAGTCCTATCTTGATTCCATGTAGATGAAGCGTTACATGGCAGTAAACTGACAGATTTGGCTCTTTGTTATTCAGACATGTTAGAATATCTGTGATGCTTCTCATACACCATATATAATTGAACATTTAGCAAGGGTTTTGCGATACTTATTATGAATGAGAGAGGTAATAAGGATTTTGAAAATACAAATACCATAGATTCCTTAATTATAGGGAAATAACGCGCCATCTATATAAAAAAAAAAAGAAAACGTATAAGCACGCAAGATTCTTTTAAGCATAAAACACACTTCTACTGTCTTTACTGCGATGAAAGATATATTGGGAGGGCTTGGTTCATCAGTGGTGAACCCTCCCTTTTGGCGAAACCGCTGGGAGGGTTCACCACTGATGAGACAAGCCCTCCCAATATATCTTTCATCGCAGTAAAGACAGTAGAAGTGCGTTTTATGCTTAAAAGAAACTTGCGTGTAAATGTTTTCCTTTCTTACCATAGATTCTCCTATGAGAAAATGACCTCTCATCAGAGACTATGTTATTTTTTAAAGACTCCTCGTGACTTGGCTCGGCATGGCAGTCTCTGATGAAAGACCATCTCCAGAAAAGACCGGATTTAAACACCTTTTAGGCGGTCTCTCGTGGGAGATTCAATACTGTAGTCTAAATCCAAATGTTTTTAAATTAATGAAATAGCGAAAAACTGAATCTAAAATTCTTATCACTTAATATTTCTTTATTCTTA
Source organism: Cordylochernes scorpioides (assembly GCA_030710605.1). Taxonomy (NCBI): domain Eukaryota; kingdom Metazoa; phylum Arthropoda; class Arachnida; order Pseudoscorpiones; family Chernetidae; genus Cordylochernes; species Cordylochernes scorpioides. Next base: position 59,953,370 of record CP092876.1, on the reverse strand, counting down.
ACAAAATAAATAACAAGATAATGTATCAGTGAATCTATAGAACCAGCTATTTTGGTCGTAGAGGTACAGCACGCACCACGCTGACGAGGGCCAACAGCCTGAAACGCTTTCGTGATGGATTTATCAAGAAATGGGTTATAGATTCTTAAAATGGCATGGCCAATGATGGAACAAGCCTAAATTAACGTTTAGTTGATTTTCGTTCCACTAGATGACGCTGTGCCATCTTAAATTCTCACTTGAGAGTGGTCTGGATATGCCTCTTTTATTTTCAATATCAACATCTGACCTTTTATTCTTATTTTAACATGTTCAGCTTATTTACACAAATTTGGACTTAAATACCCATTTATTGATCTCTAAGGAAACTTCTTGGAATACATTTTTGGTCGTTGAGATACCCACTACTGTGGATAGATCCAATCTCTACCTTATTTAAACCCAAATCATTTGACATTTAGGTACAAACTGCCCGAAACGCGTTCGTGGTTGGCTTTTCTTGATTTATCAATTAATGCGTTGGCCAGATATTATGGAACAAGCCTAATATAAACGTTTAGTTGATTTTTTTTATTCCACCAGATGGCGATTTGCCACCTAAAATGTTCATGTGTGCGGTCAGGATATATCCCTCTTTATTTTCAATATCATCACCTTACAATAATGACATATATATTTACATAATTATATAATATCTTTACCAATGTCGTATTTTCAAAAACTTTTCATTGATAGTAAGACTATAAAGAAAAACGCTGTTTTGTAGTAATAATAGCTTTTAAAAATCATTTTACACTATTTTACTCCGCCTTTGCCGGTCCCAAGCCCGGATGAAAAGGGAGGAGGGGGAGCAGTAACAAGCTCACTAAAAAACCTGGGTTCAGCTGGCCCGGCTGATAGTACCCTGTAAGGGCTCCTAATCCAGGGATACAGGATGAGCAGCGTTTGTACTCCATGTTAGGAGCAGCTGCACATGGCGTCTGTTCCTCATGTCAGAGGCGGCTATTTATTTTGGAGCTAAGTCGACCTGCCACTGAGTAGTGCTCCCAGTCTTCATGACAAAGGCAGACGCATTCTACTTCACCCAATCATGATGGTTGTTAGCTTTACAAACTTGATACAGTAATATGATTGAGTGGAGATAAGAAAGAAGAAGAATATTTTACACTATTTGTTTGAAGGCCATATTTCTAATTAAATAATCTATTAACTATATATACTTTTCTTTACATTTACATGCTTACCCAATCCTATAAATCGTTATTAAAGAAACATCAGTTAACAAAAAATTGAATGAGAATAAACTTTAAAACTCTAATTCCAACTCTCTCTCTTAATCTCTAAAAGAGAGATGTCATATGGATTCCATGTAAACCCCCCAAACTGAAACTAATTGATTCTGAACGGAAATTGGGCCAATCGGTATGCTAGCCAGATGTCCCCAGCTATCTGTAATGGCAACCGTGTGTGTTTAGGTAAGTGGCTGTCAAGCTGTTACCCCCCTAATTGCCGACACCCCTGAGGTAGGTCTGTGGAATGCTACATCAGAGATGTCACTCTTTTTACATATCTCTGATCTCTCTTTCAACACAATACCTCTGTCGAAGTAACTTCTTACACATACATATTTAGAGAACGCTTCCATCTTCGATGATTTTTTTTTAGGAAAGAGATTTTTGAAATCATCTTTTCAATATGTATACAGTTTAAAATCCCACACAAACAAATTTACTGGCAATGCGCTTCTTTTAAATATCATCAAATATTGTCTCTACAGACCTTACTGCAATGATATGAGTCATATATATTTGTTTGTGTGGGATTTTAACGATGGATGGCAATTGAATTTAATTTACTAATGTATACAGTTTGCTGAAAATATAAAAATAATTTTAAAAAATTATATTGATACTTCTTCAAAATATGATATATCCTTTTTATCAATTTTATCATTTTATATTCTCTAATTGAAAACTCTGTAAAAACTTTTATCAAAATTTGGATAAGGTTTTTCAATATATATAAAAATGTTGTATGATACATGGTTAAATTGGTACTTGTCAATTTTGTTAAAACATCGTGGAAAATTGAATTGAAGCTCACACTCTTTTTAGAGTGATAATTTAGTTTATCTTGTCCTGGAATATTTCAGCATAGGTAACTTTTGTATTGAACGTAAGGGGTGCTTGGATTTTGAGACGAAATAACCTAAGTAGGATGAATTCTATTTTAAGTTGATACGGACAGGGGAGGACGTAGAGCTCTAGGGAATGAAGGCTCCCCTTTCTTTAATCAGGGTGATCACTATGCAAATTGTCAAAACACAAAAATAAATATTTATTCAATTGAATTGATTTGAAATCATATATATCCAGGCTGAATAAAAATATCAACTTAGAGTAGACAAATATTTATTTTCAAAAGTAGCATTTCTTGATGTTTTATAAAAATATATTTCAGCCTTTCAGTTAATTAAATAGAAGCTAAAATTTTTTTGCCAGCTTTGGCTTCGGATTTTTTAAAATAGTTTAAACAAGCTTTTCATATTTACTGGTGCTTCTCACTTTCAATCGAAATGATTGACAAACCATTAAGTCGTACTTGGCCCATTGTTGAGATAAGAAAACTTTGAATCAACTTTAACCTTAGAAGTTTCTCTCGTAAGAAGCATTCGAAGCGCACACGGTCAGAAAATAGTTAGTGCAAGGTATTAAAAGTTAGGGACTGATTCGTGAAAGTTCATCCACACAATAAGCTCAAATAACCTCAACACAGACTACGTTTTGGCTAAGGGGTCACAATGTTGAGGTGACCGAGGCATATGGGGCAGCAGCCACAGTGGAGGAGGCGCAGTACTGAGGAATACCTCAGGTCCAATAGACGCTTGGTTGACGTTGCTACGTCGCTGTTTGAGAGCGCCTGCCCGAAGTCATCTGCAGACTTCTTGGCATCCAAAGGGTAGTTGGGTCAGCGGTGTCCATGTCTCTCACACCGCGAGCATTTCACTCCGTAGGAGAGGAATGTTAGAAGGGCCTACTCCTTGGATCGTATGTCTTTACTCCCTCGTTCAGGATGATTACCTTATGGCGGCAGTCCTTTAAGGTGCAACCTCCCCCTCATGTTAAGGAACAACTTGACGATCAATGTCTTTCGCCCATATGGACTCAGAGCAGCAATATTCTTTACGTCTTCAGCACAAAAGGGCAGGTTGCTGACGATGACTTTCTCCGCCCCTCTACGAAATAGGAAATCTTTGAGAAGGCCCTCATTAATTACGAGACCTTCCTCAATGAGGCGATCCGCGTGGGTGTTTGTGGCGAGGCCGACGAGAACGTGCCGTTCAGCCTGGCCAGCTGTTGTCGCCTCCTACCTGTTTGTCCAGTGCCTTCACATACTGGAGCTAACTCCCTTCCTGAGGGAGATGGTTGGTAGCTCGAAGATCTATTCGGCTCTCCATGCCTATCCACTTGATAGCTGAGCCTTAGATTGTTTGAAGTAGCAGATATTGATAGCTCACTAGTCGCTCATACCAAATTAGCTCAGTTGGAAGAGAGTTTTACCTAAAAGGCCGAAGTCGCTCCACAGTAACTAAGCACCATCTCCTTGCCAGAACCTAACCCCTACCGTATTGGCTCTCTACTCACGAGTGAAAATAATCTTCGACTCCACGAAATAATATTTCGCCCTCTTCAAATGTGTTCAGATCTTTAGGAGAGGCCTTTGACATGTGGAAATGTCATCGATTGTGTCGTGGCCCCAGGGACGGCCGGTGATGGATGCCAGCCGCCCGACTAATTGAGACGGAGGGAGCTGCTGGCCGGTTGCTAATGCATCTTTGATTCTTCGGCCTTGTCCTCGGTGCATACATGCTTGTCCGGTCACTTTTCTTTCTTTTTTTACAACCTCATATTAATTGGATATTCTAAAGATTTTGGTGCACACACACCATATATATCTTCATTAAAAGTTATTATTTGTTGATACAAACAAGTGTTTACTAGGCGAATGACCGGGGCAACGCCCGGAGTGGAATTTTTATTTTGTCACTACGAGAAAGGCCACGGTTGCGCCAAATAAAAAATATAGAATGTACTTTCATAAAATTCCTGGAATGATGGTGGACGCTTCTCAGTTTCAAAATCTATCTGGTGTTGTGTCTTTGTCACCGAGGCCGCTAATTTGTGGAGATGGTCAAAAGACGGCGTCTAGTTTTGACGTCTGTTTCGACGGGAGATTACCTTTATTTTTATAGATCAATATCCTCCCGGCAAAATTTCCATCTATATTTTGGCCATAGATTTGGCCACTCTGCCAGCTAAATCTGCCAGTTCTTTGGCAGATTGTGAAGATTCCATTAGATCCCTTGTGGATCTCATGGAATAAAGTCCGCCCTAGACTGATGAGGGCCAATAGACCGAAACTATGGTCTCCAGGTGGTCTCTTCTCAGTTTACTAAAGCTGGTGTTGTGGCTTTGTCACCGACCCGAGGTAGTTAGCTTGCGGCGACGGTCAATAAATGGCGGTTTAGCGTCTATTTTGACGGGAGAATAGTGTATTATTCCGTTGCACATGCGCGACGGATAAATTAGAGAATATATTTACCCAGTTTACTCAATTTAATTCAAACATAATCTCTCACACGTGTGATTCTAAATAATTATAAAAACTAAGCTTTTTTGAAAACGTATAGGTATAACTTTTCGTAATAAATAAATTTATAAAAAAATAAGTTTTTTATAAAATTATTTAGGTTCACACGTGTTAAATGAAGTAAACAGCGAGTATTTAAATTTTCCCGAGTTTATCCGTCACATGTGAGACTGTGGGCTAATACACTGGTGTTGACATCTATGTAGAAGCAATGGGGAAAAACCGCTCGGTCCTTATTAATCTCCAAATAAAATCGTCACCAATTTGAGCGCGACACAATCCACCTATTGTACAATTCGCTCCTCGGACACCGCAATTGTTCCAATAGCAGCCCCGCAAAATCTCCCCAAGTTTTTTTTTTTTTTTTTTTGCGCGGAGGGGATTAGGGCGGGACGTGCCCACCTGTGGCCCGCTCCATAATAAAGACAATAGCGAAGAATCAATTTTAAAAGAGAAAACTCGCGTGCTAATCACAAGAGAAACTGAACCCATCGATCCAAGCCTCTCCAATACCTTCTCTCCCGGGTTGGTTCGTTCTTATTGCTGCTGCACTGGGCTGGGGAATCTCTGGACCTGGTCATTGCTATAGCAGAATCATAGCGATATACTCAACGCCATTCTTCTATTACATTATTTTTACATATAAGGTTGTCCCAAAAGTTCATGTTTTTATTAAAACTTTGTTTTTCTTATTACTTAGCGAATAATATTATTACGGCGAATGCATAATAATACATAATATAATTACTTTATACATAATACAAAGACATTATGCATGACAGCGAATAATATTGGTATTTCAATTTTTGCAAGTGTTTACAAACTTTTGGGACAACCTTGTCTATAACGTCAGCTTTTGAGAGCACCAGAATCTTCATCAAACCTTACTACATAAAACCCTCTTCTACATTTCTATCTTTTTTAAAAAATAGCAATCCATACTTGATTCATTATATAATTGAATAACTCTTTTAATTCAATCCCATATATGCCTCTCTCTTTTCATTACCTAATATCTATATCTATAAAATAATAAACAAAAACGGCTTACGAAGGTGAGTTTTCTAGTTTTATTTTATATTCTTCCTAAACTTTCGGGTTTCACAACCCTTCTATAGAAGTATATTGTCACTGAATAATTATTTTAAATATTCTGTGGTATATCATCATTAATATTTGCATAGTCATCACCCCTTACCATTCTTGTATATTATTACTTGTAAATAAATTTTTAGAAATAGTTTGCATTTTATAAATAAATTATTTTTACTTAAACTTTTGTTATACTCGTTATCACTACCGTGACAACTGGTGGAGAAGCTGGAATATTCCCTCGACGCCCAAGCCGTTAGAAGAAGCAGAAGACTACAAGGACTAGAACCTGAAGAAAACATCGCTATGGTCAAGCAAGAGACACAGACAAAAATGGGTCAGTACCACTTTCAACCTTTTAGAAATCCTTCTATTTTTACTGGAGAGCGCAACCAGAATCCAGAAAAATGGTTGAAAGAATTCCATCGCGTCGCTCGCTATAACTGCTGGGATGATTCAATGTGCCTCGCAAATGTTTATTTTTTCCTCCAAGGAACAGCGCACAGATGGTACGAAAATGTTGAAGGGAAAATTAATTCATGGGATATTTTTGTGAAAATGTTTTCTCAGAATTTCGGACATCATGTCACCCAAAAAGATCAGCTCGCAGAGAACCTCAAAACTCGAGCTCAGGGGAAGGAGGAGACCAGTGATTCCTACATTCAAGATGTTCTCCATCTGTGCAGAGAAGTGAATCCGGCTATGATGGAAAATGAAATAGTCGCACACTTGACGAAAGGGATATCGGAGGAGATATATCAGTCAATAATCATTTTAGACATCGCAACTATCGATGAGTTCATCAAATGGTGCCGTAAAATCGAGGCTTCAAATAAAAAACGTGTAAATAAACGTGTAGTATTCGACAGACTACCGAATGTTGCCGCCATCGATTCAGCAGACTCTGAATCAATGGAAGACTTAATCCGACGCATCGTGCGTGAAGAAGTTCATCGCGCACTAAATCCCGAGTCAACTACCCCTGAACCATCTTCTCTGAAAGAAATTATCCGAGAAGAGATTGAAAAAAACGTAGCTTCAATTTCGAAGCCTATTCAAAGGCCTCCGCCACGACAGTCGTACCCCAACCAAACACGTACATTCAGCCGGGTTCCACGACGTCAGTACCCTACCCAAACACCCATATATAACCAGACGCCACCACAACGAAGAACGGATGAATGGAGGACGCATGACAACATCCCAATATGTTTTAATTGCGGCCGCCCAGGCCATGTTAAGCGATATTGTAGAGAACGACGACAATGGACGCAGAGACCCGAAGGACATGCACCAAGCACCCAAGAACCTCAAATGGGTAACCACCAAGCCATAAGAAGCCAAATCTACCGCAGACAATCGCCGTATCCAAACAGAGGAAGATCCCCAAGACGCCAGTCCATTTCCCCAGGCCGCCATACAAGCCAATCCCCACGCCGCTACAATCTAGAAAAAAACTAAGCGTCGCGTCTTCTTTCGAGGGGGAAGCCGCGGGTGTGAAAAACCCTCCATCGTCGACAGCCGCTAAATTACAACAAAATTATGTCGATATCATCATTGATGACATTGCATTTTCTGCTCTGGTCGATTCAGGTTCCTCTTTTTCAGTTATCTCTGATGGATTAAGACGACAATTAAAAAAGACCATGTTCAAGGATAGCGGAATGACTCTGAAAGTTGCTGATGGCAAGAATGTTACATCGATCGGCCGATGCACAATCAGCTTGATCATCAATGGATTGGAACAGCCGCTTGAGTTTATCGTCCTCCCTAATAGTAACCCAAGTATTATCCTCGGATGGGATTTCCTAGAGGCATCAAATGCCGTGATTGATTGTGGACGCGCCGAAATCAGATTGGAAGAGGCCAAAGATGTACTAAATTCACCAGCTTCCATGGGAAAGGTTGTGGCTAGCAGAAGCGTCGTAATCCCAGCCGAATCTACCAAACTAATAAATGTTATGAGTCGAAGAGACTAGGCAGCTAGCAAGATTAGAAACCTTGAAAGCCCAAGAAAAGGATAAGGCCAGATATGACTCAAAGCACGAGGCAATGGATTACAACGTTGGTGACCTGGTATGGATTTTCATCCCGATAAGAAAGGTGGGACTCTCAGAAAAACTGATGAAAAGGTACTTCGGGCCATACAGGGTTACTCGGAAACTCTCTGACGTGACCTTCGAAGTTGAATCTGTGGACCAACCAACCAGGAGACGCAAAGCAAGAGACCTGGTCCATGTACTGAGAATGAAACCCTACCATGACCCTGAGGACCAAGCTGATCTGTTCAAGTGATAATTACAGCGGGACGCTGTTCATCTAGGAAGGGGGCAATGTCACTGAATAAATATTTTAAATATTCTGTGGTATATCATCATTAATATTTGCATAGTCATCACCCCTTACCATTCTTGTATATTATTACTTGTAAATAAATTTTTAGAAATAGTTTGCATTTTATAAATAAATTATTTTTACTTAAACTTTTGTTATACTCGTTATCACTACCGTGACAATATGATAAAAATAAGAGTTAATGATATCTATCTATACTGTAGAACGGCCATTGTAGATAGCTGGTTGAGTAATGAAGAACCTGGTGCTTACCTTCTATGTGAAAATAATTTAATAAAGAATCTAAAGTTGTCGTATGATGTCAAATCCTTCCTTATATATATAAAAATGAAATGCGAAATCGATGTTTGTTATCGCATCACGCAAAATCTACTGACTCAATCATTATGGAATTTCGCATGTAGGTAGCTGAAGATTTCGTTTAACATATAGGCTATTCAAAAAACTAAAAAAGTTAATGTGCTTTTTTTAAAAAATAAAAAACCAAAAAGCGTTAGTTCCAGTCTTTTACCGCTAGGGCGCAGCACTGGTCGCGACGATAAATGAATTTGATTTTTTTAAAGCATCGGTGGTTCAGTGGTAGAATGCTCGCCTGCCACGCGGGCGGCCAGGGTTCGATTCCCGGCCGATGCATTTTTTTTTTTAACAATTTTTAAAACTCATTCATATTATATCTTCTATATAAATGGAAATTTCATAAGTGGTGTTCGCTAAAAACTTTCGTTACAATGCATCAATTTCGACCAAATTTTCAACATTTATGTAAAACGAGATGGAGCAGGTTTTGCTTAACATCAAAATATTTTTTCTAACTTTAAAATACATAACTTTGCTGTTATCGATAAAATACAAAAAAAAAAAAATTCAACAGAGTTAATTTTATTTATATATAAATACAAAAAAAAAATTCAGCAATTCATTCAACTCAATCTAAAAAAATATTCAAAACAAGCAATTTTAAGATAACACCATATGTAAAACAGTCGGCCAAGAAAACAACAACGATATTACATCTTTCTCACATATTCACACACAATCTTGATTAATAATTAAAACTAATCTTTAGCATTGTTTATTATACTTCATAATATATAATATTCGTTAGGCAAACTTTCACTCGGATAAAACCCGGGCGAAGCCGGGTACACATCCGCTAGTGTCGATATATATTTGAAATATCAAATTTCGAAATCATAATGCAGATACCTATTTATTGTACACATAGTGTATAATGGGAGGAAGTATTAATTAGGCTATTTTGAATCTTTGTGTATGCAATCTATGTGTGCTACAATAACATATCTTATTATTTTGAAAATAGAGCAATCCATAAATAAATCTTTAAATAAAAGGCATATATTGGACCAAAATATCATTTATTTTACCAATATTTCAGTTGGCTGAACGCCAACCTTTATCAAGGTATTAAAACATTTTAAAGTGTGTCAACAACAAACTCAGCGTCACATAACTTAATTCTATTGACGTTATGTGGCGCTGAGTTTGTTGTTGACACACTTTAAAATGTTTTAATACCTTGATAAAGGTTGGCGTTCAGCCAACTGAAATATTGGTAAAATAAATTATATTTTGATCCAATATATGCCTTTTATTTAAAGATCTTATTATATATGCAAATATAGTTCTAAAGTGAAATTGTACTTGGATCAGGTTGATAAATTAATAATAAGGCATCTCTTGACCGTGCAACTAAAAGTTACCGATGGCTTGCGTGATTGATATTTATTCCGACAGATGTGGCGCAAGCAATCAGCAACTTTTAGTTGCACAATCAGCCTTTTTATTAATCTCTAATTCTGTTTGGCATCCAGTCAAACATATTTGTATGTCGATTGTGTGGCTTCTACTCTATTCTGTAGTGTATCAATCGAAGCTGGTTGAAGCTGGTGCCGTGCCAGCCGCTCAGCAACCATGAACCAAATGTTGTCAATTGGTGAGACATCTGGAAAAGGTATTCCCCAGGGCAAAAAAAAAAATGAACGAACGGCCTCTGTATCGAGGAAGGTTGTGACAGAATGGACAGCATTGAGGTCGTGCATTGCTATGTTGAAATTTAATATGAAGAAATCTACGATGGTTGGGTAAAGCCCTAGGCCGTTAACACTTCAGAAATGTAACCATGTAAAATTAGCGCGTATAATATTTTTCTTCTTCTTTTTAAAATTATTATTATTTTTTTAAATGGATGAAGGACTTTGCCCAATCTTGTGGGTACAGCTATACAATTTTATTTACAATACCACATCATTATTAAAGCACATTTATCCCGATATTTTTCTAACCCCGAGTACCAAAAGATGTATTCACATAACAAAAAAAAACCTTTGTATTCGCCAACATCACGCTGTCGAATTTCAAATTTTATCAGTGATTTGAGTTTGTAATAACATTTAGGGCTAGACAGTGTAAATCTTGTTTTTAAAGAAATCCGAAAATCCTATGGAAATCCTATTTAAAAATTTTCAGACTTAATAGATATAAAGCAATCACATTTTATTTCTCGAAGAATGCAACCGTATGCTACATGCTTCTAGACTCCATGTAGACCCGTCGAACATTTCTTCAATTAGCGACGAAGAAGAAAGTTGTAATCCCCGTGGTATTTTGGCCAATTGTACGCCCTAGTACTAACGCTTGTAAATGAGGTCCATTTGTACCGCGTCTTCCCTTTGTGTCCAATGGCGCACAATTAGAAATTCAAATGACGCCAAGCCTAATTGGGCTCTCCCTTTCTGTCGCCTGCATTGTCTGGCGAAATGAGGGTGCTTTGTCTGCAATGGCCTCCCTCCCTCCGGGTCGCAGGACGCAAACATGCGCCATATTCCCATTTACCTCGTTCTTCCTCACACCACTGTGGGCGAGAGAGAGATTACAATTTCATACCGTTCTTTCCCTCATCATCTTATCATCATCACCCCACGGACCTTCTATTATATAAAATGAAAAGGCAAGCGTTGCCCATGTCGAGCCTTCATGTGTGGAAAGAGATCTTCCAGGTATTCACCCACAATGACAAGATGTTCCTCGCGAAATCAACCAACGAGCAGAATAGAAAAAAAACGGCATCTTAGTCTGTACGCTTATACTCTTACAGAAGGAGACAGCGCCATGTACAAAAGCTATCATGAGCCAGGATTTCTGCCAGGCAGCCTAAATGAGCTTCCGTATTGCAACACGCGTTTTCTCAAGGAGCATGAAGCTGATAACTGCCTCCTGCAGGAAACAGTCCCCGGACAATGTAGGACCATATAGCCTCTGTCACAGTGTCGTTGCACACGCACTGACTATACTTTATGGCCTGCGCAACGCCCACGTCTCTCATGCTTCTGACCATGGCAGTCCTAGCGTGTGTGGAACCTTGGTGACCTGAACAGTCCCGAGGAGTAGCTTAAGGATCTAGAAACTGGCTTATATTAGAAGCCCTGATGAGCCATGCCCTTCCCACTTTAAATGTTCATGCATTGCAGTATAAAGGCTATAGAATTGGCTTTCAATGATATTTTTATTAAAAAGAAATCAGCATTAAATATTTGTAATTTTCAGCGATAGATGGCACTAATTTGGCGATGATATTTTATATGATGTTCATTAACTCTTTTAAACTTTTTTTCCGGTTTCACCTTGAAAGGTAATACTTTTTTATTTAAACCGGGGGGTCGGATTCTCCTTTGATCTCGTCCTCAGTTACTTCTATACACATACTATATATAAAAATATTGTACACGCTCCGCGTCACCTGGGTTTGTCTATTTTTGTAAACTAGTTAAAATCTCTGTCTTACTGCGGCTAGGTAACGACGTATTTCCTTACCATTTGGCCTGTTGCCATCTCCAGAGCAGGTACCTTGCTGTAAGAAGAAGGAAAATATATCTTTAAACAAAAGGCGACTTGGCAAGAGGGATCTTCCCGGAAATGAAGTACTGTCCTGCCTTCATTAGGCCAGTCGGCTTAGTCCGGACAAATCTTGTCGTATTGTTTATTTCTTTCTCCGGGAATTTGTATATCCTGCTGCTTCTATCGTCCTTTGTTCCGTCGCTTGCTTCTTCAGGGATTAGTCTCTGCGCGCCCTTGTCTCCCCCTCTTTGGTCGTTTGCTTTCTTCGAGGACTAGACTCTACCTGCTCCTATTGCACTTTGTTCCGTCTCTTGCTTTCTTCGAGGACTTGTCTCTACCTGCTCCTATTGCACTTTGTTCCGATTCCTGCTTTCTTCGAGGACTTGTCTCTACCTGCTCATATTTCCCCCGTTTCGTCTCTTGATTTATTCGAGGACTTGTCTCTACCTGCTCATATTGCCTCTTGTTCCGACTCTTGCTTTCTTCGAGGACTTGTCTCTACTTGCTCATATTGCCTCTTGTTCCAACTCTTGCTTTCTTCAAGGACTTGTCTCTACTTGCTCATATTGCCCTTTGTTCCGTCTCTTGCTTTCTTCATAGAATAGTCTCTGGGTTACCAACCTTTTGACGCAACGACAATGAAGAAGACAAAGAAAGATATGCTCACTAATACGCTGCTAATGAGAAACTTTGAAGTTTGAATGTGACATTCCCAAATAGGTGATGTGCCTTATTAGCTAGGAATGTGCAGCTTGTACATTATTTTTTACCTTAATAAAAATTCAGCTAAATATTTTATAAATGAGATATCAAGGAAGAGGTAAATTATAAAAAATGCTGTCTTTATTAATATTGTACACTTAGTTGTTGTTGGACGTCTATGGTCCCTACACCTAGTTAGCCGTTTGGATTAAGAAAAAGAAAATAAACAGTAGAATCCGACTTTACGCTTCGAGTGACCACAACCTTATCGAGTTAAAGGAACCAGCTCTGTTTTTATTAACTTGTAACCTGATTGGGCGGGTGGCAGCGTGCTCTGATTGGTGAGGATGGGTGGTCACGTGATGCCTCTGTACACAAAGGCAGCTGCACAAAGAAGCAATTCCGAAACTGTGTTTGGCACACACACAAGAAAAAAAAATCTCTGCAATAAATGCCACTTCCTCCCCGATATAACAAGGTGAAGCGCATTCAACACCAAACAGAATCGATAAGTAATTCATTCAACAGAAAATTAAACACGGGGGAAATTGTATGTCCCCCTGAAAAATTCTTTACCCCACTGTATTATCTATCTCACCCGGGATCATATATTTTATCTTTATATGTTTTTTATATGGGTTCTTTTCTCCTTACATACTAGTATGAGACTATGCTCGTGTTTCTCCAAACTTGTTTATTCTTTATAAATGTATTAACAGATTAAACGCCGCAAAACTAACACACCTCCTAATTACACCGGCTTATCTATCTATCTATCTAATGATATTGATTAGATATATATATATATTAAGAAAAAGGCATTTCCTTATCGTGTAACTGAAAGTTGCTGATAGCTTGCGCCATCTATCAGAATAAATATCGACTATTCGTTAATATTTAATTATTCCAGAATTGGCCAGATAGCCATCAGCAACTTTCAGTTGCACGATAAGCAGATGTCTTTTTCTTAATTTATTCGCCTTATTCCATTACAATTTCACATTTGTACTATTTTTTCACATATATATACACTAGACGAATGGCCCGGGCAACGCCCGGGTTTTACCCGAGTGCGAATATATTTTAAAAACGTTGTCTTGGGTGGTCGCTATAGACAGGGTGGTCTGTATAGACAGGTGTATGTATCACACAGCCGATAACAGGGTTGTCTAGAGTGGCCGCTATAGACATGGTGGTCTGTATAGGCAGGTGTATGTATCACACAGCCGATAACAGGGTTGTCTAGAGTGGCCGCTATAGACAGGGTGGTCTGTATAGGCAGGTGTATGTATCACACAGCCGATAACAGGGTTGTCTAGAGTGGCCGCTATAGACAGGGTGGTCTGTATAGGCAGGTGTATGTATCACACAGCCGATAACAGGGTTGTCTAGAGTGGCCGCTATAGACAGGGTGGTCTGTATAGACAGGTGTATGTATCACACTGCTGATAACAGGGTTGCCTAAGGTGACCGCTATAGACAGGGTGGTCTGCTGATGACAGGGTTGCCTAAGGTGACCGCTATAGACAGGGTGGTCTGTATAGACAGGTGAATGTAACACACTAATGATAACAGGGTTGCCTAAGGTGACCGCTATAGACAGGGTGGTCTGTATAGACAGGTGGATGTATCACACAGCTGATAACAGGGTTTTCTAGAATGGCCGCTATATACAGGGTGGTCTGTATAGACAGGTGGATGTAACACACTGCTGATAACAGGGTTGTCTAGAATGGCCGCTATAGACAGGTGTATGTATCACACAGCTGATAACAGGGTTGTCTAGAGGGGGGCAGGGAGGACACGTGTTCGCCGGCAGCCAATGGGCGCGCATTCTATCCGTGAGCTTCAGAATAAGGCAATTATATAAGTAGATAATATTGTATGAAAAAACGAAAGAAAATTATTTATTATTATTATTATATAAAAATAATATTATTTATTTTTTTCTTTCGTTTTTTCATGTGTTAAGCGTATTTACGCAAGTTTGGTCTTAAATACCCATTTCTTGGTTTTTCAAGAAGCCACTGGGACCAAAACATCTTTTTTTGGTCGCAGTGGTTCAGCCTACTCCACGCTGACGAGCGCCAAAAGCGCGAAACGCGTTCGTGGATGGCTTTTCTTGATATATCAAGAAATTGGGTTGGCCAAATATCATGGAACAGGCTAAATCAATGTTTAGTTGATTTCTATTCCACCAGATGGTGCTCTGCCTTCTGTAAAGCACATGTGCTCCTGGTCAGGATATGCCATTTTTAATATATAATATTGTATATATGGTGCATATGTTTAAGACAGGTAATGTCCCTATAACTTAATTAAAAGCCAGATTTTTTTTCTTCATAGAATTTTCGTCATATTTTTCATTACCGTAAAGATAGAGGCTGCCTGGCCGGCATTCATAGTTCTTGAAAATAAAGATACTTCGGCCAGTAAATCTTTTTATTACCTCGACGTTTCGACAAAAATATTTTGTTCTTGTCAGGAACAAATAAAAATTAAAACATTTGGCAAAGCGTTAAAAATTATTCTAAGGCTCCAAGGGCATTCTCACGCGATATTTCAAATTTTGATATTTTTCATTGTATATGCTTTAAACTGATACATATATATAGTCATAGTATAGCCACGCTTGATAGATTAAAACAGGAAGTAGGTGAATAGCGTGGTAAGTTTCTTTATTCCGCACAACAAGCTTTCGGGCATCAGCTGCCCTTCAGGTACAATGCGTGATTAGAAAGAGTGAACCAATATTGGTTTGGTTTAAACTTTGAGTTTAAAATTCAATTGCCATTTATCGTTAAAATTTGTAATACTTATTTTTGGCAATGTGCTTCTTTTTCACATATATCAAATAGTATCTCTATAGACCTTACTGCAATGATAAAAGTTATTGAATGAGAGGGTGAATCCTCTCAGCGTCCAAATTAATCTCCAGACCGCTCTACTATTGATTTGATTGGTTTTCTTATATACCCTGTATTTACTATGGAATGTGGCTTAGGGGTGTTTATAGGGAACCTATGTGTGGACATGGGCTCTAAGATTCTTTAAAGGAATCTTGTTATAGGGGCAACGTTCACATACACACGTAAATAATTCTTTCAATTTTATAGTTACACTGTTTTATTGATTGAACATTCTTATTTTACATCTCAAATCGAGTACCTGGTTTTAACTTGACGTCTATAAACTGCTTGAGCAATTCCACTGATATTTGGTACACTTAGGTAAATAAAAATAACAAGTGCCTCTCTCCTATATGCCAATTTTAGGTTATATTTCTCATACCACCTTTATGTGTGGTCAAAAACTTTTAAAATTGTATTATTTATTGATATGAAATATACAAATGAGTATGTAGGTAAATAATTTAGCTAAACTTAATAACTTGCCAATTAGCTTAATTGTTTTAGCTAGCAATAAATAGATTTCGAAGATATTAAAACTACATCAATTGCACTTACATTGTCACACATTTTGTGCTTATTACCGTTCAAGTCCCGTTCATTGAAAGGGCTATAATGCTCTTTAATTATTTTATATTGTAGCAAAGTATTTATTGTTCCTTGTTCCAAAATCACTTTATTAGTTACCGCTCAAAAAGAGCAACCTAGTTTATGATATTTGCAACAATGAATAATATGTGAAGGTTATTCACATATTAAACAAAATGTTAACGCGGGATTCAATCCCGGTTCATGGCTGTCGGGAATCGAGGGTGTTACCCACTCGTCCACCGACTCTTAAAGTATTTATTATATACTAGACGAATGGCCCGGGCAACGCCCGGGTTTTACCCGAGTGCGAATATATTTTAAAAACGTTGTCTTGGGTGGTCGCTATAGACAGGGTGGTCTGTATAGACAGGTGTATGTATCACACAGCTGATAACAGGGCTGTCTAGAGTGGCCGCTATAGACAGGGTGGTCTGTATATACAGGTGTATGTATCACACTGCTGATAACAGGGTTGCCTAAAGTGACCGCTATAGACAGGTGAATGTAACACACTGATGATAACAGGGTTGCCTAAAGTGACCGCTATAGACAGGGTGGACTGTATAGACAGGTGGATGTATCACACAGCTGATAACAGGGTTGTCTAGAGTGGCCGCTATAGACAGGTGTATGTATCACACAGCTGATAACAGGGTTATCTAGAATGGCCGCTATATACAGGGTGGTCTGTAAAGACAGGTGGATGTATCACACAGCTGATAACAGGGTTGTCTAGAGTGGTCGCTATAGACAGGGTGGTCTGTATAGACAGGTGGATGTATCACACAGCTGATAACAGGGTTGTCTAGAGTGGTCGCTATAGACAGGGTGGTCTGTATAGACAGGTGTATGTATCACACAGCTGATAACAGGGTTATCTAGAATGGCCGCTATATACAGGGTGGTCTGTAAAGACAGGTGGATGTATCACACAGCTGATAACAGGGTTATCTAGAATGGCCGCTATATACAGGGTGGTCTGTAAAGACAGGTGGATGTATCACACAGCTGATAACAGGGTTGTCTAGAGTGGTCGCTATAGGCAGGGTGGTCAGTGGTCGCTATAGACAGGGTGGTCTGTATAGACAGGTGGATGTAACACACTGCTGATAACAGGGTTGTCTAGAATGGCCGCTATAGACAGGTGTATGTATCACACAGCTGATAACAGGGTTGTCTAGAGGGGGGCAGGGAGGACACGTGTTCGCCGGCGGCAGCCAATGGGCGCGCATTCTATCCGTGAGCTTCAGAATAAGGCAATTATATAAGTAGATACACAATATATATAAATATTTTTATTACAAAATATAATGCGGCTTATGATTGTAGAACGACATTTGAAATTTATCCCGCATGTGTTTCTTTTGAACGAAAAATCGAAATTTATTTTAAGGAGAAATAACGATTATTTCTAACCTTAGGGATGAAGTATGAAAAGATGAATTGTGAATAGTAATGATGAACATAAAAATAAAAGTGTCCAGGGATGGGAATCGGACCCACAGTGTCCGCTTACCGGGCAGATGCCATGTCCACTAGGATACCCTGGACATATTTTTCCGTTCCTAAATATTATACTAAGTAATTTTATAATACAATAATGCGGCTATTTTCGCTATTCTGGAAACTTACCTCATTGCTTATCTTGTATCTTATAAATGTTGATTCTATTTTTAACCTCTCAAATAAATTACAATGTCATTCTGAAGTTTGTCTTTCCAATTTTCAACGTTACAATATAAAGCTACTGATCTGAACATTTTCCAGATATATCCTGTCCGTAGTTTACAAGGCTCGATGTGCCATCACAGGGAGAAGGAAAGAAAGATGCACACTTCCAATAACTATATATTTTTAAAATTTATTTTTACACTCCACACTTTCGGTCGATTAATTTCAAGGCGTAATGATTCGGAATGTTTGCTTTCTTCCATTTTTATTGGCCTCACTCTTTCTTTAATTTCTTTCTTTTTTTATTCTTCGCCTTCCCTACTACACAACGCTCTCTTCATATTTTTACCTTACACGCTTGCCGTTTTTTTCTTTCTTTGCTTACTTATTCCCCCCATTTAATGTACGTTCGTGTGAGGCGTTTCTTTTTATTAATCCCTAAATTTCTATTACCATTTCCTCTTAATTAATTACCCTGGGGTATTAGTGTTTTGTTGATCTTTTAGAGATTCTTTCTCTCAACTTTTTAAAAGAGCCCATCCTCTTTTTATCTATAAGATTTTTAACTATATATTTTTCTTATATACATTTTTAGAATTATAGAAATGTAGTTTTAAGTACCTTTTTTTTGTATTTGTATAATATCCAAGACGTTCCAAAAAGGTTTTATAAAAATATATAAAATAAACGTTCGCTCCATATGTTTCTTTATTACGAATTATATCATAATAAAAGTTTATAAATGTTAGTGTGTAAAAGAAGTCATGTTTTCGGCAAAAGTTATCAAACCTAACTGTACCGATGTACTTACATCGCCACGTCTATCAGCCAGCAATCGACATTTGGAAGTGTCGCCGCTGTAAGAAATAAAAAGAAAGAATCTCCGATAAAAGATCACCTCGACACGGACTGGGCGGAATCACAAGAGATCCGCTCCTTTGTTCTCCCTCCCATATCTTCCCTTTATTTATTCCCCGTCTCTCAGCCAACTTTCTTATAAAATATCGAAGGCACTTGTCAACAACCCATGTAGTGGCTATAGAGTACGGATGAATTTATCAGGATTACAATGAAATAAACGAAGCTGCGACTTTGAAATGTCCCTTTACAATATACCATGGTATGTGTAGTACAACCACAAGGTATTAACGCACTGTAATTATTTGTAAGCACGATTTTCTTTCGAATAAAAAAAACTTCTTTTCTGTCCATAATGAAGATATTGGGAGGTCCTAGCTCATCAGCGGTGAACCCTCCCAGCGGTTTCGCCAGTTTATTCAAACAGACAGCTCTACTATTGCGCATGCATCCATTCGATATCATATTGCGCCATTCTGATTACATATCCGGCACTTGAAAGGAATTGTTGGTTAAGTTACTTAATGAAGGTATGAACATTTTTTTTAAGGAGAGAGAGGTTGTTCACACTTGGTTATCTCGTGTATCTTCAATAAAGCTCACTATTTATCTTTCAGAGTTATTGTCTTTAAGTTTGTCCATGAGTGTATATAGGACCTACTTTTGGTGAAACGTGGCGTAGAAACGAGATAAAATAAACTATATACACGTTTTAGGATATTTCTTTTTACGTCGTTGTATTAGGTGTTTACCTGTTTATATAGAGTAAACTGTAAGACAATATTTGCCTCATTGCAAGCATCTGTTTTTAACTCGTATAATTAATATTAACCCATGCATCTTTTATTGAAAGTAACGCATATTCATTAAAATATAATACCTAGATAAAAAAGGTTTGTGTAGACTCTATGAAGCCAAATTACACCAAAATAATATAGCTACGCTGTCTAAGTTATCGACCCAGTTAGACAAGATGGACACCTATATAGCTGGCAGCACAAATTCCCCCCGACGGGAATGTTCCTCCTCGGATTTGCCAGATCCCATCTAAGCGGATTTATTCCAACACTCGACTACTAATTGTTAAAGCCATGGCCTCTTCCATGGCGACCGTCTGAAGGCTAGGTAGAGGAAGGGTTGGATTGCAGTCGAGGGAGGATTCCTGTTCTTCCAATCATGTTATTTACCTTTCATTAGGGCCACCGCCGCCCCTCAATATTTGTCTGGCCGGCCGGGTCTCTAATTGGCCAGCCAAGATTTGTTCCTTCCTCTCCTAGACAAACATCCTCTGATATAACACCTGTCTCACTTTATTCTTCTACTCCTCGGTGATTTGTTCGGAGCGGGCAGTTGAGCTGTTTTTCATCCTCTTCAAGTACTTTTATCCCAGCTCATGTTATCCCGGTCTGTACAGCAATGAACTGTAAATAGCCGTATCTCTATTCTGGCCTATACACGCAGCGTTGTTGTTGTTGAACTGCACTTAAATCTCCTTGCTTGTATCATGAAATCTCGCCTTACTCTGCGTGCCTTTCTTTGTGACGCTGGAATTCGACTTTCCCAATCTACGTACCTCTGTACATATTTGAATGATATAAGTAATGATGAAGTAAACGAAAAAATTGCGCTACAAATTATAAAAATAAAAATACAACCTTTCGCATTGAGTTTCTTTTATTCTTTTATTCTAAAATTATAAAAGAAACTCAATGCGAAAGGTTGTATTTTTATTTTTATAAGTAATGATGTAAAACATTTTTGTATCTTTGCAACTCTCTGAACCACCCTCAAAGACCTTGGAGTAAAATTGCATCACTTCCAAATGTTTTACCACGTAAATAACGATTTTATCTTCCAAACAAGCAGAAGTTTGAGGATGAGGGCTGTACGCAGGGTGAGACATCAAAGTCCACCTATACCCTGCAATCTTCGCCAAGGTTGGATGTAACGTGTGAGGTCTCGCATTATCTTGGTGAAATTCGATTTGGGTGTTTTTTAATTCAGGTCCTTCGTCTCTTTTTTTAAAATCTTTTTCTGATGATATATAATACATTTCCTTGTTGATTGAAGAATTTCTTTCAAAACTGTTAACCCTTAGTTACTGGCGCCTATTTTCCTTACACAATTACTGGCGTTCGGCCTCTCAGGCCGTCTTTTAAAATCAATAATAAACCATGTTATTTATAAAATAAAAAGAAATTTAACGTATACACATAATTTCCAAAGAATAAATATTTTGTTTTTTTTTCGAATAAACAGAGCTTTAAACAAAATTAAATGAAAATGTACAAGAAACTCTTTCTATCTAAAATATTCTATAAATATTCTAAAAAATTCTATCTAAAATATTTTATTCAAGATTAGGTGCACAATTCAAGCATATTTCAATAGAATGATCTTTGCAGATTGGTTCTTTGCATTTTTTGAATTGCATTTGAGTTCGACGATCTTTTTTACATAGGTAGCATCTTTTGCGTTTTTTGGACCAAGGACTGCCGCTTGTGGATTCCTAGATAACACATATTATTGATATTTCGTTTGAATATCAAATAAATATTTGCCTACCTCAAGTAATGAAGTTCCAGCATGCTTCTGAATTAATACTTGCAGATCTCTTGACAAATTTTTGGCTTGATTTCTCATATTCAAGGCATCTCTCATTAGTTGTAGAGCAAGCTGCTTTATAAAATCTTTTCGAGCCATTCCACCGTCTTGTTTGACAGCCTTATAAATTACTGCTGAATTTATTGCAACCACATCCAAAAAGTTGAAAAATAAACACAGGGGCCATCTTTTGGTTCTTCTTCCAACTGAATACATGTCTGATCAACTACATCTACACCACCTTTTGTCATATTATAAAATGTGATTATCTCGGGCTTTTATTGTTCAGCAGTTTCTTGATTAATTGTTGTGGTCGAATGCATTGTGGAGAGTAATATAACAGATTTTCCAATTTTAGAGACATAGGATACCAAATTTTTGTTTTTTGAAAAACCAAAAGTGGAACCGAACTTCTATTATATTATACAAAATTACAATCACAAAACACAATTTAGAATGCATATAATTGAAGCAAGAGTAATAAAAAAACGAATGCTCAACTTATTTGTTGCGTTTGAACGTCTATAAAACCAAAAGTGAAACGGCCAATAATAGGGGCGCTAAAATTCCCAGTGACGTAACTACTGGCGCTCGGCTTTAAAGGCCGTTTGATTTAATAACTCGGGATATACAAAATATATTTCTCTTAAAATGAAAAGTTCTTCAAATAAATGCATTTTATTAAGCTACCTAAAATTTTGATGAAAAAATATTGCATTTTGAAAATTTCGCAAACATTTTAAATTTTCACACGGCCTTTCAAGCCGAACGCCAGTAATTACGGGTTAATGACTATTAGCCCTTCTTGGTCCCAAAAGACAGAGATCATGATTTTGTCCTTGGAAAGGGTAAGCCTAGGTATTTTCTTTGTTGACGACGTGTTTTGGGTTCATCGCATGATTGGCGCTTAGAAAAAGGATCATATTGATAAATCCAAGACTCCTCACATGTTATCACGCCTTCAAACACCTGAGAAGTTTCTCGAGAAAAAGTCTCCATGAGGTCTAAACAAATCTCTTTCCGAATTTACATCATCTCTCGTTTTAGAAGTTTGTGCACCTATTTTGAGCATAATTTTTGATATCCAAGATCATTAATAAGTTGAAGAACACTTCCTTTAGACAGGAAAGTTTTCGTCGTCACTATCTGGTTATTCTTGATCAATTCCTCCGTTAGAGCCAAATTGTGGACCATCACTACAGAGGTACCTGGTCTTTCTTTATCACTGATATCCAAACCACCAGTCTGGAAGCACGGAATCCATATTTGTATTGTGCTTCTATCCATGGTTTCGTTTCCCTACACAGACTTCAGCTTCCAGTAAATTACAGTGGCTGAAATGTTTCCGGACTTAAACAGGAACTCCATCACCGACCGTTGTCGGATTCTTGTGTTTTACTTGAAGCTGCATATATAAAAATAACAAAATATATCGTTGTTCTGTTTGCAGATATAAAAATAGGAATGTTTATTTTATCAGAAAACATTATTTTTATGATGATAAATTATTTAAATTCCAAAAATAATTATCTCTTGTATAATACCATTTGATATATGTGTGGACATATATTAATAATATTCATGGATTTCTCTATTTTAAAAACTATATATATTGATTAAACGGAATATTTTGAATCAAAAATAAAATAAAACATTTTATTGTGATTACGAAATTCCAATAATTCGCTATAAATCTTAAATATTTAGGCAATAAAAAGGCATATATTGGAGTGAATAAAACGATTTATTTTCTAATATTTCGGTTGAGTGAACGCCAACCTTTGTCAAGGCTTAAAAACGTATCTCTTTTGTATGAACAAACTGGAGTTTGTTGTTGTTATAAGTGTGTGAAATGCAAGTTTGGTGATAGATGGTCACGAACCTAGATTTGAGCCAATACACGACCGTCGCAACGGTAGCTCCTAGATCGATTCACCTTATCTGTGAGCGGCGCGGGAGAAAAGCTCCTTTACTCTGCTACGACTGACTAATGGTCGCCACGATCGAGAATTTCTCCGCCGAGTCTATCCTGCTGCCCCTCTGTCTGTGTGCGGGGGAAGCTGACTCCCGCGCCATGTAGGATCACTGGCGGTGGGTCAGCCAAGAGTTCTGAATTCTTGGGTCTTCGCTTCGTGTGTGCGGGATTGGGAGCGTCCTTGCCGAACGCCTCATGAAATACCAAGGTGTACACACGGTAGTACCACCCCCCCCCCCCCGCCTTCACGAGGTTTCCCGTGTCACCTTCGTGCCTCAGAGGTCCCTGATTCGTCGGCAGATTCAGGGAGTACTGGGAACTAAGGGCACGAGGGCTAAAGGGGGGGGGGGGGGGAGTCCTATTGAAGCGTAGGACAGGGTTTTCCAAGTCCGAACGAGAGGGCCCGGACGGCAACCTGGCTAAGTAACTCTCGAAGACACCTGTGGGTGCCTGGTCAACTCCACTGAGCTAGACCATAAAGGCGGGCGCGAGGGGCCATACAGATGACCGCTCGGTGCATGGAGAATGCATCATTCCTTTGGCTGGGTGACTGGAGGAGGTAACAGGGATGCAAGGACCACAGGAGTCTATATCATCCCTGGCCCTGCTTCGCAGGGCCGAACTTTCTATCTGCCACTCTGTGTCAAAGGGGATGCAAGGGCAGTTATGCCTATATCGTCCCTGGCTCAGTCTTTTGACTGAGCTAAATTTATTTTCTGCCACTCTGTGTCAAATGGCCGCATAGGTACTTGTATTGAATCCTCCAGGGATAGAATTGTGGTCCGTAACCAAGGCTCGTGTTCAGTCCAGCTGTAAACAACGTCGTCCTCGGTAGTGAGACTGCGAGGAAGAAATCTGGAGGCCTGGGTGGGAAGGTACTTATGAAAAATGTGAACTATGTTTGACACGTATGATTCTTTTAAAAATAAATCAATTTTCTACTGTCCTGGCTTATCAGTGGTGAACCCTCCCAGCGGTTTGGCTAGTTGATTTGTTTTTAAAAGAATCATGCGTGTCAAAAATCGTTCAAATTTTTCATAACAGATGGCGCGATAATGCATCATATAGATACTTGTATTGAATCCTCCAGGGATAGAATTGTGGTCGGTATCCAAGGCTCGTATTCAGTCCAGCTGTAATCCACAAACAACGTCGCCCTCGGTAGTGAAACTACGAGGAAGAAATCTGGAGGTTTGTGAACGAGCGGTAAACTCACAATATTGGCCTGGTGAAAAAATAATGATCCGTTTTCTCGAGTATAATATTTCACTTCTGTGCTGAGAACATGTACGAGAAGATCTACGTATGTTTTCCCACGTGACGCAACGGAGCGTGGCCTTGCCTGCATGGGTGAGTCAGTTGTTGTTTTTGCTCTCTATAGATGGACATTAAAACATGGTGGCAGCGATAGCTGGTTAAAATACGAACCCGTATATTGCAAAATATCGATTTTTGCGTACCTTGGAAGATAATTCAACATGGCTCAGATTCAACCTCCAGAAACTTTCGACTTCTCGACTCCCAACGAATGGCCCAAATGGAGGAAAAGATTCGAACGATACCTCGTGGTCAGTGGAATGAAGAAGAAAGAGGAGGCGGACAAGATCGATTTGTTCATGTACTTGATGGGCGACCGCGCGGATGATATATTCAGGACCTTCAAGTTCGAAAAGGAGGAAGAGGCAACGAAAATTGATTCCGTTCTCAAGGCGTTCGACAGCCACTTCTGTGTCAGAAAGAATATTATCTACGAACGTGCGAAATTTAATTCAAGAATCCAAGAGGATCGGGAGCCAGTGGACGAATTCATCACTTCATTGTACAAATTGGCTGATAGTTGCGAATTTGAGGGTCTTCATGAGCAGTTGATCCGTGACCGAATAGTGGTTGGAGTGAGGGACAAAGCTTTATCTGAAAGAATGCAGTTGGACAGCGAACTGACTTTGGAAAAGGCGGTGAAAATGGTTCGACAGCAGGAAGCCGTTCGACAGCAGCAAGTCGACCTGCAGCGTCCCTCAACAAGCCAAAAGGTCAATCAGGTGAAGTTCAACTCGAAGAATTTTTCACCGAAACAACAACAGCAGCCTTCGAGGAAGAAGGAGAAGTCAGCCAAAACAAGATCACGATGTCCAAAGTGCGGAGGTTTCACCCACAGGGAAGGACAGGCTTGCCGTGCTGAAGGACAGAAATGTAACCTGTGTTCAAAAACAGGCCATTTTGCAAATTGCTGCCCAGATAAGCAGGCGAAGACTGCGGAAGTCAAAGCTGTTTCTGAAGGTCTGGAGGTCTCAGCTGTGGAGGATTCATCTAATCTCGATAATGATGAAGACGAGTGCAGGAGGCGATGGACAGCAGAAATCCAAGTGAACGGGAAAAAGGTGAAGTTCAAGCTCGACTCCCAGGCGGATGTTACATGTGTTCCTCTGTGTCTCTTCAAGAAGATAATGGGACAGCAACGACTAGTGGAAAGTGATATCAACATTAGAGCTGCTGAATTCTCCGAACTTCAGACTGTGGGTATGTTTATATCAACGCTGCGAGATGGCAATTATGAAATCAAGGAGAAGATTTATGTCATTGGTCGTTTGAGTGAACCTCTTCTGAGTCGCCGGGCATGTGAGCTCTTGAACCTGGCGAGGCGAATTGAAGTGGTTGCGACGAGAATCAACCCGATCAAGGACGAGATGTTGACGAAGATTTTTGAAGCTCAACAGGAAGATACGACCCTGAAAGCAGTAGTCAACTACCTTGAGCAAGGCTGGCCAGATAAGAAGAAGATGTCACAGGCTCTGCTCTCTTATTGGCATGTCAAGGATGAACTCGGCGTTCAAAATGGACTACTGATGCGTAGCTGTCGTCTTGTTATTCCAGCAAGTATGAAACTGGAGATCCTAGATAAGTTGCACGCTGGGCACTTCGGGATTACAAAAACAAGACTTCGCGCACGTGAGACAGTATGGTGGCCTGGAATTTCGGAAGAGATCGCGGAAACAGTCAGAAAGTGCAGTGTCTGTATCCAGGAAGCCGTCTCAAAACATGAACCTTTGATACCAACCAACTTTCCTACACGACCGTGGCAAAAGATTGGAATGGATTTGTTCAAGTTCGAGAATAAGTGGTATCTAGTCGTCATTGACTATTATTCTCGCTTTCCTGAAATGGTTCAGCTGGATCGGCTCACAGCCAGTGTGGTGGTGCGTAGTTGCAAATCCATATTTGCCCGACATGGAATACCAGAAACTGTTGTAAGCGATAATGGGACGCAATTTGGAGCTGCTCGTGAATTTGCAAATTTCGCAAGGCAGTACGGATTCACACATGTCACTTCAAGTCCTCGATTCCCGCAGAGCAATGGGATGGCAGAAGCAGGTGTGAAAATTGCTAAGTTGATCCTCAAGAAAAATCAAGACCCATCGCTTGGACTCCTGGAGTATCGATCGACCCCTTTGGAGAACGGTTTCAGCCCTGCTGAGCTTCTCATGGGACGTAAACTCCGAACGACCTTGCCAATTGCACCAGAGAATCTTAATCCAAAGTTGGTGGACTCTCAGACCCTGAAAAGAAAGGAGGGGAGAAGGAGAAAGGATATGAAATCCAGATATGATCGACGCTGCGGAGCTACGGACATGGAGGAGCTATCCGAAGGTGACACTGTTTGGATTACAGATATGCGAACCTGGGGGATTGTAAAGAAGAAAGCATCGACACCAAGGTCGTATATGGTTGATACTCCAGTTGGGACTTTACGTCGAAACAGGTTCCATCTACGAAAAGGATATGCAGTGCAATATCCAGCCGACCCATCGACGCCGACCTTTTCGGGGGAGGAACTGGTTGAAAATGAAAAGACCCCAGTTGTGGATCATCCCTCTAACGACTCAGAAGATAAGAACCCGGAGTGGACGAATTGTTAAACCTGTGGATCGCCTTCATTATTAATTATATTATGCATTTAAAGTTTGTAATGTATATATATATATTTCAAATCTTAAAAAGGGGGATGTGCTGAGAACATGTACGAGAAGATCTACGTATGTTTTCCCACGTGACGCAACGGAGCGTGGCCTTGCCTGCATGGGTGAGTCAGTTGTTGTTTGGCTCTCTGTATAGATGGACATTAAAACAACTTCAAACAAAATATTATTAGATCGAAATAGGAACCATTCGATTCAGCACCTTTTTTTTTTTTCTCAATGAGAAACAAATTTGTTAACATTCATGGACAAAATTTGAGGAAGTGAAACGTCTTTTATGTCGCCAGTTTACACTGTATTTAATACTACTGTTACAGCAGTAACTCTAGACACATTTACCCTTCATAATACGGACATGAAGTTTGTCAACACAATCGCGATTGCCTCCCACGTGTCGGCCACTACGTCTAGAAGTTATTTGGTCGTTATGACCGCCATGTTTTATTCAGCCGGTTGTCGGGACAATTGGTATGCTCGCTCAATCCTTATTGAGTTGTGACACTGCCTGGGTATCCTCCTCCTTGCTCGGATTTCTCAGAGGATGTGCATTAAGTTTTTGGCACCGCAGCCTTTCTATTTTATATCAATGCTCATGTTACATTTCTAAACCATTCCCGAATATATGGTACATTTCTCCAGTACATTCTTTAATGATACATTGTGTTTTTGTTTATTCTAGTTTATCAACATCGCTGAATATATTTATAATTACAGCGTGTAATGAATACTACTTTTATCAATTTTTTTTTTTTTTTTGGTTTAATGGAGTTCCCTATAATCCTTGCTCTTTGTTATTTAAATGGGATTAGAATACATTTCTCTCTATTGTGTGGGGAAACATCTCTCTATAGATAAAGGTCTATATGTGATCGTGGTCAGGATATGTCTTTTTTGATTATATTGTAACGTAGCAAATTAGGAAAGATAAACCTCAGAATTACACGGCAATTTAGTTAATG
The DNA here is from genome assembly GCA_030710605.1 of Cordylochernes scorpioides. Classification (NCBI taxonomy): domain Eukaryota; kingdom Metazoa; phylum Arthropoda; class Arachnida; order Pseudoscorpiones; family Chernetidae; genus Cordylochernes; species Cordylochernes scorpioides. The sequence goes on along the minus strand of CP092876.1, from coordinate 59,925,175 downwards.
TAGAACCAAATTAATAAAATAGCGAGAGACAATAAATGAATGAAATATACAACCAATTATGTTATTATAAAGCAATAATGCGCCGTCTATACCTAAAAAATGAAAATATTCAAAGCACGAAAGTTTCTTTTTTCATAAAAAATAAACTTCTACTGTCTTTACTGCGATGAAAAAATATTTGGGAGGGCTTAGATCATCAGTGATGAACCCTCTCAGAGGTTTCGCCAATTTAATCTACCAGACCGCTTCTTAGAGCTCTAATACTGTATTGGACGATTCTGCTTATATATGCTACACTGAAGGATGGAATCTTAGAATACGTATATACGCACATAATTATCTATGTATCGCAAAATTGGAGAGGAGTGGACTTCAGGAATTGATTTAACTATGGAGATAAGCACCCCCACCAAATATCCTTTAACCTTAATGTATACTATTAGAGCCACTCTCTTTCTCTCTTTGAAAAAAAAAAAAAAGTTTTTTTCTTTCCAACTCTGTGTATGCATTGCTCTTCATTTCATCCTTCAGTTTGATAACTTTGATGGCAAGTAGGCTGTCACTCAACATGGCGGGTGCTGGTTGGAGAATATAGCGCCTGTTGAAGAAACATTACTGAGTGCCTCTATATATAATATAGCTCTATACACTAAGCATTTTTGTTAAACTTGGTTCAAAATGATAATATTTGATCATTACGAATATAAGTAATATGTTTACTAATCCTGCCCAACTCTAACTTGTTTTATTGAAGTTATTTAAAAGACTTTCACGTATTTATGCTAAAGCTTTCAGCCACGTTGTAAAAGGAAACCTCAGCCTTACTTCTTAATTAGTTATGTTTGTATTCGATAGATGGCGCCACCAGGCCAATTGATTTATTATCATTGTTATTAATTCTTAATTCAAATTTGAATTTCTGTCTAGCTAAAAGAAAGTTTTTGGAAACTTTTCTATATTTCAATTAATGTATATTGGGTGTCAAATATATTTCGAAATGTGAATTATAAACTTTTAATGGGATTTCAATAAATAATTCAATACAGACGATACAACGATGCAAAATATATATTTTGACCGTCTTTATTATGAAAGGTATGTGAAAAAAATGGTTAAATTTATTAAACTATTTCTCGATTTGTCAACCTACTGCATTTTTTTCGCCAGTTTCTTCCACGTTTGAATGTTGTCAGTCAACTTCAAAGTGACCAGAGAGTTACATTTTCATTTTAGGAGTCAAACCCATTTTTCATGATTATCTTTCTAACCTGGAAGGATCAGGTTTCTAATATATCTTATTGTTTGTTTGTTTTTTAAATTATATATATATATATTTTTGTATAATATGTTTATAACTGCTCCTGTTTAAAAATGTAAATCGACGCAATTATCCCTAGTCGGGATATCGCGTTTTGTGTGTTGAAATAAAAAATACAAAAAAAAAACACCAAACTTTATGACAAGTATGTTTGAAGGGATTAAAGATGAGGAAGTAAAGATGGAAGTGGATAAAAATGAAATATGTAGTGAGGTAGTGATTTCGATTAAATAAATGGTTTGTGCGCTGCGTTTGGAAGCTATCTCCATAATATCAATATATACCGGGATGGACATTGTCCCAGTATCTTGGTAAGAATGCTTTCCTATTGTAGGATCGGAATTATAGAAGTCAAATTACACCGCTAACTGGCTAAATATACTCACATGGACAAAACCTAAGAAAGTTGTACCTTTTAGCATATGTATATCGGGATTTAGACAATAACTCTGAAGGATATTTGATACACAGTAACCTTTATTGAAGACACGAGATAATCAAGTGTGAACAAAATTGTCTCTGTCTCCTTCAAAAAAAAAAAATATATATATATATAGATAACCGGCGACATTAGAGATTCTCCACTTCCTTAAGTTTTGTCCATGAGTATAAATGTACCCCAATAAATGTATTTTACTTAGCTACGATAGTGTCTTTGTGATATAAATTTGTTCTAATTAGATTAGTAGTAGCTCTCTAATCGGGGTTCTCAACACCAGCAAAAAATGTTTGCCTATCACAAATTCACATATTTAATGTAAGCATTCAGAAAAGAGCGCTCTCTTAAAAAGGTTTGTATATCACAACAACAAAAACTTCAAAAGTTTATAACAGGAGCTCACACCCTTTCTCCTTCCCTTCCTCCCCCGTCTATATTATTATTCTGTGAAAGTTGCCTCCGAGACAATGGGAATCCATTGTTGCTCTATTTAAGATGGCGTCCTTCCTTTGTTCAATACGATTTCAAAGAATCTTCTGCCTAAGATTGGCGTCAGTAGCTGGTGTAGCCAAAAGTTTTTTTTAAATCTCCTCTACCTTACTGGTTTCTTTATCACCCTTTCCTTCCTCGCAGTTTATTAGCATTATTTTTTAACATTTAATGTTCCTTATTTTTGTGTTATTTATTTTTTACTGTCATTTCTCTTTTCAAGCGTCTTTAGTAACTCCTTTTTCATTTTTTCTCTTTCATTCCATTATGAAAAGGCTGAATTCTTACCGTGTTTTTTTTAAATATTGTTGAACAATGGTTGGATGCAGACAGATTTCTCAGTGAAAGGACGATGTGGGAATTCAGAGGTTGGTTACCGTCAGGATTTATTTTTATTTTGAAGTCGAGGAATTTCTCTTATATTTGTTTTCCTGCCTCTTCTGGTGCCAAACTCTGAGAACCAAACCTAACCTGTTACACTAGGCTCTCTAAAGCTATAGATAGCTATAAGAACCACACAGTACACTTCTCTTATAATAGTGTTATCTACTTTTCAACCCAAAACTTGTATACACTCATGGACAGAAATTGGAACGTCTTTGATGTCGCTTGTCGTCTGTTTTTATTTTATTATTATTTTTTTTTATGAAGGAGACAGTAGAAATTTTGTTCCCACTTGGTTATTACGCGTGTCTTCAATAAACTGTGTATCAAATATCTTTCAGAGTTATTGTCTGAATCCCGATATATACATGCTAAAAGGTACAACTTCCTTTAAGTTTTGTCCATGAGTATAATTAATCTATAAAATTTTAGATATATATATTGTCACGGCAGAGAGAGAAGACAATATTTCAAAAGTTAAAAATAATTTATTAACAAAATCTATAGAATGTAAAACGTGATAAGGTAAGGACGTAGCTGACGTTGATTACAACAGAGTTTTTGCAATAATGATTCAGTGACGATATTCTCTCGATTTCAATTATACCATTTATATAAGTTGAACTTAGAAGAGCTAAAAATTGGTTAATACAAATTTTCAAATAAAAACGTTCGCGATTGTAAAACATTGGTCGGATGAAACTAATTCTTCGTCCGTTTACCAGATCTCTCTACTATTTCATTTAGCTCAGTACTTCTTCCCGCCGTAATTTTTCTTCAATTTAAAAGTGGCGTAAAGTAATTCTAATTCTGGATTACAGATGGCGCGCTCATTAGTACGGGAAAAAAAATTCGACAAACTCCCTCTCTCATACTTGTACATGCTTGTTCGACGGTACAGATACTACAATAGTATATAGATACAGAGAAGATTAGCATGGCCCCTGTGCAAGAATGACACGCAAAAACGTGAAGTGTTCTCTCTCTCTCTGCCACAATGACAGAGTATTGTGTAGAAGTCATTACTTATTTACAATACTCTGTCATTGTAGCAAAGACGTACAGACTTCGGTCTAGGTAGCCAATGGTGTCATTGTAGCACAGGCGTACAGACTTCGGTCTAGGTAGCCAATGGTGTCATTGTTGCAAGGTCTGTCGAATTTTTATATTTTTAATGCAAGTAGCGTGGCACGAACTTTCGAATTTAAAGACAATGCTCGAATGTGTCTAATAATTGTAAGGGGTTAAATTTGTGACGAGCATCAGACCTTTCAACTTTTAGCATTAAGTTGGTAATAAATATTGTTTCATAAAGATAGATTTAAGAGTATTTATATTTTAAAACCACATATAACACTGTTCTATGTTACCGTGAAGATTCTACTGCAGGGTCGCTTGGTAACGCTTCTCACATAATTAGTTAGAAATCATGCCCCCAGATGGCGTTAGTATATCTACATGGAGTACTGCAATGTGCGTTCCACATTTGTATTTCCAATTGTAGATGTATATACAGATTAAATCAACCTAAATTACCTGATATTTGAGGTTTTTTTAATATATAAATGTTCTCTATATTCTAACTTTCAACTGTTTGTTAATTAATCTCTATACAATGTTATATTTTTTGTTTTGAAAATAGAGCAATCCATATTTAATTCATTAGATAATAATTAATATTGGCAAATATATCTTTTATTAAATCCAATATATGCCTTTTTATTAACAATGTTATATCTTACAATTATTTGTCGCTCCTAGAGAGGTTCCCTATATGTTACAATTATTTGTCGCTCCTAGAGAGGTTACCTATATGTTACAATTATTTGTCGCTCCTAGAGAGGTTACCTATATGTTACAATTATTTGTCGCTCCTAGAGAGGTTACCTATATGTTACAATTATTTGACGCTCTCCTAGAGAGGTTCCCTATATGTTACAATTATTTGACGCTCTCCTAGAGAGGTTACCTATATGTTACAATTATTTGACGCTCTCCTAGAGAGGTTGCCTATATGTTACAATTATTTGACGCTCCTAGAGAGGTTGCCTATATGTTACAATTATTTGTCGCTCCTAGAGAGGTTGCCTATATGTTACAATTATTTGACGCTCCTAGAGAGGTTACCTATATGTTACAATTATTTGACGCTCCTAGAAAGGTTACCTATATGTCACAATTATTTGTCGCTCCTAGAGAGGTTACCTATATGTTACAATTATTTGTCGCTCCTAGAGAGGTTACCTCTATGTCACAATTATTTGTCGCTCCTAGAGAGGTTACCTATATGTCACAATTATTTGTCGCTCCTAGAGAGGTTACCTATATGTTACAATTATTTATGACTGCTAACTTTCCTCCTTCTGAATTTGAAATGGAATATAGAAATTCCCGGCCAGCCGCCAGAATTCTGAGAGTTTGTACACTTGCATTGTTAACTGGATTGAGCGATGTACAAAATATCAGACTCTTACCTTTCTTTGTATAGGAGAAGAAGTGTCTGGAAGTATATTGAAACCATATATATTTTAAATTAAGCTTTTATTTTTAAAATGCGTTAAAAATAGAAAATATTTCATCTACCATCATCGATAAATCATTGTATGAGTCAAAATGAAAACGGCGGAAGGTTGATTATATTATTCTGAAGAAGTAAAAAATTGTAGTAAAACATAAAAACGTGCAAACAGTTGCTTGACATTAAATTACATATAGTTCGAAATTTCAATGATGATCATCTCCCATATTTCTTATTTTTAATGGACAGTTTAAAAAAAATGTTTGCCAATTTATTTTTTGATATTTTGCTATATATTATGTAAAATAATGGCCACAAAGAGCTATATATAAAAAAAGGGCGCCCTCATGTCAGCCCTAACCCCTAACGGCACCCAAGAATTGACCCCCCGCCATAAAACACACCCGGGTCGTCCGTAGTTACAGCACCCACTCCTAAATGTGACTCCTTCCAGGGAAATGTCTTTTACGGGGTCGGGAATTGGCCTGCACTTCCGAGGCCCATTTTGGCCGCCATCGGCTGGCTCCTAACGTCCAATAACACCTAAGGGCCATTGACGCCTTTAAAAGGAGCGTTAGTCTTCTGCCGAGTTTTATTTGAACCACGAGACACACGTTTTGCTTGTTTTTAAATGGTTCCGGATAGCTGGATATAAATTCTTAAAATTAGCTCGAAACAGAATTGTAACACGCCATAAATATATTTATAACATCTTTTAAATAATGTGAATAACCCTCGATATCTCAATTTGCGCATTGTCTTTTTATAACTAAAATTTCTAATTTTTATGAAGTTTAAAAATTAAAATTTAAAAAATTTAGGATGGTGTAGCCGAGGATTAATATTTGCAATATACTATCTAGAGCTGCGAGTATGGGTGGAAGTAGGATTCTAGCCTAGAATTTTGACCATCTTCTATGATAAGAGGGAAACAAATATTACGGGCGATTCCCGCCCCTTCAAACATCGATGGCATTGATTGAAAGTCAATTGCCATCCACAACTGCTGATGACCTCTTCGACGATAAAGGGGACATCCCATCGACCAACTAGGCCAATCTGAACATTGCCATAATATCTTTGACGAATTCTGGCATTGATTCCTGACATTAGAAATCAGGGACATCTGAGAGCACATCCTAATTGCATGAAAAATAACTCTTTCGTAGGAAGAGCTTCCTCGAATGTACCAAATTGTTATTTAAATTAAATATCTCGAAGATCGATAGAGGATACCTTTCTTTAAACGCGTTTTTTATTCCTTGAATTCAAGCTTTCGAACTTATCAGTCCTTCGAAGGGAGTAACACACTGAGTTAAAGTTGTTACAGTTGGTGCGATGCCTATTTCACAAGTTTTTATTTTTTATTTTAGCATCGTTGTTTATGAAAATGAAATTGAAACCATTTTATCAATTTTATCTCAATTGCAGTGTAATAAAGGGCTCTAGGAAAGTTTCGCAATATTCCTTTTAATTTTCACAATCTTCTTCATTCGTCGAAACCAGTCGCGAAACCAACTCCTCCACGTGGTTTCTCCAAAGAGCCGGACGCATTAGTCATCCCACGCTATCAAAATGTCGATATCGCAGGAAAGACTTTCAGCATGTTCTTCACGTGAGAGAAAGTCTGAAGAGAGGATGTGTTCCTGCATTTTCAACCCAGTATGTGCTAGTCTGTGCACACCTTGGAACGAGAGCATTGTCGCGGTGGAAGAGCCATGGGTCAGCTCTTGAACGTGGACGTAACCTTTTGATAGTTTGAATAACTTGAATAAGACAGTTGGTATTGACTGTGTCTTTCTTTGGAGCTTCCCGCTCTCCATAGCTCCTCTGACAGCTAACATTCTCTTCTTTGCGGATCTGGATTTTAGCACATTGTACTTTCAACTACAAATGCCCACACTTTGTTCTCGGCTTTATTGGCCACATCAAAATGATAGAGTCGTATTATATCACCTGATACTCCATTATCAAACTTTTTTAGCATCTCTCGATACCACGCAGTAACCCAACGGTGTACGTGAAACACGTCGTGTCATCTGCCCTTCGTTCAAGGCTTGGGCCACCCAAAGAGGCTACTCACGTGTAGATGGTCATGCAGAATGGCATGAATTACATGTGCAGGGATGGCCAAACTTTCTCCTTTCTGACGATTGGGGTTACGTGTCTATCGGTTTCTACATTTTTCTGACTGCAGCAATGTTCATCGAATTATAAGGTTGGACATCCTGATTTTGTAGCATCTTTGATAACAAAATTACGCCACGGAAACACCCGAGAAACCACCTGTCCCAGAATTTTGAGATATGCTCTGAGAAACTATCGGACGACGTCGTCCAAGTTGCATAAGTATGTTGTGCACCTGAGTCTCTTCAACAGGCTGTCTATCACTCTTTCAAAAGTCCTGGATGTGTTACAAAGTCCAAACGGTATTACCTAGAATTCAAATAGACCGTCTGGCGTGACAAACTCAGTTCTCTCTGTCTTCTTTGTCTATTTCGAATTGCCAGTAGCCTGATTTTAGGGTCATCGTTTAGTATAATTTTGCACCTCTTAAACTTTCTAATACATCGTAAATGCGGAGAAATAGGGTACATATCTTTCTTTGTGACTTTGTTCAAACCTCTATAATCAACGCAAAATGTGCAGGAACCATCTTTTTCTTCACTAGGACGACTGGTGAGGCCCATTAAATTTCAGATGGCTGAATGATGTCATCTTTGTCGACCTCATCCTGTATGATCTTACGTTCGGCTGGGGATACTCGATAAAGCATTCACCTGATTGGTGCATTGTCATCTGTCACAATACGATGCTTAATGTTTTTTTTTTTCAGATTTGTCGTGAATGCCAATGGCGGGGGCTGAAATTTCGGCATAGCATTTTACAAGTTTTAATATTTCTTTATTTTTCCTCGGGCGAACGTTCTGATGCGATACACGATTTGATATCTATCTCTATATTGTGTGGATCATAAGTTAGAGTTTCAGGGGGGTGTAGGAAATCATCAATTGTACAAATAGTGTGGTCATCAATTTCAGAAATGTGAGCAACACACATTTCAGAGGAAAACAAATTAGCTTGCGTGCTGCAATTTATGACCCAAAGCTCCGCCTTGCCTGCCCTATGTAGTTCCGTAATGACGGAAAATCGAGATTAGTATTTCTTTCACCAAAAATGATTTTTATAGCCCTAGGTTATTAATCTTTTGATTCCTGCTATTTCCGATGTGAAACAGAGAGCATTTTACTCGACTTTGTGGTCTATGGTCATCCTCGACGATGCTAAATCAGCATTCTTTGTCTGTGAAATGGTTATTTTGATTGGCCACAGTTAATAAATGTACTTGAAACTTTCAGTAAATTTCATCCTCGAATATCTTCGTGGCTACAACTTCGAACGGTTATAGCAAGTTATTGACCTCGAGTTTTATGGTACACATCCCGATGGACGAAACAAATTGGTTGCTCAACATTATACTCGGCCTTCAAACACCACAATGTTTAGTTTTCAACCGAATGCGTCACCGAGTATGATGCAACTGTGTCTACCAAGGACCAAACATCGTAACCATTAATGATTAATTACAATCTAGATCAGAGTTCATCTCTGGCGACCTCACCTCTTTTGAGAGTCGCGCCACTTAGTTTTCCTGAAATATAGGCTTAGAAGAGCGGTCGGAACTTCTGCTGGGCGACTGGGACTGGCGTCTTTCATTCCCGAACCTTTCACGGCCTGGGCATGGTGATGGGATGATCGCGTCGGTTTTTCCCTTCGACTTCAGATTTCTGTGAATACTCTTTGAGGTAAAGATATTGGTCCATTTATCTCGTTTTCGCGATACTGGCGGCGACGTTCCTTATAATAACATACCACGTGTCCCAGTCGATTTCAACGGAAACAGATCGAGATGTTATCGGCAGTACGGAATTGGTCGGTTTTCCTACTTATACAAGGTTTAAGCTCCCACTTTTTTCTTTCTACACTTGGCCGTATTTTGTGGCTACCTGTTTGAACTTTCGATAGTAAGGTTCCTTCCACTCTACAACATTGTTTATTTATTCTTTTACAACACATTTTTCGAATGAGCTGCTCGATTCTATTTATATTGCTCTCCTCTGTACTTGGAGCAACGTGTCTTTTAAATTTTGAACTTTCCCTTTTTTATTTAAGTCCTTAATCCCCCTGCATTGCCTGCAAAACTCGCTGACTGTCTCAACTTCTATGGAGAGAGGACTTGATATATTTTCCCTGTGATTCCTTTCATTAAGTGGGCTCACTTTCTTCCATAGAAAGATTGACTTGGCGACAGATGTTCTGGATATTTCGCATGCAGGACTCGCACGATTCGCCTAACTTTCGGGTGCGAGTTTTCAGTTTTGTTTTGGCCTATCTCTCTCACACACACATACTTATTTTGAATTTGATTTTTCTCTGAGAGCCAAAACTTAATACTTTTGTCACTTTGAGAAGTATTTCTGTTATGCTACGTTTCATTCCTATACTTTGAATAATTACCGCTTCGCTGGTAAAAATAAGATTTTTATCCACTGTGGTTAAGGTGGCATTTGATCACTAATGAAAATTGCCGCCTCTCAGTAATATAGCAATACAGAGGCCGCCTGCTCGCAGTCTGTGTATGTTGACCTGCCTAGACCGAAGTCTATACAGCACGTGCAGGGGCAGGTAGTCTTGTATTGCAAGTTACCTAGATTCGCAGTCTGTGTATGTTGACCTGCCTAGACCGAAGTTTGTATACCACATGCAGGAATACGCAGTCTTGTATTGTTAGTTACCAAGACTCGCAGTCTGTGTATGTTGACCTGCCTAGGCCGAAGTCTGTACACCACATGCAGGAATACGCAGTCTTGTATTGTAAGTTACCAAGACTCGCAGTCTGTGTATGTTGACCTGCCTAGACCAAAGTTTGTATACCACATGCAGGAATACGCAGTCTTGTATTGTTAGTTACCAAGACTCGCAGTCTGTGTATGTTGACCTGCCTAGGCCGAAGTCTGTACACCACATGCAGGAATAGGCAGTCTTGTATTGTAAGTTACCAAGACTCGCAGTCTGTGTATGTTGACCTGCCTAGACCAAAGTTTGTATACCACATGCAGGAATACGCAGTCTTGTATTGTTAGTTACCAAGACTCGCAGTCTGTGTATGTTGACCTGCCTAGGCCGAAGTCTGTACACCACATGCAGGAATAGGCAGTCTTGTATTGTAAGTTACCAAGACTCGCAGTCTGTGTATGTTGACCTGCCTAGACCAAAGTTTGTATACCACATGCAGGAATACGCAGTCTTGTATTGTTAGTTACCAAGACTCGCAGTCTGTGTATGTTGACCTGCCTAGGCCGAAGTTTGTACACTTACACGGTCTATGTAGAGAGACAGGCAGTCTTGTATTATAAGTTACCTAGACTCGCAGTCTGTGTATTTTGAGCTACCTAGACAGAAGTCTGTACACCACATGCAAGGTACAGGCAGTCTTGCAAGTTGCCTGCGGTCTGTATAGAGATGGTCATTGGCTATTCCGCCGAGGAATACGTGGAAGTCGGGGTCAGCGGACGTCTGGTGCCGATAGCGGTGTTTACCCCCGGCGGCCGATATCTCCACTGCCGTTGCCACTTAAATAAACCAAGTTTGAACTCAATCTAGCACCGTTGTCTAGGTACCAAGTGTTTGTCCTCTCCTCGGATCCATAGAAGGATCTTTCTCTTCCTTACGTGACACATCACGAGCCTGTTGTCATTTTGAGCAGTCATTTGAGATGTAGTTCTATTTCGATGTTACAACATCTTTCCTCTGCACTTTTTCTTGTTAATCCCTATCTTAAGCCTTAATTGCGCCCATATTATAGAGCCTGGGCATCTTGATGAGGTTTTAATTCAATAAAATAATCTCTTGTTTCAATATTAAGGTGAAATATCAGGCTTCCAGGGAAAAGTTAATTTCCAAAATCTTTAATCTCCAGCTTTGGGGCACGAACGCCCTTCTACAGGAGAAAACATGATCCTGTAGAAGGGCGTTCGTGCCCTCGAAAGCTAGAGATTAAAGATGTCGTAAAGAAACTTTTCCCTGGAAGCCTGATATTTTTACCTTAATATTGATGAGGTGTATTTTTCTTTCCGTATAGGTTGGGGAATATAGATGTCAGAGACCTAGCTAAATATGTGGTGGAACATAATATAGTTGTTTACAATTTAATCTATTTTTATATACATACATAGATTAAATTGTAAACAACTCCGTCGCCCATGCACAATTCAAGGTTATTCACACTGTAATCAATTTATAGCCCGAACATTTGCTTATCACATTTAAAACTAAAAACCTAACTCGTATGAATGCGCATTTTGAGCCTTTTCAAATTAACCCTTTTAAACCCCGTAGGGTATATGTGTTCTGTTCAAACTGTGAGCTGGGATCAAGAATTCTCTCGACACCATATAAAAACAATTCTCCAGCATAAAGCACTACTATTTGAATGAACTATAAACATATTTGACATATAACTTATACCCTCCCAATTCCACCTTCTATAAGCTTACCATCTATGCATAAGAAATGGAACTAGTTAGTGTGTACGAGTATTTATTCTGCAGAAAAAAAAATTTGATAATACTGTATTGGACGATTCTAAGAGTATTAGGGCTCTAATAGGCGATCTAATGGATTATATTGGCGAAACCGCTGAGAAGGTTCACCACTGATGAGCCACAAACTTTCCCAATAATGTTTCATCGCAGTAAGAGCAAATATATTATATTTATCTTGAATTTGACGTTGTTTGTTTGTAACTCCAAGGAGGTTTGAGATAGGAATCTGAGAGAGAATTTTTGTATTTCTTCCTCCTTTTTAGGTAATGAACAATCGCTGAAAAATACAAGTCTCAACTCCCAACAGTTTCTGAGTTGAAATGATGCATCGCACACACACAAACTTCGTACACGCTTGTTCGGCGGTACAACTACTAAAATTGGAACGATACAGAGAAGATTAGAATGGCCCCCGCGCAAGGATGACACACAAACATTGTATTTATTGTTGATTACAATGACAGCCAGTTCTAAGACTTATTAAAATCTTACCTTAATAAAGCTGAAAGAGTTAGTATGATACTGTATGTTTCACTAATAGATGTTCAACTATACCTAATGTAAATAAATGGGGAAAAACTGATTATAAAGATATAGTGTTTTATATAGTTCTTGTATCTATTCTATAAAAGCTTATATGATGACATTAGCCATTCTACACCCTCTCATTTTTTTTATTAAAGTCATATAAAAGGGTTTTTTAAAATATAAATTTGACTATTTCAGCATTTTCAACTTGCTCACTCGCGATGAGAATTCTATTATTTGGAACATTTTTGAATGGGCCATATTTAAAATAATAGAACCTTGAGACCATTTGATTAAAATGTGCATAATTACTTACTGTATATCAGTACTTATATCAAAACAAAAAACACCTGAATTTTTGAAGACTTGTAAATTCAGTAGTCTCTGATGAGCGACTCATCCCATGAGCTACCACATGAACTACCGTCTCCGGGAACGGCCAGCGACCACTAAAAATCGATTTTTTGGGCTCTCATGAGGGACTATTAAAAATTAAATTTGATAATTAAGGTTTAAAATATTAAATTTTAAAATATTAAATAAAAAAAAATATGTTGTTAGATATTTTGCGACGCAATTAACGAGCGCTTTTTGAACAAAGAACTTTACCCTCTTTGTCATTTCAAAGCATCTCTTGTTTTGTTTTCTAATCGTTTCTCTCAAATAATAGGTTATTTACTTTGAAATTCAATCTCTTTATTTTTATAATTTATTGTGAATAAAGGTTTAAATAACTTTTTATTCTTAACAAAATGTTTTTTTTTTTTTTTAATAAATGACAATATAATTGGTGTTAGCGATTGAAAATTTGCAAAATAATTGTTGAAGCCCATTTTCAAAATTTTATCAAGAGGAACTAAATATTTTATTAATGTTTAATGTGGGTTATTTATCGTAAAGATAGACGTTCCCTGACCGGCACTCATAGTTCTTGAAAATAAAGATACTTCGGCCAGTAAATCTTTTGTCCTGACGAAGATTTTTGTCGAAACGTCGAGGTAATAAAAATATTTACTGGCCGAAGTATCTTTATTTTCAAGAAATGCGAGTTATTTATTTAAAGAAAAAAGAATTTATCTGAAAATAACATTACAAATGACCGATATGCTATCCAAAATGTTTCCAATATCGAAGCAAAAGCTCGTTATTTTGCTAAAATAATTCAATGCTTCAACTTTCTTTTCAAAAGTTTGATAAATAATTCTGATAAAAATGAATCTTTAAGAGTTGGTTGTAAAATTTACAAATAAAACTTTCTGATTTTTAACCAACCTTGAAGCAAAGAACTATTACTCCTTGTATTAGAAATTCTTGATTATTACAAAGTATGTGATAACGTTTTATTTAAATTAGTTTTCAAATAAAAAGATTGAAATGAAATGAAAAAAAAAAAAGAAATGAATAATAAGATGTGATATTCACATACAATGATGAAATAGGAAAGTTGTTTTATTTTGGGACAATATATCAAGTTGAAGTTGGAAAATATCCAATTTCTATATTTGCCACCCAATACTACAAGTAACTGACAGCCATTTGATTCCTTCAAAATTTGAAATTAAAATAGATGCCGAATATAAATTATACAAAGATTCTTTTTAGCTGCAGAAACCAAACTCTTTTAGAGATTTTTAAGACCTTGTTTGTAAAGATAAATCAAATTTATCTAATAGATGATAGATAAAAAATAACTAATAGATTGTGTATTTTTTCATTTATAAAACTAATATTTTAATAATATAGGATGTTTGAGTTAAAAATTATTTATACTTCAACGTTTATAAATACTTTATTCTAACGTTTCAGCGACCCGCTGTTACCTTTATTCAATAAATTCTATTTTGATGAAGCTTATTCGATGCCAAGTTTAGAATGGCCTGATATTTAAAACATGTAGAGCACGCAGCGCATTGATAATGAAACTTTGGAATCTATATTAATAAAATGCAAATTTCATAAGTGTTGTTCACTAAAAACTTTCGTTACAATGCATCAATTTCGACCAAATTTTCAACATTTATGTAAAACGAGATGGAGCAGGTTTTGCTTAACATCAAAATATTTTTCCTAACTTTAACATGCGTAACTTCGCTGTTATAATATTCGTTAGGCAAACTTTCACTAGGATAATATAGTATAAAAAAAGGTTGAAATAAATCATTTTAAACTATAGGGAGTCGGTGGAAGGATGGTCTAAACCATTGCTTTTCGACCGCTACGACCCGGGATCGAATCCTGCATTGGGCACTTTTTTCTCATTAAAAAAATGCTCCAATGGCCCCCGATTCTTGCAAAAGTCTAACCCAACCAGCGAGTGCAAGTAATCAAACGGGGCTCTGGCACATTTGTAAGTGCAAAGTCGAACTGCTTTTCACATGTGTAGACATGTGGTGCACTTACAGTAAAAGCAGTCGCTAACTACTTACCATGATTATCATGGCCTATACCACGTGTACTAGTGATACATTTTTTAAAACCATATTATAGAGCCAACCTTCAAAATGGTGTTTTCCATAGACGGTAAATTATTAAACTTATGTAGGTTATATAAATGATAAAGTAAAACATGTACTATGTTTGTGGGTTGAAAGAATTGATCATAACCTATCATGACATGACTGAGTCTGCGATGAGCGACCGTCTCCTTGAGAGACCAAGGGGTTGCAGTTATTTTTGGGCGGTCTTTCATGAGAGACTACTGTATTTATTATTGTTAAATGTAGATAATGAATATAAATATATATGCACATGATAATTACTTAATTATAACAGATTAATTAATATTTATCTTGTGATTTTCGCCAGTTTTTGCTCTTGTAAATCCAAAGAGGTTTGAGATAGAAACCTGCATTTTTGGATTTCTTCTTTTTAGGTCATGAACAATCGCTTAAAGTCCCAACCCCCAGCAGTTTCCAAGTTGAAATCGTGTATTATAAACATCGTATTTATAAATATTAAGTTATAATAGCTATTACATGTGCCGTACTTATATACAAACTGTATTTTAAAATGTCAAATATATATATGTCCGCGCTTTAATTTTCCTTCAGAATTTGAAATGGAGGGAGCTTTTTTTCTTGGTTAAAAGAAAAAGATGTATATATAATATATATATCAATTTATTAATCAACCAGGCGCGATATTAAAATATTTGGGCCTATTACAGAGAGGAAACAAACAAAACAACAAATAAATTAAAACTTAGAATTAAATATTTACTATTTTAAATGTATCAATCGACAGAGTTCATAAAATTTATTTAGACAAAGTGGCAGATATAAGAGAGTTGAGTGATTTTAGACCAGAAAATAATCGATGTCTAACTTTCACAAAGTTCAGACAGTCGTAGAAAAAAAGATGTATATGATACTTCTAATAATTGTCATGGTCAAAAGTATTTAAAAGTTATTGTAAAAGGGGTTGGAGTGGCGCAAACAACGTAGGATATCTTGCTAAGTTGGAGTCCATCAAGACGTCCATCTTCCAAATTAAAATGGCGCCCCTGGCGAGTGTCTGACGTTGACACAACCCACATGGCCTCTCCTCTAGCGGCCCCACACTGACTGGGTCTTTGTTCCCTGGGGCGTTCCATGGCCACTCGGCTACACATCCTTTTTCGGAAAAATATACATCAACCTTTTTTTTATTTAGTACCTGACGTTTCGGTGACTCACATCTTAAAACAAAGTAGAAAACAACAACAATTATACACAACTCTTCTGTCAATATAAAACTTCTTTAAAAACACACTCATCACTTTTACAACTATGTCTTCTTTTGGTTCAATTGATTTCAGGAGAGTGACAGCGAGTCACTTGAAACGTCGGAAACTTAATTTTAAAAATTGGTTGAGATATTAATGATATTGTGTTCCGATAAGATCTCGAATCTCTCTCAATATTTATAGATGTTCATAATATTGTTCCCACAGAAGAGCGTGTGTCACACTGGTTGTCCAGCTGTCGACCCCAAGACAACATTTCGGTCACCACTATCTAATACATCGATTCCAATTTAAAGCGTTCTCCAATCGACAAAGTGGTATCTATCTATCCAGAGAACTCCATGGTATGAGTCCTCATGTCGCGGTCCCCAGTTTCACAGAGACAAGCCATCTTCCTATGTAAGATTTCTAAAATTGTAGCGTCTTCTCGTGGATCCTCTCAATCATGGCATGGTTGTTGTCGATATTTGTAGAGTTGATCAAATTATTGGAACGTTGTTGGATTGAAGTTACATTTATTTCCTAAACACTTTCTATTAGAATAGTTTATCCCAGGTATAATAATGGTATGGCTGAAAATGCTATATTAAGATATGATTGTCGCGTATTTAGGTTGGAGAGTCTCTTTGACTAGACCTATTTAAACTGAAACTATAGCTTTCAGATTTCCTGTCAAGGCTTTATTTGGTTAATGTGGTCAGAACGATGGCTTTGTGGTGTGAACGTGAATCTTAAACACTTGTAGTCCTTAACTATGCAATTTTTCTAGTTGTTGAGAATATATGTACAGTAGAACCTCCCTGTAAAGGACACCTAATTGCAGAGCCAAAGTATCCATTAGGGAGAGGTGTCCTCTTACCGGAGAGTTGCTAAATAGTAAAAGTGGTATTTTTGCAAATTAAAACTGTCCTTTATAGAGAGGTGTCCTCTCATGGAGGTTCTACTGCATTTTCTATTTTATATTCATATAAAATTATTCATATTCTGAATTTTAATATTTTTGTTTTCGTCATATTGACATCCATTCAGTTTCCATCATAATTTTCGATTCTTTAAGAGATCTTTGCATCATGTTTATAGTTTCGCTGTAGTTAGCTATATTGTCCTGCGGAGGCATTTGCAGTTTTGGACAGTTTTTGCAGATTGCAGATTCCTCCAGCATTGAGAATGAAAGAACTGTTGGCATCCACCACTCCCACAGTTTGGTCTACAGAGAATCGTTTATTTCGAAATGTAAAGTGTTTATATATAGTCACACTATGTCTGCAAAAATAAATATAAATAAAAAACCTGCAAATAAATAGATTCGGCGCTAAATTTGTCTGGAATAAAGCTGTCTAAAAATGTTCAAGGCAAAGCTTGCTACCAGCGTGGCAAGCTACCATGGTATAATGCTCTTATTCAAACAACACAGCCCCCTGTGTTTATCTTGTGCTCGCTTGTTGACTGGGAAATGGCTCATCCTTAGATAAACATCCTCTCTCTCTCCAAACTACTGCTGCTGCCCACACATCTGCCAGAGTCTGACTTCTGGTGTAGACTATATTCAGACAGAATCTACAATAATGCTAATTGTCATTCTCAATTTATATATTTAACTAATACTTTTTAAAAGTTTTATTGATTAAGACCACTGTTTGTTTATATCTGTAAAATGTGTCATCCATTTCGACAATTTCTGTCTTAAATAATAATATAATTCACTTTGGTTTTTACGAGTGTTCTCTCTTCAATACATTTAGATCGAATTTGGTATTCTGTTTTATCTAGTATAGCGGCAAGGTATCGAGAGATTTAGGTAAAATGATTACATATCCCGTTGACTTTTAAAAATTAATACATGAGCCGGACAAATTGAAACCCTTAAGTAATTTGACTTTTTCTACGGGTTTATACTACCGTGTTGGACACTTGGTTCTGTAATTGTGAGGTACAGTTTCACAACCGACTGTTTGACCACTGTTTTGACAACCTTGCGGTTTTACTAGTAAGTATGAAACATAAGTTGCTGGTTTTACTGCCCCACAAACATAGTTTAAAACGGGTGTTCAATCCAATGGCTGAATCATAATAGTGCAATCAGTAGCGATCCATTTATGATTTCTTTCGGAGTCAATGCCCCTCCCTCCCTATCTTCCTAAGACAGAGATCGGCAAACTTTTGAGTCGGAAGAGTTAAAAATAACAATTTACAAATTTTCAAAGTTTTTAAAGAGCCACAACATTTGTTCTTGTCAACAATAAATAGCACTCCCATAAATAACATTTGCGTATAGAACTATATAAATATCCGCAGCCTCACATCCAAAGAGCCGCATATGGCTCGCGAGCCGCAATTTGCCGACTCCTGTCCTAAGACGATGTTGTTGTCGTGTCCAATGAAGAGCCTCAGATGTCTCCATGCATCTATATAACAGCATCATTGGAAAATGGGTGTCATTGCCACGTTAGTCACCTTGGAAACAGACCAGAATTTGGTCAAATATTCCAAGGGTCCAGGGGGGACCGCAGGGAGGTGTGTTCGGACTTCTCCCATCCTCCTAAGACGATGGTAGGTTTGATTACCTCTTCGAGAAAGTCCGAAAGGGTGCGAACAAAGTGAGAAAACCTTGATATAATGAGTTAATGGACTCTCTCTCTCTCGGTACCTCGCATGTGTGGTTAAAATATATTCCCACACACATTCCCTCTTCGAATTTGTACTTTTCCGCCATTAAATGGAAGATGTCAAAGTTGGGAGATGAAGGAAGGTATCCCGCAGCAGCCGCTGTGGAGGGGATGTCAACTGGCACTTGACCCAATTGGCCCCAGTTAAGTTCGTTCCCCTTCTCTTAGGATGGATATGTCGCGACTTCTGTAAGGGTGGGTGGGTTCACTGATGGGGCGTTTCACAGACTGGTTCTGCAAAATGAATGGATATGCCTTGAAATTCATTCTAAGAAGTTTTATTCAAGACTAACGGGATTTCAAATGTATATCAGCAGATGTTTTTTATTATGATATTTAAAAAATAATAATAATTTTAAATATAGAGTAATTTGTCGGTAGATCATAAATTACGTGATGCGAATTCTTCGGTGAATATTGTTCGAGCGTCTATCTAGATATTGAAAGGAAGATGGTTCTAAAACATTTCCCCTGTAATAAATAAATCATTTCAATACTACCAGCTCTGGTCTTGTCTACCATACAACGATAGATACAGTCGAACCAGAGCTAACCGTACATGAAGGCGCAACATCTGGTGGGAGATGCCGGTTTCCATCCAGTATTTTTTAAAGGAAACCTAACCATCCGTAAATACGTCGTTTTGGAGTGAATACCCCGTAAATGAATTTAATCCCTAGAAGAAATAGGATTCATGCAGAAATAAACTGATTAAACCATTGCCAAATATGCTGCCATGAACTTTGTGGGTAGAGGCCAAGATATGAGATGACCTATTCAACCCAATTTTAGCAAAGAGAAACCATTGAAAGAACGTCTTATTGATTTTTCCACAAAAGAAGACCTTATAACGAAACTGTGTATATTGAAGAATTGTAATGATTCAGTATGTTTGCAATTCAGTAGCCTGAAGAGAACCACCTTTGGTAGCAATAACAGAACTTATACACATGGGCGTTGAGTCACAAAGAGATTAGATGGCATGTAGAGGTACAGTTTGCCATGCAGCTTCAACACAATGCCACAGTTCATCGACATAGTAATGACTGGAGTATAGTAGAGCCAATCACTCGGTAACCATTTGACCAGACGTTTTCTATTGGTCACAGGAACTTTTCAAGGTATTCTAAAGCCAGGGTAAAACGAGGCAGGCGTGTTCTTGTTCTGTCCAATACATTCAACTTAAAATTTGCCATTCAGCGTTCGGCCATAGCTTGTAAAATTATATTAAGAGATATAAAAGACAAACTGTTTTTGAAACATATTTTGGCCCTTATTGTTTCTCATTAAATAAATCATCATAAAACCACATAGGCAGACCTTACCGCGACTTGAGAAAATATTATATAGTGAAACTTGGTGTTTTATTCATATTTATTGATTTTTGTTTAAGTAGGGGATTAAACATATTGCAACTATATATTACTCTCATTATTTAATATTTGCATATATTATGAGAATGAGAGGCTCTGGCACATTTATAAGTGCAAAGTCGAACTGCTTTTCACATGTGTATACATGTGGTGCACTTACAGCAAAAGCAGTCGCCTACTTCTTCCCACCATGATTATCATGGCCTAGTACCACGTGTACTAGGGATAAGCAAATAAAAAAGAGAATTTTCTGAAAATGTTCATGCATCAATAGAGTTGTGGCCGAAATGGCTGTAATTTCTATCGAGTCATCCTAATTGTTTCACTTGTTAAATTCAAATTCACATTTGAATGAGAGAAAGAGATAAATTTATAATATACTATTCCCTGAACCCATCCCATAATCTTCAAATGAAGATATCGCCTCTGAATAAGCAAACTCGATAAGCACCAGTAATGGAGGCCCGCGTTGATTCTGCATTTAAATAACTGTAAACATCCAAAGCATTTTATTTGATTTTAACCCTTATTCTATTGGGGATTTAATGTAAAATAGTTTCTCCTGTAGAAGATCTTTCATGACCGAAAGCTAGAGAGATTTGTAATTTTTTTTTTTTTTTTTTTAAGAAAAATTTCCCTGGAAGCCTTATATTTTTTTATTATAATATTGATTCAAGGGATTATTTTATCGAAGATATTGAGTCACAGCTACCTTCAATTTCCAGGTGACTAGAGGCATGTTTTAAAAGATGACAAAATATGACACCAATGTAATATTTCGACGTGGAGTTTCTACTGGATTCATTCATCTCCCTTGGCGACCTGCTAAAACACACAGAAACAATTAGAATTTTAGAGAGGCACATAGAATTCTAATCAATTAGTGGCCTCGCATAAGCTTTGCAGATGAATCAAGGCCTTCTCCCATTTAAGAATATAATTTTTAAAAGTTTTTGATGAATAAAGATAACCTGGAACCCTCTTAACATTATGTTCCACAAACAACAAAGCCTTTATTAGGTACCCTCGTCCCATACAGGATTCTCCTAGATTGGGTAAACCCAAGTAATCATAACAGTTATCTAAAGAAAGTGGAGAATAACATCAATCTTTTCCTCAAGCTGGGTCGCTCTTCTGTGTTTTACGCCTTTTGACTGTGCTGTTCTCCAGAATGTGTGAAAATCCAATGCATTGGTCTTGCTTTTCACTACTTTTACTAACATATGGCGAATTGTTTTCATACGCAATCTTCTGGTGCATAATTACTCTCTGATCCTTCAAAGCCATACAGGAAAACGACATCGTGTTTCAATGATTTAAATTATTATTCTAATATATATAAATATCTAGTAAAACGATAAATAAGAATCAGCCGATATAATATTCAAAAAATTATATTTGAAGTAAACGTAGTGACTATCGTTCGGTAGCCGAGTCTTTATTTGATTCTTTGATTAAAAAACCTGTATGTTTGAAATTTTGGTTTAAATGGAAAAATCAGTAACAGAAAGTTTTTATCGCTTCAAAAGAGTTCGCGAAGATGCAATTAAAGGAAAGAACTTTCGAATGGTTAAGATCTTTAATGATGAGAAGTCTGTTTTGGATTATATGAGCAAAATCCGAAAGCTAAAAAATTGTATGCGTACCTAAAAATGTTTTTAAAATCATAGAATAATAATCAGAGATGTTGCTTAAAAGACCAATATGGACTATGCCAATCACAAAGGTCTGGAAAGCAAGTTTGTGTTTACCTCGAATGATATGACACACGCTGGGAAATCCGCCAAAATTTGCTGGGTAGATAATTGATCCAGTGTACAAGTTATATCAGGGGGTGAAGCATGGCTCTACGGTTGCCATCAAACCAAAGTCTAGTCAATTGTTTTCCTCAAGCGAACAAAACTACCAAAAGAACTTGACTGTGCAAATCCAATTCGAAGGTCCTGAAAGTTCTGCTCTTTTACATTAGAGGATCAGTGTTTATATTGCGGTACCTAAGGTATCATCAATCATATATCCCAAAATGTTCATTTTTACCAATTAGCTGCTCTCACACTGGTAAGAAGACACCTCTCTCTAAAAGACACTTACTCTGCAACTAGTTGCCTTTAGAGAAAGGAGGTTAAAACCTCCTTAAGAGAAGCAACTGGAGTAAGCTTTCGTGACAAAGCACACCTAATTTAACACATAATCATAGAGAAATATAAGAGAGATTATTGTTGATATCATTTTTTCGTAATCCTACTCTGAAGCATATATCGATAACCCTCGTATAAAAAGTATAAATAATTAAATCTGTATATTTAGTTTTTGAATGTGTGTGTTTTCCCATTTACACCCATGGACAAAACTTGAGAGAGTGGAAGGTCTTTAATGTCGCCTGTTATCTTTTTTTAAGAAGACAGAGGCAATTTTGTTCACACTTGGTTATCTCGTTTGTCTTCAATAAAGATAACTGTGTATCAAATATCTTTCAGAATTATTGTCTGAATACCGATATACAGGCTAAATGGTACAACTTTCTTTTTTTTTTGCTTATCCCTAGTACACGTGGTACAGGCCATGATAATCATGGTGGGTAGTTAGCGACTGCTTTTACTGTAAGTGCACCACATGTCTACACATGTGAAAAGCAGTTCGACTTTGCACTTACTAATGCCAGAGCCCCGTTTGGTTACTTGCACTCGCTGGTGGGGTTGGACTTTTGCAAGAATCGGGGGCCATTGGAGCATTTTTTTTTTCTTTAAACAGAAAAAAAGTGTCCAATGCGGGAATCGAACTCGGGTCCTAGTGGTCGAAAACCAAACGGTTTAACCAGCCTTCCACCGACCCCCACAACTTTCTTAAGTTTTGTCAATGAGTGTAATTGCCCCCGTTTGGTTAATTGCACTCACTGGTGGAGTTGAGTAAGAATATCAATAATTAGGTTTTGTTAGCTCTGATGTTGTGAAGGTTTTGACCTCTTTAACTACCTGTCACAATCTGAATTCTACTTCTGGCGAAAGTCCCCATCTCATATCCCCCCATTAGGTATAGTTTAGTTTCGTATAGTCAACTTAAGTCAGGAATATACCTCAAATTTAAGTTAATTAGCTATTTTTCTCTCTCGCTCGCGCCTATTAAATGTGCATAATACAAACTCGCTATTTTACAATATTCGGGATCTTTATAAAGCGTGAAGAACGGTCACCAAACTACCTGGATGTGAAGATCATTTGGAGTGGAGGGAAGCCGGATGTAATGGAATTGGCACTTCCGGCAGTCGTCTATGGCCTCGAACTTACCTGCCGTGCTCCACACGTTACATGTCTTTACACTAAACACATTGGAATACATTTACACACGCTGTTTTATTTATTCATCACCAAGATGTTCAAATGCTATCACTCGGTCTCGCCCCATCTGACCAACTCTCTACCTAGCTCTATCTCTAGACTACGTATTTAGATTCCATCATCCCGAGAACATAGAGATGGCAAAGCTAAACTTGTCTTCTCTTTATAACTATTTGTGAACCTGACCTTACACTCATGGCCAAAACGAATTTGTACCTTTTAGCATGTATATTTTGGTATTTAGACAATAACTCTGAAATTTGAATCACAATGACCTTTATTGAAGACACACGAGATAACCATATGTGACCAAAATTTCCTATGTCACAGACCACCGGAGATATCAGATTTTCCACTTTCTTAAGTTTTGTCCATATACAAGGTACTTTCTTCATCGAGCCCCCACCTGCCTCTGACACACTTTTATTTACTTTTACACTACTGAACAAAGTATTGTCCGACCTAACGAAACAAAGCTACTACAGGAATCCAGCGATGTGTGTTCAATTCCCTCTGTAGCGCTTCCATTAGGCAACATGTGGCCTTCCAAACTGTAACCACTATCTCCCATGATAGGACGAAGTTTGTTTATATTCCATTCTCGTTATCAAGGTCATCTGATGAAATCCCCCGCTCAAGCACTTCCTTCGAGCGCCTCAAGTAAAAAAAAAAAAAAACATTTCTTACTTAATTTTCTGCTATTCGACACATTTCTGATTCGTAATTAACAAAGTTATATACGGTTAGAGTAGATTGAGATTCAAACTGATTTATTAATCGTTCATATAAGGTTAAATATATATAAAGGGAACAAATTTGAGAATTAAAAATTATCAACATCAGACGAATCCAGCTGAGAGTCGTCTGATTCGATGTCCGCCCTGGACAGACGTAGATCTCCCCCATTATTGCCATGTCGAGGAATTTCTTCCGGGCGACAAAGAGAAAGTTGTTTATTTGAAACATTTTTTTTTTCCCCAAAACAAACTCATTTCCCGATTTGAACCAAACCTCTTGATCCATATTGACATGATGGCTGTTACTCATTAAAGCCATCACAACTCCTTTTCATCCAAGCATCACAAGCTTTTGAAACACCACAGTAAAAATATATATTTTATATATGATAGTATGTCCTTAAATATTGTCATTACCACAGAGCCGTTATATATTAAGCTGTAGCAAACACTGTTGACTTGATAGGTGATGTTTCTAACATGGGTATTCCTTCTCGGAATCACTCTCATGTCAGACGTGGCCTCACACATGGAGTTGGCCTAGCCTTGCCTGTAAAGATATTAAGATAAACTTATACTACTTGTGCTAAAAGAGGTTCAAAGGAATAATTATTATTATGCATTTAAGAAGGCAAGCATTCGAGCCTAGAGCCTTCAACGGTATATTTACAAGACTTCGCCGTAGCATCTCTATTATTATTTTATTTTTTTCATTTAAGATGAGAATTCCAAAGCTTTATTTTGCATTTCTTAAAAATTAGAACTATTTAGAAACACACTCATGGAAAAAAAACTTAAATAATTTTTCATATTTTGATGATCCTTTTTTTTTTTTTTTTAAAGGATACAGAGGCAATTTTTTATTCACACTTGGTTATATCTCGTGTAGTAAGGTCACTGTAATATCTTTCAGAGTTATTGTGTGAATCCCGATATACATGCTAAACGTATTTCTAGATACTTCAATACAGTCACGTTGTCACTTCATTCCTTTGTTCCATGTGTCGACTAATACTCTCAATGTTTCAAGATACTGAAGTATATATCAATAAAGTGTGGGTATAATAAGCACACACTATCATTGCTGGAATCTTCTCCTCTTGTGCTCTGCCGTGGATAGGCAAATGTCGATGAAAATATATGACCTGCTCTTGAGTCTAGGGCAGACAAGTTTCTATCTGCGCTCCTTAAGGTCGACTACCATCGGACGGATCTAGCATCGGATTTAGTCGCTTATTTAGAACTTGCACCTTTGTTCTAACTTCCAGTGACAATATTGCCGACATCAAAACCGACAATAAACTGTTTGTTTGTTCTGGTTAAGAAAAATCTGTACTTGTAAAATATATAAACGAACAACTTTCTCTGCCTAGGAGACATTTTAAAAAACCCGAGTTAAAAAAAAAACACTAATAAAGAGTGACCCGGTATATAAAATTCATTTCTTAAGTTGAAAACCCGTTGAGTTCCTAGGACGATCAAATTCCATTTCATCCAAAGCCAGACCTAATCAGGAAGTATATTGAGTCGGCACAAGGGCAATGACATTCTCGCCAACAGTACATAACACATTTCTTCAATTTTTCAAAAAACCTTTCTACCACTTCAAAAATCCATAGAAGTAATATGCTGTTAGAAAGAAATATATTTAAAATTTTATTTTTGTTCCTTATTTCAAACCCTAACAGGCACACCCAAATGAATCTTCATTAATAGACAAGTATTCTTCCCCACAGTATCTACTTAGGGAAGATGTTCTATAGAATAATTCCACAACTGGCTCCACGCCAGAAATCTCTTAAGTTGTTAGCATTGAGTTTAGTCAAAGTCGTCAGTGGTCGCAGATCACATTCAATAATTCTGATATCCGTATATTGTGTGATGATGAAGTAATAGCCAATTTTTCTTTCACGACTTTTTTCTCCAGATTCATCTTCAATAAATGGGAATCTTCTGTGAATTAAATAAGGCGACATGTTTCTAGAGATGAGTTTCTTTTCATTTTTATTGAAATCTCAATATTTCGGGCATTACATGAACTGGAGTACAAAAATGAACAATGATGAAACGCCCATCTTGTACTCCTGTAGAAGGGAGGTAATGCCCGAATGCTTCAGATTGCAATAAAAATGAAAATAAACTCACATCTCCAGAAACCTTATGCCTTATTTAAAATCATCTTCAGTTTTCGTGGTCCACGACTTAAAAGGTATGCGTTTCTCATTCTATATTTTAACACGCCAAGATTGGCCAATGGTGTTGTGGCACATTCTTCATCACCACTCTAACCTTCTGTTATCTCGGGGAGATTTCGTTCCACGTCGGGAGAGTTCCATTTTGGTAGAGAAATTCTGCCAACTTACCTGATGATGGGAACGATGGACGCCACATGTGACACGGTGAAATGCTAATCCCTTAGGCCCCATACTTCTTTACATTCCATACAGCGACACCCTATGGGAAGTAAGGAAGCGTGGCGCCTGGGCTAGCACGACCGAAGAAGTGCTCCGTTCATTTGACCCAAGCTTGCCGTCACCGGAACTGACTCACTCGCCCTCCCGCCCGCCGCTGGCGCCGCGGCGGAGTTACGTAAAGATTGCCTTCTTCAGGGCACTGTTGTTGGCACACTGGGACTCCTGTTTATACGGACTCTAATGCCACTTGAACTGCCTTATCCTTCATACGAATCAAAACGCTCCAAGCTACCCATCGCATCCAGTAGGAGGCATGCTCTTAAACTCCTTGTATATCGGCAGACACAGACAATAACTCTGAAAGCTATTTGATACACAGTGACCTTTATTGAAGCCACACGAGATAACTAAGTGTGAATAAAATTACCCCTGTCTCCTTTAAAAAACAGTACACGGTGGCATCAAAGACCATCCACTTTCCTAAGTTTTGTTCATGCATTTAGATTCTTCAATCTACACTCAAAACATGATGAGCCTCCCAATACACTCTACCATAGGAATGGGAGATAAAATTTTAAAAGCAACGGAAAAAGTTTTTCTTTTGAGCAATAGACCCCTGATCTATGTTGTATTTTGAAAGAAGGTAATTTTTTGTGTGTGACAATAAAAATTATATTTTACAAAGAAATCGCTCTGTTGGCTCCTATAAGCCACCATCGCCAGACTAGAGTAAAGTGGAATTCTTGAGCTGGTATAAAAATAAACACCACCATGTTAGGAGCTGTCTGTACACACGACGTCACAGTTGGATGGTATGTTAATAGGATTTCTCAGCGTGAATGTTTCACTTTTGAAGCTGTTGCATCTTTGTGACGGCTGTGAATATGGAGCTCGTATTAAAACATCTTGCCTAATATAAACTATGTTTTTTTAAATCTTAATTTTTGTTCAAATACAAAGGCACATAGCCCTTAATTATAAATATACGTGTTTTTTTCCCCTGTGATGTTTTAGAACTATAGAAGGCATTTTCATGCAATAAATATCAATTCTCTTTCTAATTAAAGTTGAAAAGAAATCAAAGGTAGTTTTTTTTTTGCAACAAATTCATTTTTACGTGGTGGGACCCCATTATTAATTACTTCTCTATATAACGCAAAGTAGTCATTAGATTGCAACATAACAGAAAACTGCAACAATCCTTGTATCCCTCCCTGATGGGGTCACGTGGTTGCTTGCTTCCATTTTACCCACAGCGATGATCCAAACAAAAATGCTAATCTTCCCTGAAAACTGGCGCGTTTGATTTGCAGTGTTGTTATAATAACGCCTTCAAACTTAATTGTTGAAAATTTCTATGTGTAACGTTCTTTGTTATAACAAATGATGGCAATATGCAAGGTCCCTGAAGCCGGCGTTCTTCTAAATCTTGTTGATTGGACCACACCTCAAATATAATGGACATAAAAGGTATCGCCAACTAAATGACCCAATATTCAAAATCCTCATCCACTGCCCACGCACGTTTTTATTACAGCGTCGAAAATATAAGTTTCCCATATGTGCTTGAGAGACAACATCGACATCAATCTAATCCGACACTCTGTCAACAGGTGAATAATTTGTACAATTAATTTTTGATTATATGAAATTATATAAATTGTGATGATAATATATGAGATATAAATAAATACAATGAATATGTTATACAACTCCGTTGCTGAGATCGCCAGCGTCTCTCGACGAAGTATAGACATAGACCGTAAACTTCGCCGACGAGGGGTTTAGTGATGGCGTGGTCCTCGAAATCCACCGCTTAGATCTGGGACTGTAGGCCCAGCGGCCGCCTGATGATGGAGAACGCTTCTTGGGTGAACAGACGAGAACGGCGCTTCAGAACCAGTAGCAGCGGTGGGCGAGCGATATGTCGCTGGAGCTGTAGGATATGCAAATAGTCTGGGATGAGACATGCATGCAGGGCCAAGTGTAGGGCGATATGCTCAGCATAGTCCCCGAAGGAGAAGCGAAGGACATGTCGGCCACGGGAGTCCAGTACCCGGAATGCCCTGAGATTCGAACAGAGTCAAACGGTAATGCTCCAGAATTCGACGCACAATGCGTGTGCTGATGCGCAGGAACAGCTGGCCATCCCACGCAGCATAACCTCCAAGCGCCTCTCCTTGTACACGATCCGTGCCTTTTCGGCATAATTTAGGTTTAGAAGAAAAAATACGAAAACTTGTACGAACGTCCTCTTATAAAATAAACTTCTCCCCGACTTGTATTTCTTATCCTATAACGAATATTATCGTTGTCATAATTTATGTGTGTGGGCGCCACGTTTAAAATTCTGAAATATTTTTCAATCCCCTCAACATGACGATGCTCCGTCAGTCTCAGGATGGAGAAGGAAGCCAGCCAGGACAGCCATCGTCCGCTAATTGCCGTAATTGGTTGATTGCAGGGACAATTTCCTGTCTCTCGCTGATTAGCCAAGCCCGCCCGTGGCTTGTTAAGATGAGGAGTCTTCAACGTTTACAATTATAGCAACACATGCACTGTCCGGAGCAACATTGACTTTGTGCACTTGGATATCTAAAACAAAGTTCAAACAATTTAAGTGCTATTGAAATCTAAAATTTCACGTCTTAAAATAGTATGGCTGTTTTTACACTATTATATAGATAAAAGAATTAGCTACATCAGAGACCATTCTCGAGACGCGTGAGCCTGTAATGGATTTTTTTAAAGGTTAAACCTAGTACTTTTCTACAACTTGTTAAATAATGTGAAAAAAAATTGCAAATGTAAAATTTCACTGGGATAAGGTGGATAATTTTTTTTAAGGCATCTCCTATCGGGCAACTGATGGCGCAAGCCATAAGGAGATGCCTTTTTTAAAATGTGTTCAATAACGTTATTCCTGTGTCAAAGCGACTTTCTTTTAGTGCTGATTTGAATTTAAGGAAAATGGGAAGCAGTATCCGGAGAATAGGATGGTTAGGCAAGATAATTTTTTTTTTTTTTTTGGCAAAAAAGCCAAAATCAAATGCGCTGTTTGCGAGCGCGGGCATTGTCACGGTAAAGATTGAATTGCCATTTGCCGATTTTTCTGACCTTTTCCCCCAATTGCTTTCCTTAAATGTCTTAGAATGTCTAAATACAACTACTTTGTTAATTTTTGTGCCTTCTGGAAGATACTAGTTGTGGACAATGCCTTTATGGCCCAAAAATTGTTTTCAGCCTTACATTGTTTCTGGATGTGATGAACATCCTTAATTTTGGGGAGGCCTAGATTCATCCCGAGTATTGACGCTTGTTGTCACAGACTCATGTTTCATCACCTTCACTTATCTTGTTCTTCCATTCCATTTATCCAACATGTTCTCCTCACAAGCTTCGAGCCGGCACAGCGCTTCTGCTCCTTTGTGAGGAATCTTGGAATGAACCTCTAGATAGAAAATTTGGTTGAAATTATTAGAGCCGTTTTCGAGAAACCGAACCATCCAAACAAACATTGCGTGCTTAAATAGTAAAATACATAACTTTTGTTTCGCTTTAACTGTATATCCCATAATTATTTTCATTTTTAAATGTATGTGTGTTGGCCAAAGGAGAGAGAGAAGCACTTATTGGGGACTTCATCTCTGAGACTTAGGTATACGATCTGACCGACGTCGACAGAAGTTGTAACGTTGGCCCAGCACTCCGTCACCTTACCGCAGCATCACCTGTTTGATGATAACTTACCAAAGGAAATGAGGAAGATGCACATACTAGAAACTTCCCTTCTCTATATAGCAAGATTCGGCTAAGATCCCCTATATAGCAAAATTAGGCCCTTCCCTATATAGCGGCCGCAGAAAAGACCAGATGATCGAGATCATTCAAAGACAGCATATTCTCTCTTTACACGCCTTCCTATTTTCTCTATCCACTTCTCTTTGTATTAAGATGATCTTAAAGCCGACTTTTGAAAGGGAATACAAATTTTATAATGTTGCCTTCAAATCGATCGTTAGCACGGCAGCATGGTAATAACACAATTTACATATTTGTAGTAGACACATCGCCGTGGCATTTTCCCAAGGCGCAGAGGCCTTGGCAGTAGAGAGCATATGGAGGCACTTGACAGATGCGCGACACGTGTCCGTGATGTCGGAGGACTTTTTATAGTCCCAGACACTTGGCAAAGGTCCAACTGTCCTAAGAGAGGACCGCCTCCCTCAGCCAGACTTTCTTCGGTTTGTAGACACTTCTTCCATTTCGTCAGACGAAGTATTGACGACGAAGACGAAGTATTTTCATTGTAACATATAACTCCACCCACATTTAGAGGGAGATTATTTCCGGAAAGAGATTGATCTATAAAAAGAAAGGCCAACCGCTTCCTTCAAGATGGACGCTAAAACTAAGATGGCCGTAAGTCTCTGGCCGACGTCAAATTCATAGCATTCAGCGTATGGCAAATCCACCCGGAGACATGGTTTTATACTATGGCCCTCGCCATTCTAGGACGGAATTGATTCATGGGCTCCACTAGGAAATAATGAAATCTTCATAGTTTGACAAAGATATGTTTAGCTGATAAAAGTTGCTAGGCCAATTATATGGTCTCCGAGTGGGCGCTCTGAATTTGCCAAAGATTGGTGTTGGCATTGTAATTGACCCAAGTCTGCTAGATTGCACATATGGTCAATAGATAGATGCTTAGTTTTAATGTCAATTCTGAAAGAAGACATGATATTTCTTGTAATATAAATCAATATCCTCCCGGCAAAGTGACCATCTATATGTTGGCTATAGAATTGGACTTTGACAGCTTGACATATCTTTGGCAAAATAGGAAGATTCCAATAATCCCTTGTGGATGAAATCAGTCTGCCCCCAACCGACGAGGGTCGTAGTCCGAAACCATGGTGGGCGTTATGAGCTGGTGTCATCGTCCTGAGTTCGCGGAGAAGCTCATTTGATGACACTTAGTTTTAGCATCCATTTTGACGGTAGAGATGGCCTTTCTTTCTATAGGCCCATTGTTAGGTTTTAGAATAAACGTTTCCTTTGATCCTCCCAAGAGGGAGATGAGAATCTTTGTTTTCTTCCGTGAAATGGATCCATTGGGTTATAGAATATCGTTTTAATTCTTCCATTCTACTCTAAAAGTTGTCACGGATTATTTTCATTTGGTATTATATAAGAATCAGTTTCCCATTCATTCATACAATGTGAACGGATATATATTTTATTAAACGATATAACGTTTGTATAGATCTTCTTTCAGGTGTTAATAAATACACTGGCCACACATGTATATTATTTATGATGCGGCCTTTTTTTCCATACGATCCTATAATGGCATTGATAAGCTTCCAGTTGATCATAAAATTATATACGTCTTCTTGCATCTAAACAAACAATGTAAAGGATTTTTTTTTTCTATTCCGTCCGTAATTTCGGTATATTGAATTTGAATTTTTATTTTTCTTCGTGAAAAGGGTTCTCTATAAAAATGGGGTGAATATATACAAGTTATATTTGGGGATCATTTTAATTGAAAATATAAATTCAGTTAGGCGATGTAAGCACACAAGGCAGATATCTCTCTGTACACAATGTATATGGCCAAGACCCTTTCTTTGAATAACTCTAGAAGGACAACCAGCTGTGTAAGCCAACATAATGGTTAGTATCAAGGGAGAACACACCTAGATGGAGCATGTTATACTCCAGTTTTCTTACTTCCACTTTACCTATAAGACCGTATTAGGAATCGACACATCGCATTCCTCCATTCTAGAATCTTCGTGTGTCTGCCTGGTTAATGTAGGATAATTGTAACAACACAACAACAAGAAACTTTATTAAGACCGTTTTGTCTTATACAGAGTCTCCAAGCACAGAAATGTAGGAAAAACAGTAATAGTACCAGTAATGAACATTGTTATTATTATAAATAAAAGACAATTCGCTGAGGGAAGAGTTTCTTTTATATTGTTATCATTGTTATCATTATTATCATTTTAATGTAGGATAATTATTAGTAAGGTAAAACTTCAATGAACCTATAGACTGGCGCAGCTGTCGTTTTATATCCACTACTATATGATAATGGTAAAAAGTTTTTAAAATCTTCCTTTGTGTCCATATTTGAAAAAGGCATTGTGTGAGATTCTACGGTTAGTTTACTCAATCTTTGGTATGTTCTTTCTAGTTTCGGCTAATTTCTATGAGCTCTCTCAAAGTGTAATGCAAAATTTTAGTTACTTGAGGTGTGGCAGTTTTACAATATATTTAATATGTATATAATATAAAATGAAAGGATTTAAAAGCACGAAGGTTTCTTTTATACATAATACAAACTTCTACTGCCCTTTCTGCGATGAAAAAATATATTTTTCATCGCAGAAAGGGCAGTAGAAGTTTGTATTATGTATAAAAGAAACCTTCGTGCTTTTAAATCCTTTCATTTTATATGTATAGATGGCGCGTTATTGCTTTGTGTTAATTTATGCCTAACTGGCCTTGTCTTTATTGTTTGCGGAAGAGCATTGCTCGATGCAAATATTTGAATGTAATTCTGCTGTCCTATGGGCTTATGTCCATAGTTTTCTTGAAAACCATTTCTGAGATTCCATCCTTCAGTGCTGCGTATATGGGCAGAATCGTCCAATACAGTGTTGGAGCTCTGAGAAGCGGTCTGGTGGATTAAATTGGCGAAACCGCTGGGAGGGTTCACCACTGATGAGCCAAGCCCTCCCAATATATTTTTTCATCGCAGAAAGGGCAGTAGAAGTTTGTATCTACTTATATATTTGCCTTATTCTGTCTGTTTGTCTGAAGCTCACGGATAGAATGCGCGCTCATTGGCTGCAAGGGAACACGTGTCCTCCCTGCCCCCCTCTAGACAACCCTGTTATTCAAAAACCATACATCCAATCGCCGTGAAATTCTGGGATATTATTAGGTATATCCCCGGAAAGGTTTTCGAAAAATAATTTCTTGAATATCTTGAATATCCTTAGAGTTATTTGCAGAATTGTAGATATAACTCGCAAGCAGCGCCGCCAGACGGTGATAGGCTAAAGCTTGCTGCTCCACCCCTGTTGACCTTGAGTCGTCGTGTGAGTCACAGCATGATGCAACAAAAAACACTCTCTCTCGCGTATTAATGTCTTCATTCGTTGTAAAAAGATAGATACATACTGGAGAATTTTTTGAAGTGTAAACTCATTGAATTTCAATTATTCTTAAACTTGAAATACTAGAAATAAAGTTGCGTAGTGTATTCCTTATTCCGTTTTCCTTATCATATAACATAGAGTTGCGGCGTCAACAACCTGTAAGTTTGTGCCTCTCTCATAAACCTGTCTATACAGACCACCCTGTCTATAGCGACCACTCTAGACAACCCTGTTATCAGCTGTGTGATACATCCACCTGTCTATACAGACCACCCTGTTAATAGCGACCACCCAAGTCAACGTTTTTAGAATATATTCGCACTCGGGTAAACCCCGGGCGTTGCCCGGGCCATTCGTCTAGTTATGTATAAAAGAAACCTTCGTGCTTTTAAATCCTTTCATTTTATATGTATAGATGGCGCGTTATTGCTTTGTGTTAATTTATGTATATAATAAATGCGGGATAAATTGTTCAAGTGGTCCTCAGTGAACATATACAGTATATTTAGGACAAAATAATAAAGCCTCCGAGGTTGCGTTTCTTTTTTAAAACGTTTAATAATGCTCAAGTTTTCGGGTATGGTGGCCCTTCTACAGGAGCAACGCAAATATACAGTATAACCTCGTTAATTCGACACACGCAAATTCGACACTCTACCTTAATTCGACCATATTCTGATGTCCCGACCTCCGGCCTATCAAATAACAAACCGTAATTCGACAGTATCGATAATACGACAGTTCCGATAGTTCGACCATTTTAAAATTCGAATTTCGACAGTTGAATGTTTTTTTTTTTACATACAACTTTGCCGCTAAAATGATATTACGGTGGCGACGATCGGCATCGGCGGGCGCCGATAGAATCGCGCCGCGCACTTTTGGTTTCAGTTTAAGTTTCACTTTGCAGTGCCGTTGCGCAATGTCGCAAGTGTTATTGTTTTGTTTGTTTTTTTACGCGGGAATTTAGGCTTCGTGCGCTAATTAATATTATTTTCTTTTTAATTTTCAGCATTGAAATATTTTAGTTATTTAAAAATTTACAAATAATTTCCTTTTAAATAAATAAATCTTCATAAAATATGTAGCCACAATGATTATGATAACATTTTATTTCAATATTCCATTTCTGTGTTATTATAAAAGATTTAAACACAAAATCAATAACACCTGCAGCAACAGTAGATGCCTTTAATACAATAAAAACACTTTGTTATTTAAAACACATTCCAGAGGAAGAAAGACATGCATGTTTTTTTTTTAAATAGACCATCTGGAATACATTCTGAATAGGATTTCAGTGCAAAAACAGACATCTATAAAGGAATTTTCAAAAAGATCTTCATGATTATTTTTAAATTTTCTTTTTATTTTCCCTATTTATTTCCTTTCAACTGCTATATTCTTCAATTAGAATAAAATATTATTTGTAATTATTTATGTTTCAAAAATATGTAATTATTGCCATTTTGTCCCTGATACTAAAAGTTAATCATGAAAATAAAAAAAAAATAAATAAAAAAAGTACATACAATGGTTTAAATTAATATCATTAATTTATATTACAAAGCAATTTTTAAAAAATATTATTTTAGTGAGTTAGATGATTAGCTAATCATCTAACCTTAATTCAACACTTCCTTTAATTCAACCGAAAGCTCTGATCCCTTGGGGTGTTGAATTAAAGAGGTTCGACTGTAATTTTTTTTTTTTTTTAAATACAATATGGCGGTTTAGCAAGCGATCGAAAAATTCTAGGAATTCTGCGGCAGTCATTTGTTTCAAACAATTGTCGTGGTTTTGCTCTTCATTATAAAATGGGTGCCATTGCCACGTTAGTCATTTGGAAGCTGTCAGTATGTCAGTAATATCAATATTTGACGCTGATGCTTTGGCAAAATACAAGATAATTCAGCAAAATATAAGGAAAGATCAAATATGCGAAATAAACTCTAAGAATTAAAAAAAAAAACAATAACAAGATTCAGAGCGAAACACTACAAAGGAATGACAATACATCCAAATGGCACAAGAACCTACAGGACATGCAACAATTGTCCTGGTGTGGAACTAACACCTACCCACATATTCTCATGTCCAGCAATGGCCGCAGCCTTGTAGAAAATTTACATGGACCCAGAGCAGCAGCTTTACACACCCAAGATAGAGGAAATTGCAACTGCTGTGATAGAGATGCACGGGGACATCTGAGGCTCTTCATTGGACACGACAGCAACAACAATTGTCGGGGTATGATTCCTCTCCCCGCGACCGTACGTCTAGAGGCGAAACTTCAGAGAAGAAACAACAGAGAGAGGGGTGTATTAAACTCGGGTATTTGCATAAGCCAATATGGCCGGCTAATGTATGCATGGCCCCC
Source organism: Cordylochernes scorpioides (assembly GCA_030710605.1). Taxonomy (NCBI): domain Eukaryota; kingdom Metazoa; phylum Arthropoda; class Arachnida; order Pseudoscorpiones; family Chernetidae; genus Cordylochernes; species Cordylochernes scorpioides. The sequence goes on along the minus strand of CP092876.1, from coordinate 59,889,084 downwards.
CAATAAAATTTAACTGCCGCCTCTCCTCCACGTTATGAGACTAATCCTTTTTATGGCACCTTCACCCCCAATTAGCTTCCTCCTCCCTCCCCAGTTAATTCTCGGGGCGGCGGTGGTTGGAATAAAATGCCGCTCGTTTTTACACCAGGCCTTCTGTCCTAACCTTCGCTGACTTCGGTGAGACATATTTCTCAGTTTTTCCTTTCTTTCTAGGTCTGTTGTGTTCGTGGTGGTAGATATCCCAAATATGCCATGAGACTGCTTTTACTGTAAGTGTGCCACTTGTCTACACATGTAGAAAACAAATCGATTTTTGCACTTACAAGTGTGTTAACACCGTTTGGTTACTTGCACTCGCTGGGGGGATTGGAATTTTGCAAGTGTCCAATGCTCGATCCCGGGTCGTGGCTGTCTAAAACCGACGGCTTGTACCACTCCCTCTGTTATGTTGATTATATTGGGTGAAATCCTGGTGAGAGATCGCTCTTCTTCACCGTTTGGTTACTTGCACTCGCTGGGGGGATTGGAATTTTGCAAGTGTCCAATGCTCGATCCCGGGTCGTGGCTGTCTAAAACCGACGGCTTGTACCACTCCCTCTGTTATGTTGATTATATTGGGTGAAATCCTGGTGAGAGATAGCTCTTCTTCACCGTTTGGTTACTTGCACTCGCTGGTGGGATTGGAATTTTGCAAGTGTCCAATGCTCGATCCCGGGTCGTGGCTGTCTAAAACCGACGGCTTGTACCACTCCCTCTGTTATGTTGATTATATTGGGTGAAATCCTGGTGAGAGATAGCTCTTCTTCACCGTTTGGTTACTTGCACTCGCTGGTGGGATTGGAATTTTGCAAGTGTCCAATGCTCGATCCCGGGTCGTGGCTGTCTAAAACCGACGGCTTGTACCACTCCCTCTGTTATGTTGATTATATTGGGTGAAATCCTGGTGAGAGATCGCTCTTCTTCACCGTTTGGTTACTTGCACTCGCTGGGGGGATTGGAATTTTGCAAGCGTCCAATGCTCGATCCCGGGTCGTGGCTGTCTAAAACCGACGGCTTGTACCACTCCCTCTGTTATGTTGATTATATTGGGTGAAATCCTGGTGAGAGATCGCTCTTCTTCACCGTTTGGTTACTTGCACTCGCTGGTGGGATTGGAATTTTGCAAGCGTCCAATGCTCGATCCCGGGTCGTGGCTGTCTAAAACCGACGGCTTGTACCACTCCCTCTGTTATGTTGATTATATTGGGTGAAATCCTGGTGAGAGATCGCTCTTCTTCACCGTTTGGTTACTTGCACTCGCTGGGGGGATTGGAATTTTGCAAGCGTCCAATGCTCGATCCCGGGTCGTGGCTGTCTAAAACCGACGGCTTGTACCACTCCCTCTGTTATGTTGATTATATTGGGTGAAATCCTGGTGAGAGATCGCTCTTCTTCACCGTTTGGTTACTTGCACTCGCTGGTGGGATTGGAATTTTGCAAGCGTCCAATGCTCGATCCCGGGTCGTGGCTGTCTAAAACCGACGGCTTGTACCACTCCCTCTGTTATGTTGATTATATTGGGTGAAATCCTGGTGAGAGATAGCTCTTCTTCACCGTTTGGTTACTTGCACTCGCTGGGGGGATTGGAATTTTGCAAGCGTCCAATGCTCGATCCCGGGTCGTGGCTGTCTAAAACCGACGGCTTGTACCACTCCCTCTGTTATGTTGATTATATTGGGTGAAATCCTGGTGAGAGATAGCTCTTCTTCACCGTTTGGTTACTTGCACTCGCTGGTGGGATTGGAATTTTGCAAGCGTCCAATGCTCGATCCCGGGTCGTGGCTGTCTAAAACCGACGGCTTGTACCACTCCTGTTATGTTGGTTATATTGGGTGAAATCCTGGTGAGAGATCGCTCTTCTTTTCTTCACACAGAGAGCTAATTTTATAGAATCTATATTTGCACGCCAAGAGATTTAGCAATAAAGGATCTTTCAATACTTTTTCAAAATAAGTTATAATCAATGTAGCAAGTATTTCAGGACCTAAATAGGTTGCCTTCCAGTATTTCTGGATCCGCCATCACACTTGAATTTACCTTGCTTGTTCCATTCGTCCATAGAGAGTCCTAATGTACACGTATAGCCCTCTAGTGGATTTATAGAGTTATCCTTTGACAATGCTGAGCATTCTTCGTTTACACCAGCACCATACGAATGTATTGTTGCTGGCCAATAATCTCAAAGTAATATTCGCTTAGTCATCACCACACAAGGCCATACGAATTTCTCTAATGCACTTCTCTATGCTGTAATATAATGTAGAATAATTTTTAACGCTTTGCCAAATGTTTTAATTTTTGTTCGCCCTTGACGAGGACAAAAATTTTTGTCGAAACGTCGAGATAATAAAAATATTTACTTGCCGAAGTAGCTTTAATTTTAAGAACTATGAATACCGCCGGCCAGGCAGCCTCTATCTTTACGATAAAGGATTCCCACATCCAACTCCTGCTGTGTCCAGCGCCATGCGGGTTCTGCTGTCCAAGCTCTCCCGCCCCTGGATCGTGGACGAGAAGAAGGATGACGGCTACACCGCGCTGCACCTTGCGGCTCTGAACAACCACGTCGAGGTTGCCGAGCTCCTCGTACAGCAAGTACGATCTATCGACCCTCTGCTGTGGCGGACTCACATCCGAGCTGTTGTCCAGGGCCATGCCAATATGGACTTCCAGAATGTCAACCTGCAGTCACCTCTGCACCTGGCTGTGGAGAGACAGCACATCCAAATTGTCCGGGTAAGTGGCCACATGGTTCAGTTTTCTTGAATGTTGAGAAGTGGAAATACGTCTGCCTACAATATCTATCCCCTCCAAATATATTTCAAACCTGTTTCTTTTGTAGGGTTTGCTCACAACACACTTTACTAGGTGTCACAAAGCGGAGTTCAGCTACATAGACAATGGCCTTGAAGCTCCCGAACCATTATTTTGTTTAAACATCAACAGACACGTAAACGGCGTGTCTCAACGTTTCCAGACTTGTTGATCCATCCACGTTCTGATTGTCGAAAGCATGTTCATTTTTCAATCCAAAATGCGCCGTTTTTTATTTGAATATAAATTTGCATATACATTGACTTCTATATACATATAGAGATATTAAATAAAAATATGTTTGGTGTATATCTGCCCCATGTATTTAGTCTCACATGGAAGAATTTTGACCCTCTTAAAGAGCCTGTGGTTCAAAAACTTGACCCCCACCCCCCCTTCATTTTTTTTTCAAATAAAAGAATAGAAAAAGTGTTTTTGGTATAGTTTTTTTCAAAAGTATTTAATAATTTGTTATGTTTACCAATAAATTCTTACGTAATTTATTTTGTAAAAGTCTAACATTAATAGGAGTTAGACAGAAGGTAATAAGACCAAATCCAAATAAATAAATAGTGTGTGACGTTTCGGTAATTACGCTGTTACTGAAACGTCACACACTATTTATTTATTTGGATTTGGTCTTATTACCTTGTGTTTATAATCTATAATCCAAATTGTGCCTTATCAATAGGAGTTAGAGATATTAGAGATCTCAGAAAAGACAGACATAATGTGAAAAAGAGCCACTTACAGGTAGTCATAAAACCTGAGTCAGATTGAAGCCTTTCCAACCACATCCACTATTTCAAAATTATATCGTGAGAGAACTAGGAGTATGCTAGGAGACTCAGGAATGTATTGCAATCCTCTAACCATCTGTGTGGGTGCCACAGCTCCTGGTACGTGAGGGCTGTAATCTCAACATGGCTGACAAAGATGGCGACACCCCGCTGCATGAAGCTCTGCGCCACCACACCCTGTCCCAGCTACGGCAACTTCAGGACATGCAAGATGTTGCTAAGGAGACAACTGAGGTATCCATCCCACCTGACTGGTGACATGTATGGCTTGACACAGAACTTGACTGTAGACTGTTACAAGGTAATAAGACCTAATCCAAATAATTTAATAGTGTGTGACGTTTTGGTAACAGCATTGTTACCATCATCAGACAAAAAAAAAATCTAATACCTTGATAAAGGTTGGCGTCCAGCCAACCGAAATATTGGCAAATAAATATTCTATTCAATCCAATATATGCCTTTTTATTATCTAATGATTTAAATATGGATTGCTCTATTTTCAAAACAAAAAATAAATGATTTATAAAATTTATTCTTTTGTCTGATGATGGTAACAATACTGTTACCAAAACGTCACACACTTAAATTATTTAGATTAGGTTTTATTTTCATGTATCTGTAATCTATAATCCAAATTGTGCTTTATCCTGTAAACTGTTACATTCTAGGTTATTGTGAAATCTTTGTAAATACAGTAGAACCTCCCTGTAAAGGACACCTAATTGCAGAGCCAAAGTGTCCTTTAGGGAGAGGTGTCCTCTTACCGGAGAGTTGCTAAATTGTAAAAATTGTAATTTGTGAATGAAAATTGCCCTTTATAGAGAGGTGTCTTCTAGCGTGAGTGTCCTCTCATGGAGGTTCTACTGTATTATTATTAATATTTATTTTTTTTGCTTGATTTCTCATCATTATATAATTTAGTTTAAAGATCATAGTCTTTTGTGAGTTAAATATTTGTTTTTTGACTCATGATTTAGATGTTGTACAAAATTTTAAATATCACGTGAGAACGCCCTTGCAACCTCAGAATAATTTTTAACGCCTTGCCAAATGATTTAATTTTTATTTGTTCCTGATGAGGACAAAAGAATTTTATCAAAATGTTAAGACAATAAAAAATATTTATACTGGCCGAAATATCTTTAATTTGAAGAACTATGAATGCCGGCCGGGCAGCCTCTATCTTTATGATATTCTAGGTTAGTTTAGATTGAAGTCAAGTCTTCTACTTCAATTTAAAATAGCCACAAATATTGTCTTGAGTTGAGGAGAGAGAATAGTTCTGTTCTACACAGAATGGTAAGTGGAAGGATGGTCTAAACTGTTGAACCACTACGACCCAGGATCGAATTCCCACATTGGGCACTTTTTTCTAATTAAAAAAAATATGCTTCAATGGCCCCCAATTCTTTCAAAAGTTCAACCCCACCAGCGAGTGCAAGTAACCAAACGGGGTTCTGGCACATTTGTAAGTGCAAAGTCAAACTGCTTCTTACATGTGTAGACATGTGGTGCACTTACAATAGAAGCAGTCTCTAACTACCCACCATGATTATCATGGCCTGTACCATGTGTACTAGAGATAATGATACACAGAATGGTGGCTCTGAGAGGACAGATGCCTCTTTTTATCATTTTTTAAACTCTTGAGAGTGTGTGCACACATGGTTAAATTGACATGAAGGCCTATTCTTTTAATAGGTGACACCAGGATCTCTGCTACCTGCAGGAAGTCAGTAAGAGCTTTGTACAAACTAGGTATTTTTCATGCATAGTAAAGTCCTTCTAGAGTTGATCTGTTGTTGTCTTTTGAGATATTCATTTGTAAAATTCAAACTGTACCATTTTCATATCTTCCAGTTCTTTCATCCTCCATGGTAATATGAGAGAGAACAATGTTCTTTCTAATATCTCGGATGGAATTGATGTCTTCATTTGCTGATAAGGCACAATTTGGATTATAGATTATAAACACAAGGTAATAAGACCAAATCCAAATAAATATATAGTGTGTGACGTTTCGGTAACAGCGTTGTTACCATCTTCAGACAAAAGTACTGAATGAGAGAATTTTACCACAGCATGTTTTAAATATCTACTGTTATCAAGTGTGTAAACAAGATAACTAAGCATGCTGTGGTAAAATTCTCTCATTCAGTACTTTTGTCTGAAGATGGTAACAACGCTGCTACCGAAACGTCACACACTATTTATTTATTTGGATTTGGTCTTATTACCTTGTGTCTTCATTTGCTATATATAGATGGTGTGTTATTGCTTTGTATTAATTTATGCCTAACTGGCTTTATCCTTATTGTTTGCGGAAGAGCATTGCTCGATGTATATATGCCTTTGTCTGTCCCAAGCCCGAATGAAAAAGGAGGAGGGGGAGCTGTAACAAGCTTGCTAAAAACCCTGAGCTCAGCTGGCCTGGCTGATAGTACCCTGTACTATAGATAGAGCCCTGTAAGGGCTCCTAATCCAGGGATACAGGATGAGCAGCGTTTGTACTCTATGTTAAGAGCGGCTGCACATGGCATCTGTTACTCATGTCAGAGGCGGCCATTTCTTTTGGAGCTAAGTCGGCCTGCCACTGAGCAGTGCTCCCAGTCTTAATGACAAAGGCAGATACATTCTATTTCACCCAGTCATGATGGTTGCCAAGGCTCTACAAGCTTGATGCCCTAATATGATTGAGTGGAGATAAGAAAGAAGAAGATATGTTGTTCTACTTTCCTAAAAGCTTATGTCCATAGTTTGCTTAACTAGAAGTTTGATTTGTATGTGTAAAAGAAAATTTTGTGTCTTAATGTTTTCCATTGATATATATAGATGGCGCAGTATTGCTTTGTAGGAATTGAGAGTTGGAATAAATTTGTGTGGCCATAACCATCCTTGCAGAACTACAGCTCCCTATTTTCTTTATTTCTTCAGTATGTAATATAGATAAGGCACAATTTGGATTATAGATTATAAACACAAGGTAATAAGACCAAATCCAAATAAATAAATAGTGTGTGACGTTTCGGTAACAGCGTTTGTTACTATCTTCAGACAAAAGTACTGAAAAAAGTACTTTTGTCTGAAGATGGTAACAACGCTGTTACCGAAACGTCACACACTATTTATTTATTTGGATTTGGTCGTATTACCTTGTGAGTATATAATATACTTCTTTATTCCAGGTTTCTAGAGACCACCCCAAAACTCTAAAATGATCATTTTTTAAATATTGACTAAAACACTAATTTAAAGATTTTGAATTTAAAAGAAAATAAAAAATATACAGTAAAACCAACCTGGGATATAGTAAACCTTCCCTTATAACAAACCTGAACTAAGCCCCATTTTTATTTTATAATACAGTCAACTATGGCTATAATGAAACACAGGTTCAGTCCCATTGGGTTTGCTATAGATACTGTATGTATACTTATACATATGTTCCAGTAGATGGCGCTTTGCCAACTAAAAAGCACATGTGCTCGTGGTTAGGATATGCCTTCTTTATTTTTAATACCAACACCTGAATTTTTTTATTATTTCATTTTTTAATTATTTTTTCACATATTCATATATATTGATAATTTATTTCCCCTGTGTCACATACCAATTACAGCTTACTAAAACCTATTAATAGCAGTTTATATTTGGCACAAGGTTATTTATAGATTACATGATTGTGTATAAGATGGAAATATAGACATTAACACATTAAAACTTTTTTTTAAACATTTAAAAATAAAAAATAAAACTTTATTAAAGTTTTTTTATTTTTAAAATTTGTGGCTCTTTTAATCTTTTATTAATCATCTTTTAGTGAGACCACACATAGGAATAAAATGATTCAAAACTACTAATTATTGAGGTATGAATTAAAGAGGTTTGGCATGTGGAAATCACAACAAATGGTGTTGGTGCAGCTGTTGATGGGACTGGGGAGCCAGGCCACTGACAAGAAGAGCAGTGCTTCCATCGCCTGCTTCCTGGTGTCCAATGGAGCCGGACTCAACATCAAGAACAAGAAAGGACAGACTCCACTGGACCTGTGTCCTGACCCCAATCTCTGCAAGGCCCTCACAAAGTGTTACAAAGAACGGTCTAAGTAAGACTCTGCTGGCCACTATAGATGTGACCTAGCCACTTTGTCAGCTAAACACCTCTGGCAGATTGTAAAGGTTCCATTAGATCCTGTGTGGATCTCATGAAATAAAGTCTGTCATGGGCTGACAAGGGTCATTAGCCTGTAACCATGGTTTCTAGGTGGATGCTTCTTAGTTTGACAAAACTGTTGTTGTGGTCACCGACCTGAGGCCGCTTAGTTTGTGGTGACGATGCCATCTGACTTTGATGTCTAGTTTGATGGGAGAGCCAACCTTTATTTTCATAGATCAATTTCCTTCTGGCAAAAGAGAGAGAGACTGTGTGAGCAGCTATGATGTTAAGATGGAAATTTTTATAAACAAACCTAAATTACAATCCAAATAACAGCAGTCCTTTAATTCTCCTGTGAGCACCCCTTCACCCATTGATTCTAAAACAAAAGAAAAAGGTGTAATTATAATACCTTCAAATCAAATATGATTTCAGGCATCCAAAACAATTATAGATTGATGAGTCAAAACAAAGAAATACAAGTCCCATCTTTTGTGCCAGAAAAAAACTAAGCAATAACATTTTTAGGTGTTTTTTTGCAATTTTTTTTATGCAACAAAATACTAAAGCAGGATGCCACAATGTGCCTTACCTATCAGCTTTGAGTATTTCTTTTACTCTGTGTTAAAGCTTTAGAGATCATTTTATTGCATTGCTATATATTCTCAGCAATCTGTCAAAACCATTATGTTGATGGAAAAGAGGAGATTTGACAACCTTCAATATTGGGTGAAGTAGAATGCACCTGCTTTTGTCAATAAGACTAAGAACACTACTCAGTGGCAGGCCGACTTAACTCCAATATGAAATGGCCGCCTCTGACATGAGGAACAGACGCCATGTGCAGCCGCTCCTAACATGGAGTACAGACGCTGCTCATTCTGTATCCCTGGATTAGGAGCCCTTACAGGGTACTATCAGCCGGGCCAGCTGAACCCAGGTTTTTTAGTGAGCTTTTTACTGCTCCCCCTCCTCCTTTTTCATCCGGGCTTGGGACCGGCAAAGGCGGAGTTAGGTGTAATTATAATACCTTCAAATCAAATATGACTTCAGGATTCCAAAACAATTATAGATTGATGAGTTAAAACAAAGAAATACAAGTCCCATCTTTTGTGCCGGAAAAAAAACTAAGCAATAACATTTTTAAATGATTTTTTGCAATTTTTTTTATGCAATAAAATACTAAAGCAGTATTTTAATAACGATTCGAGCTTTCGGGTCAATTACCCTTCTACAGGACTGCATTCCAACAAATAAATGAGCATCTTAAATATGTATTAGAAAACTAGGAAAATTAACATATTTAAGTAAAAAGCAATTATAAGACAAATCTATAAGTTTTGAGTATGCAAAGTAGGGACATAAAATGGATTCTGGACTATGCTACATTCATTGAATCTGCAAAGTTGTAACTATACCGAAATAAAACAAACTGGCAGAGGGCAACTATGGTACATTATTTATGGGAAATATAGCTTTATATGCGTCAGGGATCTCTATGTGCCGGTAAATACTATTGTGTTTTAAAGAGAGCAACGCCTCGACGACCAATCTTCTGAATTTGCTGTTGATATTAGAGTAATATGCATGTGGGTGGGATGTATTAAAAGAATGACCTGTTTGTCTGATATGTTGTACTATGAGGGATCTGGGTTCATTATTTCTGATGTTTCTGCTATGTTCGTCCATCCTGTCTTTAATTCGTCTACCGGTTTCTCCTATGTATATGCTACTGCAGTTTGTGCATTTCAATGAATAAACGGAGTTTGTAAAATAAGGTAGGGTAACGGGAAAACTATTCCTGGTTATAGGATTTCTGACTATTGTCTCTAATTTGGGGGTGTTGGTGTAAAAGGTACGGATACCATAGTTATTTTTTAAGAATCTAGAGATGTTGACACTATGAGTGGAGAATGGGATGGTGCATATGGATCTATAAACTTGGCTATTAAGGTGCTGTTGGGGATTATAAAAATGTCTGAGTATGAAATTTTTTGGATATCCAGAGTTCATCAGGTGATCGATTACGTTTTGGGTTTCTGTTTGTTTGAATTCTAGCAAAGAACAGTGAGTGAAAATGGCTTGACAAGGTTTTTACGGTATTAATCTTATGACTAAGAGGGCAATAAGATGTGTAGTGTATATAGGAGGGATAGAAAGAGGGCTTATAGTAAACGTTAGTTATGTATTTGTAATTCTGTTTTGTAATCTGAATGTCTAAAAAGGCTAGTGAACTATTGCTTTCTTTTTCTACGGTGAAAAGTATGTCTGGGTATAGTGAATTTAATTTGGCATGAATTTTGTCTAAGGAATCAGTTTTAACTATACAAAATATGTCGTCTATATACCTAAACCAAGTTAGGATATCTACTGGAAAATGATCTGTTATTAACTTGTCTATTTTTCGCATGACTATTTCAGATAGTGGTGAGGAGAGAGGGCTGCCCATAGGAGTACCTTTGGATTGCCTATAGTATCGTTTATCAAAATTGAAAATATTATTGTTCAGACAAATCGATATTAAGGAGGTTAACTTAGTTATCATATCAGTAGAGTGACCATGTGACCGTAGAAATTCTGTGGTGCATTCTATGATGAGGGGGTGGGGGAGACTGGGGTAAAGATTGATTACATCAAAAGATAACATTAGACTATTGGGAACACACATAGAGATCCCTGACGCATATAAAGCTATATTTCCCATAAATAATGTACCATAGTTGCCTCTGCCAGTTTGTTTTATTTCGGTATAGTTACAACTTTGCAGATTCAATGAATGTAGCATAGTCCAGAATCCATTTTATGTCCCTACTTTGCATACTCAAAACTTATAGATTTGTCTTATAATTGCTTTTTACTTAAATATGTTAATTTTCCTAGTTTTCTAATACATATTTAAGATGCTCATTTATTTGTTGGAATGCAGTCCTGTAGAAGGGTAATTGACCCGAAAGCTCGAATCGTTATTAAAATTTGTAAGAAAAGCATCCTCGTACGCTTCGAATCTTTTACTTATTCTCATCAGAGGATTCCTTCTTTCTAATTAACTCCAATATGAAATGGCCGCCTCTGACATGAGGAACAGACGCCATGTGCAGCTGCTCCTAATATGGAGTACAAACACTGCTCATCCTGTATCCCTGGATTAGGAGCCCTTACAGGGTACTATCAGCTGGGCCAGCTGAACCCAGGTTTTTTAGTGAGCTTGTTACTACTTCCCCTCCTCCTTTTTCAATCCAGGCTTGGGGCCGGCAAAGACAGAGTTTTGATGGAAAACTATAAAGATATGTTTCATAATGATATATGGCACATATTACAAGGTAATAAGACCAAATCCAAATAAATAAATAGTGTGTGATGTTTCGGTAACAGCGCTGTTATCGAAACGTCACACACTATTTATTTATTTGGATTTGGTCTTATTACCTTGTGTTTATATGTTTCATAAGTTTTTTACATATTTTTTGTTGTTAGTTTAAAGCCCATATAAATCCTACACTAATGTTTCATGTGGTTTGTCTTATATGGGAAGAGAAGATAATTAATCAGGAGATGGCATCAAGCAACTTTCACCACTCAAACAACAAGCTCTCCTTTATAAAATGCTAATTTTTAATAAGAAAATCATCTCTCAGTTGCCCAAGGGAAAACACAAATAGCATACAGTAACTGATGTGCCAAGCCCTGGAACATTGTGTTTTTAAATGTAGCAAAATGTTGATTCTAAAATGTTAGCATGAACTTCTTGTCCAAAAAGTTTAGGTTTCTTCTAGCAAATGTTTATACTGTATAAAGGGTGTAATATTAAAATCTAACAGGTATCTTTACATGTTTTTCTTTTATTTTTAAATTATCTTGTCATATATATGTAGATACTAGACGAATGTCCCGGGCAACGCCCGTGTTTTACCCGATTGAATGTTTTTATTCCAATACTATTTGTTACAATTATAAATTGGAGCCGTGGATGTCACTCTTGTGAAACGTCCCGCTCCAAACTTTACATGTACATTAGGTCAGCTGGTATTACCCCTCATTTTCACCGCTAGAGGCGCGAGCGAATTGACTTTTTGTGAATATACATAATTATAAAGATAGAAGCTTCTATAGAAGATAATGATCATAATGATGATGCGCGCGCATCCGTGACATGAGGAATTGAGGAAAGACGGTCGTGACTATATATATTAATAATAAAATAATAATGATATAATAATAATTATTATTATTATCATTAGATAATGATAATGATCATAATGATGATGCGCACGCATCCGTGACATGAGGAATTGAGGAAAGACGGTCGTGACTATATATGTTGATACATATGTAGATATATGTAAAATGGAGAAATAAATAAAAACTCCAGAGGTTAGTGATGACAAGAAGGCTATGTCTCTAGAAAAAGGCGTGCTGACATGGCTCCAGCCACAGCTCTATTTTTAGCTGAAGTATTCCCCCTACCTAGGACAAAGGTCGAACATTTCCTGTTCCCTGTTTTCCTGTTATGAAGTTATATGGCGCCAGGTTGTAATGGCTATCTCTGGGGACATCATCCTTTCTTTAACTTTATTATTTCCAAGCAAGTTACAATAATGTAGGATATTTAGATTTTTATATTATATATATATGTAAAAAGGCAGAGAGTGCCATCTAGTGGAAAAGAAATCAACTAAACATTGATTTAGCCTGTTCCCTGATATTTGGCCAACTCAATTTCTTGATAAATCAAGAAAAGCTATCCGCGAACACGTTTCGGGCTGTTGGCGCTCGTCAGCATGGCTGTACCACTGCGACCAAAAAGATTTTTGGTCCCAGAGGCTTCTTGAGAAACCAAGAAATGGGTATTTAAGGCCAAATTTGCATAAATATTTCATATATATGTTATATTAAAATAATTTATTTATAATGTTCAATTAAAATATTTTATTTAGAATTATGTTAAAGTGTTATTTTATTTAAAGTTATAATTTCATAGATATAAATACTCTGTTTTAAACGACCGCCAGAGGTCACGCCTTCTCTATAAATAATCATCATTGTTGTTGTTCTTCCCCGCTGGCCGACCCAAAGTTTTTGTAATTATGTAAATAATCTTTTGTTTTATTTATTTATACGCCTTAAGACAGGCATTACTTTTATCAAATTGTTTTATATATATTCCATGGGTTCACAATTAAAACAATATCTGATCAAGACCATTTTATTATTATTCTTTCAAGAAATTTAGTCACGACTGCATCACCATTACAATAATCCTCAACATGATCTAAATTCAAACAAACAGAAATATTATCTTTTTTTAATAATATAACATATATATATGTGTGTGTACCAAAATATTTCAATCCTAATATATTTGAACCTCACAAAATGTGTAAGAATCCTCATTTACATAGAGTACCGCACCAACTCTGCGAGCAGCGCTATTTGACCAACTTGCTTGAGTACTATTAAGTAGAAATAAATGTGACTGACAAAGATGTCATGGTGGGTGACAGCAATGGAGGAGCCCCTACCCCCCACAGCAGCATAGGGGGCACAGTGCCAGAGGAGGCAGGGGGACCTATTGCTCCAAGGTCTGATGAGGAAGACAGCATAGAGGAATGTATGGTGTGCTCGGACCACAAGAGGGACGTGCTCTTCTCCCCCTGCGGACATGTGGCCACCTGTGCCCAGTGTGGGCCCAGAGTGAAGAAATGCCTTGTGTGTAAGGACACCGTGGTTGGCCGTGTAAAGGTAAGGTACCATTCGTGTAGGTTCTTAGTAAATCTTGGGAGAAATCTGACTGCATAGAAATAAACCATTACAGTAGAACCTCCCTGGAAATGACACCTAATTACAGAGCCAAAGTGTCCTTTAGGGAGAGGTGTCCTCTTACTGGAGAGTTACTAAATTGTAAAAATGGTAATTTTGCAAATGAAAACTGTCCTTTGTAGAGAGGTGTCTGCTAGCGGGTTGTCCACTAAAGGGAGGTTCTACTGTATTATAAAATGTTTATTACGCAACGTACAAAATAAGTTGTTAGAGATCTTAACATTTAAAAGTATTTATTATTGTGATGTCAGTACGATTACACAGCAATTATTATTCCTCTAAATTAATTATTTACAGCTAGACACAACATCCAAGGATGATGAATATAAAAATAAATATGTTTTCTTAATAATCTGTTTTTAAATGAATTATTAAATTATTTTCCCGTAAAAATATTATAAATATTCTATTTAAAAGATCATATATAGATTTGGATAAAATGTTACCAGCTAGAGTTTGAGTTTGAATGTTATTTTGTTTTAGAAATGCCTTTTTTAAGATGCTACACATCAATGCCCATATACTTAAACCTAGCTATAACAATGGATTGTTATAAAAGAGGCTATTATAATGGGATTCCACTTTCTTATGTTTGTGTTATAGAGTTGACTTGAAATCTTTAAAAACTCCTAGAAACAAATGAACAGCTTTCTATGTTTATTGCCTCTATTTTGATATTAAATGAGCTCATACATTACATTTTATGCATACACTCATGGACAAAACTTAAGGAAGTTGTACCTTTTAGCATTTACAGAGGGTGTTCACACTTATAGGAAACGAGCGCCCGGTGTAAAAAAGGAACTATTACTTTATTTTAAAAAATCAACAACGTGGAATTCGAAAAGGCTTAAGCTAATTCTAACACACAATACATATCTTTTGTTATTTACAAAAAAAAAATGCCCTTCAAATACAATAATTTCATAAGAGGTTATATTTTAGGACTTTCCAGAGCTAATCTTACCTATTTGGACTTAATTAAAATATGCAAACAAGATAATATCAACATTTCTAAAAAAGGTATTTATAATATTATTCACGACAAAAATATCAAGTTTTTATTCAAAGCACCTACAGAGAAATGGACAAAAGATTATCACCCTATATCTGTGAGAAATCCTGCAACTGTCAAAAAAGTGAAAAAATATATTACAAAAGAAAATCCTATGCCACAAAGAGATATAGCCAAATTAATAGGAACATTAGTGTCAACAATAAATAAAATAATAAATAAAGATTTAAGCCTAAAAGCTACAAAAAAAACATGCGGTTCACAAATTGTTTCAGAGCCATATTCGTCAGCGACACACTATCAGCAGATATTTTTATGAAAATTTCTTGGCTGCTGATAGATGGAAATTTATTGTTACATATGACGAAGCATGGGTATATTTAACCGATTGTGACAGAAAAAGAGCTATATACTATCAAAAAAGGGTAGAAAAATCTAGGCCAATTTGGTTGAAGGAATGTGCCGAAAGTTACCCCAAAGGATTTATGGTGGCATGTGGTATATCATATGAAGGAAAATTAAAAATAAGAAAAGTTGAAAGAAATGCCAAAATAAACTCTGAGTACTATCAAAACAACATTTTAGAACCTGTATTTTAAAATGATATTCCCTCTATCTATGGAAAAAAGAGCAACAAAGTCTAGTTTCACCATGATAATGCCACAAGTCATACCTCATCTTCAACCCAAGCTTATTTGGAAGATCTAAGGCAAAGAACAGGAATCAACACTATTCCAAAGAACAGAACCCCTGTAGAATCTCCTGATTTAGCCCCGATGGATTTTTGCATTTTTGGATGCCTTAAAAGAGCACTTGGAAAGAGACACCCTAGGACAATTGAAGGTCTCTGGAAAGTGGTAAAGGTAAAATGGGATCTTTTGAGTATGACCATGATCATAAAGTGTCTGCTATCGTGGAAAACCAGGTGCCGTTCTGTAAATAAACAAAAAGGCTTTCAAATAGAACATTTGAAAAATTTCAAATATGGTGTTAATTTTTAATATTTTATAATAAAACTTGTTTCCCCCCCCCTATAAGTGTGAACACCCTCTGTATATCAGGATTAAAACAATACCTCAGAAAGATTTTACAGTGACCTTTTTTGAATACACACGAGATAACCAAGTGTGAATAAAATTGCCTCTTAGTTATCTCGTGTGTCTTCAATAAAGGTCACTGTGTATCAAATATCTTTTATAGTTATTGTCTTAATCCCGATATTCATGCTAAAAGGTACAACTTCCTTAAGTTTTGTCCATGAGTGTATATTGGTTAGAAATTTTGACTCCAACAAATTTGATTTCTCAAAATGCATTTGCGTCAAAGTGAAAGAGTTATCTATAGAGGCCAGTGTTCCAAGTGTGAGCATGTAGACAGGCGTCTACAACACCAGCATGTTCCAGGTGGAAGAATGCGTAGTTTGCTCAGACAAGAGGGCTTCTGTTCTCTTCAAGCCATGTGGCCACATGGTTGTATGTGATGGTGAGTGACTGCTGCTGCTGTGTGTTGAACCAAGGTTCTAACAAACTCTCTGGTGTACCAGGCTGTGCTGTCCTCATGAAGAAATGTGTCCAGTGCCGGGGCCAGATTGAGAAGACTGTGCCTTTTACAGTCTGCTGTGGGGCTAAAGGTCAGTTTTGTACCTCCATTTGGAAATGGAGAGCAGCTCCCCTCAATATTGTATTCCATTATATTGTACTGAAGTCTTTAGACGAAATAAAAGAAGAAGAATTTATTTTAATAGAAATATATCAAAGCAAGCTTTCGGGCAAAAAAACCCTTCTACATGCTTGATTACAGCATCAAACTTTATTTATTTACTTAATATCTCTCTAATTATAAAATAGTCATAACTAATGTAAATCCTCATTTTCATAATTTATTCCGCAAATATGTAAATAGTTATATGTATATATTCTCTTTTTAGCCATTGTACCTGCATTATAGTGCCAAGTTTGATGCTGTAATCAACGCCTGTAGAAGGGTTTTTTGCCCGAAAGCTTGCTTTGATATATTTCTATTAAAAGAAACTCTTCTTCTTTTATTTCGTCTAAATATTACCAAGAAGAATATTATAGTCGTTATTGACTGAAGTCTTTGTTTATCTCAAGATGTAAAAGTATGTATTGATGATGTCAGCATGACAAGTCAACTATTATCTCTCTCTCTCTCTTGAGGTAGTAACCCGGATTCCTGGAGCCACTACGTACTAAAGTGTCACCAACTATCCGGGTTGAGACGTCTAATGGTGGACATCCAGTTTATCAGATGTACTGTACTTGGTTCTGTAGGTGTTCAGGGGTGAATATACTTATTCCAAGGAGGGTGGCTGTTTGGAACCTATGAAGGTGGTACAACAATTATCCAATATAAAGCTAGAGAGAGATATATATATTTATAACCCAGGGAGCGCGTAGAACGCCAACTACCTCGGAAGTCCAGCTCACTAGTATGGACTAATGTTGAGTGCTTTTACTCGCGTCCTGTTTTGAATGCTGAGTTGAACCAATTGACCAGAAATTTCCATTCTGAGTAAAGCTAGAGAATATTGAACAACCAATCTATGGAACATATATGATGATTTCATAAATACAGTTATATTCTGTGTGCTGTGTATTTTCATTGATTAATTAAATTAAATTATAATTTTAACAATAAAATATTAATTATTTCTCTTTGCTAATATGGTCCAAGAGGCTTCCTAAGGTGTTGATAGTAAAAACAAAAATGACATATCCTGACTGCTCACATAAACATTTTAGATGACAGAGCGCCATCTAGTGGGAAAAATATCAACTAAACATTGATTTAGGCTTTTCTTCCATCAATAATTGACAATATGACCCAGAATAAGTATATTGCTACGGCGTTTTATGGTTTCCACAAGTCCATATCTCAGAAGAAGGCCAAGTGACACTCACTCCTCACTTTCTTACTGCTACTCTTTTTGTGTTGTTTTTCTTGCTTCCCTCTTTCTCTTTCTTTTTTTTTCTTCTGTCTATATCGTTGTTTCCTTTGTCTCACTGCTTTGTTCTTATGCATACCTCTGGTGAATCCTGTATAGGGTCAGTGACCCTAAATAAAGACTTTTTGTTTTTGTTGTTGTTGATTTAGGCTTTTCTATAAAGTTTGTTGTTTGTGTTGGTTGGCACCCTCAGTCTAGAAGATCACATGTGTGTTGAAGCAAATGTCTATGCATGTCTGAGAGCAAGGCAATAACAGTTGTGTGTGTGTGTCTCCAGACAAGAAGAGTCTGGCAGCAGAACGTCTGGAGGCAATGAAAACCAACCTGGACAAGTGCTTTGCGGAGAAGAGCCAGCTGGCCAACCTGGCTCCCAGCGGCCAAGTGATGAACAACGGGGCTCGGGACTCCAGCTCCAGTGACATCCAGAAACTCCAGCAGCAGCTCCAGGACATCAAGGAGCAGGTGGGTGACTTCTCTCTCTATATATATACAGTAGAACCTCCCTGTAAAGGACAGCTAGTTGCAGAGCCAAACTGTCCTTTATAGAGAGGTGTCCTCTCTACATATATACAGTAGAACCTCCCTGTAAAGGACAGCTAGTTGCAGAGCCAAACTGTCCTTTATAGAGAGGTGTCCTCTCTACATATATACAGTAGAACCTCCCTGTAAAGGACAGCTAGTTGCAGAGCCAAACTGTCCTTTATAGAGAGGTGTCCTCTCTACATATATACAGTAGAACCTCCCTGTAAAGGACAGCTAGTTACAGAGCCAAACTGTCCTTTATAGAGAGGTGTCCTCTCTACATATATACAGTAGAAACCCTCCCTGTAAAGGACAGCTAGTTACAGAGCCAAACTGTCCTTTATAGAGAGGTGTCCTCTCTACATATATACAGTAGAACCTCCCTGTAAAGGACAGCTAGTTACAGAGCCAAACTGTCCTTTATAGAGAGGTGTCCTCTCTACATATATACAGTAGAAACCCTCCCTGTAAAGGACAGCTAGTTACAGAGCCAAACTGTCCTTTATAGAGAGGTGTCCTCTCTACATATATACAGTAGAACCTCCCTGTAAAGGACAGCTAGTTACAGAGCCAAACTGTCCTTTATAGAGAGGTGTCCTCTCTACATATATACAGTAGAAACCCTCCCTGTAAAGGACAGCTAGTTACAGAGCCAAACTGTCCTTTATAGAGAGGTGTCCTCTCTACATATATACAGTAGAAACCCTCCCTGTAAAGGACAGCTAGTTACAGAGCCAAACTGTCCTTTATAGAGAGGTGTCCTCTCTACATATATACAGTAGAAACCCTCCCTGTAAAGGACAGCTAGTTACAGAGCCAAACTGTCCTTTATAGAGAGGTGTCCTCTCTACATATATACAGTAGAAACCCTCCCTGTAAAGGACAGCTAGTTACAGAGCCAAACTGTCCTTTATAGAGAGGTGTCCTCTCTACATATATACAGTAGAAACCCTCCCTGTAAAGGACAGCTAGTTACAGAGCCAAACTGTCCTTTATAGAGAGGTGTCCTCTCTACATATATACAGTAGAAACCCTCCCTGTAAAGGACAGCTAGTTACAGAGTCAAACTGTCCTTTATAGAGAGGTGTCCTCTCTACATATATACAGTAGAACCTCCCTGTAAAGGACAGCTAGTTACAGAGTCAATCTGTCCTTTATAGAGAGGTGTCCTCTCTACATATATACAGTAGAACCTCCCTGTAAAGGACAGCTAGTTACAGAGCCAAACTGTCCTTTATAGAGAGGTGTCCTCTCTACATATATACAGTAGAACCTCCCTGTAAAGGACAGCTAGTTACAGAGTCAAACTGTCCTTTATAGAGAGGTGTCCTCTCTACATATATACAGTGGAACCTCCCTGTAAAGGACAGCTAGTTACAGAGCCAAACTGTCCTTTATAGAGAGGTGTCCTCTAGCGCGGGTGTCCTCTCATGGAAGTTCTACTGTATATCCTTCCTTCACTCTGTACCTCATGTGTTGGAGAACTACTGGGAAACCATTCTACTGCCTTCACTGCAGCCATTAATACAAAGTGTGTGTTTTGATATTAGAATTGATTAGTACTTGTTTCAGGACCCTGTTTGAATTAAAAGAATGTCCTAGATCAGGAGTCAGCAACCTTTTGAATCGGAAGAGTCAAAAATTACAATTTACAAAATTTCAAAGTTTTTAAAGAGCCCCATTTTTTTTCTTGCCAACAATATATAGTAGTACTACACGCAGCTGCATGTGGCTCGTGAGCTGCGCACGTTGCAATCCCTGTCCTAGATTCTTATTTAGAGGTATCTTTTGTTTTGTGTTTTAGTAGAAAAGGGAGAGAGAGTTACTTTGTGCAAAATGAGAAGGTGCTTAATGATATTTGTTTTTATTATCCATAGTACCACGTAAGTCAAGCCATGATAATAAGGGGTGGTTATACAGTAAAAGCTCTCTGTAAAGGACACCTATCTGCAGAACTAAAGTGTCTTTTACAAAGAGAGTTACTGGAGAGTTTATAAATTGTAAAAATGGTAATTTTGTAACTGAAAATTGTCCTTTGTAGAGAAGTGCCCTTTAGCATGAGTGTCCTCTCATGGAGGTTCTACTGTAGTTGACAACACTGCAAGTGCACCACATGTCTGCAATGTGGAAAGCGCAGTTTGACTTTTGCACTTACAAGGAGGCTACTTGCACTCACTGGTGGGATTATTTGTTCGGACAATTGACAATTAACATGATTTTATTGACATCTTGTCAATACATGCTAAAGTGTACAGTCTACACTATTTTTAAAAGATAATTATATATATACTGCATGATACTATGGCACTTCTACCAGAGCTGCAAAGTTTGGTGGAGAATTGGCAGCGGGTCTCCAGCGACACCACTTTTTTTGCGATCTATGAAGAAAACGTAGATTGCGTGCTTCACCGCTGAGGAGATGGTGATGGCGTGGTTCTCGTTTGGATTTGGTCTTGTGTTTGTAATCTAGAATCCAAATTATGCCTTATCATTATAAAATTGTATGCATAAATGAAATAATTTTTTTTTTTTTAATTTTGACCAGGAAGTGAAGTGTCCACATTGACTGAAAATAGAGCTGGGTGGAAAATGCTAGAATATACCTCGGTGTCAAACCTGAAGTAACCGGAGAGAGATCCTTTCCAGGGTGTCGAGCTTTGAACAATGAAATTCGTATCACTGGACGGTGTAACCAGCATAAATAATTAAAACTATAGCAACTCAATGATTGCTGTGAAGAAGGGAAATTTATTTATAATTGATACAAAAAATTACAGGAAAAGTATTACTTCAAAAGAGAGAGCTAGAGCTTTAGGAGCTCAAGACGCGAGCAGGCGTCGACAACAAGTAGAACAAAAAAGAAGGTGGGGGGGGGGGGCGAGAGGGCGGAAGTTGCATCATGGGCGGTGACATCACCGCCGCCGCGGGGGGGAGGAGGGCGTCTTCTTACACGGCTTTCTTACATTTGAAGGCCTCCCTCTATATATCTTCAAATAAAATGAATACAAAACACATACATACAAAAAAAGACAGTGGATCTGCAACATACTCCCACCAATAATTATGGAGTAATTATTCTTCTGGATTCACTATGATCAATATCTGTCAGGCGGCTTGACAACTCTTCCTGATCTTGTGATAACAGGTGAATCTTTCCCTCGGATGCTCCGTTGCGATATACTTGGTGTGTCAAGATTTATCTTCTTATCTTTCTCTAGATCACGTCCTTTTCCGAAATCTTCTTTAGAATGGTTTTCGCTTGATTCAAGAAAGAACAATCGTTGAACAGGTCGCAAAAAATTTCCACGCTTAGTTTTTATCATAGCGACTCTAACGATGCCATCTTTTCCCGGGTAGGTCTTCTCAATAACTCCGATTGGCCATTCTGTTCGCTTTTTGTTATCGACCTCCATGAGTACAACATCGCCTTCTTTAATTGACTTTGTCTTGTTTCTAGTATTTTGTCGCAGAAACCCTAAGTACTCTTTTCTAAATCTCTGTCGAATTGTCTCGCGTAACTTTTGTACTTTTCCATGACTTTCTTGCAGGAACTTAGAGTCGACAATGTCCGCTTCAGGTACAAATAAGCATGATGCGTTGTCCCACATGAATTTGGCAGGTGTTATTGGTACCAAGCCAGATTCTTCACTGATCGCGGTCAAAGGTCTGGAATTCATTGCTGACTCCACTTCACATATCACAGTCTGTAGTTCTTCATATGAGACTGTTTTGTCTCCCAATACTTTTCGGATCAGTTGCTTCATGAGACCCACAAGGCGTTCCCACCATCCTCCCCAAAATGCTGCTGTTGGGGGGTTGAAATTCCATTTAATACGTTGTACGGTGGCATAACGTAGGACATCATTCCAATTAACTTTCTTGAATAAGTTATTGCATCCAACAAAATTGAGGCCGTTGTCAGAGTACACAATGCTTGGTCTACCACGTCTTGCAACAAATCTTCGAAAAGTGTCAAGAAATCCTTCAGTAGACACTGTTTTTGTGAGCTCCAAATGTACAGCTCTGTACACAGCACAGGTGTACAACACTACCCATATTTTCTTTCCACCAGTCTCAGTCAAAGGTCCAGCTAGATCCACACCGATCACTCCAAATGCTGGTGTCGATCCAATCCTGGTTGCTGGAATTGGAATGCTCTCAGTCTGGACTCTCTTGGAATTGTAACGACGACACGTAGCACATGCAGAGATGATACTTCTTATGGTTCTCTTGCCTTTTAGAATCCAAAAACGACGTCTCACTAGTTGTTGAGTTGTTTGAATCCCGGCATGGGACATCATCTCGTGCTCTTTTCGAATCAAAAGCTTGACTACTTGGTTTTCCCCCGGAAGAACTATTGGGCATCTTGTATCATAGTCGTCTTCTCCAAAATACAGTTGACTCTTGATTCGATATAGTCCATATTCATCTGTAAAAGCATTGAGCTTGTTTATTCGCTTGTCATCTCTCCCAAAACTTATTAGTTGGATATGCCGTAATACTACCTTTTCAGCTTCTTCGAATTCTTCTACAGAAATTTCTTTTGACATTTTATCATGTTGTCCGGATTGCAATTGATCTGAGACGGTCTTCCTTTTAAAACGCAGTAAATAAGCAACAATCCGTACTATACGATGATAATCTCCATACCTCTCAAGTTTGTCCATGAAATTATCTTTTGTGCTGTTGACGGCGATGTTTACCGTCTTCTTCAATTCCTTATTGATTTCTTCTTCATCAAAAATCGGATCAAATTGATTCCAGCTTGCTTCTTCTCCCCAGAGAAAAGAGGGTCCCTCCCACCATTTATGCTCTATCAATTTCTTTACACTGCTCCCACGTGATGGAAGGTCAGCTGGATTGTTTACCCCTGACACATGATGCCAATTTTCTTTCTTCGAAATAGAACAGATTTCGTTGACTCTGTTTCTGACAAATGTTGCCCACTGTTTCTCATTTTGAATCCAACGAAGTGCAGTTGAGGAGTCTGTCCAAAACCAAATATTATTCTCTGAAATTGCAATCGATTCCGATATAATCTTCATGACTTGCTTAGTCAATCTGGATCCGATGAGGCATGACATTAATTCTAATCTCGGAATAGTTAGTTTCTTTTTGGGTGCTACTCTTGCCTTTGATGCGACGAGTTGTACATTTACTTCTTCATTTTTCACTGTTCTTAAGTAAATGCAGGTTGCATAGGCATCTTGACTCGCATCACAAAACACATGCAGTGATGGCTGTTCAAACCCATCTCTCATCACCCACCTTGGAATCCTGACAGACAACAATTCGGGAATTTAACTCTGCCATTCCACAAACTTCTTCACAATGTCCTCTGGGACCGGCTGATCCCATTTCAACTCAGACTTCCAACATTGTTGTAGGATGATCTTCGGCACTATGGTGAATGGAGAAAACAAACCGAGAGGGTCAAACACAGCATGGGCCTCCGATAGCATAATCCTCTTTGTCAATTTATGAGTCTGATTTTCTATTTCGGCATCATTCTCTTGATCCAATGACTTGTAGGTTGGAGTCATCATTAGCTTATCCGAAATTGTCAAAGTGTCATCAGCTGTGTCCCATTTCATACCTAGCACAGAAATATTCTCACTGTTAACTATGCCGGGGCCTCCCATCTGCCACTCTCTTAGATTGAATCCTGCTGGGCTGAGCAGGTCAATAGACTGCTGTTGAAATACTTGCGCTTCTTCTAACGAAGTAACACTATTGACGCAGTTGTCCATGTACATACATTTTAGCAATGGGATTACTTCTCTTTCATATTGCTCCAAATGTAATTTCAATGTAGCAGCTAGGAGGAAAGGACTTGATGTAACTCCGAACACCACTCTCTTGTGTTGATAAATCCGAAGATTCTCTTGCTTGCCGTCCTCCCACCATAGAAATCTCAAAAATTGTCTGTCTTCTTTTGCCACTGATATTTGGAGGAAGGCCTTTTCTATGTCTGCTACTACGCCGATTTTATTGAGTCGAAATCTCAGCATGATATCCGGAATGAGCTCCAATAAGTTGGGTCCCTTTGCCAAACAATCATTCAGAGACCATCCACCCCTTGTCTTACAGGAAGCATCAAAAACCGGTCGTACTGGTGTCGTGCTGCTACCAGATTTCACTACTGCTCGGTGTGGTAGAAAGTATTCTAATGTATCATCTTTATCTGTCTGGATTCTTTCGATGATCCCATTTTCCTCCCATTCTTCAAATATCTTGTTGTAATGGTGATAAAAGCCTCTTTTCTTTAGATCCTCCGTCATCTTCCGGAGTCTTTTCTCGGCATGGCTTTTATTTTCTTTTAGCTTCTGGGCTGGTTCTATCCATGGAAGGTGCACCTCGTATCTACCAGATTCCAATCGCTTTGTTTCAGTCCGAAACTTATCCATAATAGCCTGATCTGTCTCTTTCTTTGACTCTGCTTGCCCGTCATCCATGACTCCAATATTTTCCAGAGACCATAAATCGGAAACCTTTATTTCTTGTGTCATTAAAGATGTGATGAGCATACTGTTATGAACCTGGTTAGGATTTTTATCTGGGAATTTTCCTTCCGTTTTGCCTTGAACTACCCAACCTAACAATGTTTCTCGAGCAATAAGATCATCCGATAATCTTATCATATTGGCTGTAGCTATTTTTGGGTTAATGTCTGCACCGAGGAGAAGCTCTACCTCATCACTTTCGGCTTTAAATGCTGAGAGCTGTATCTTCTTTGACGCAAGTTCGCGAGCCCATGAACCAAATGTAGGCTTTCTTATACATCTGGCTATTTGATTAGTGGCTGATGCCGGACATGAAATGCATCTATCATTCTCAATACTTGATAGAGTCAGGCAGTAGATCCGATGTTGATCAGTATATCTGATCCCACCAAATATTTCATGATCAAGCTCTTCTTCTCCCATGATAGGAACACCCAAATCCTTTACAATGTGTTCCAAAATGTACGATTGGGATGATCCACTATCAATTACTGCCCGTACCACTTTGCTACCTTTAGGACCCCAAACTTTCACTAATAATGTCTCAAGGCATGCTTTGGTGCTTACACAGTTGGACATCTCGTTCACCGTAGCTACATCACTCGAACCTGGAGTTGGCGTTGAATTCTGTGGTCGTTGTGGACTCTTTATTTCAGTTTCAGCATGACGTACACCTCTACACATGATGGCATAATGCCCATCCCTCTTGCAGAAATCACAGCGCACTTTCTTTTTACATTGCCTGCTTCTGTGGCCTGGAAGCAGACATTTAAAACATCTCTTGTAGCTCTTGATTTTCTCATTTTTCTGGTCCATGCCCATTTTCATTCCTTTTCGACAGTCTTGACTTGGATGACCATTGTCGCAGAAAATGCATTTAAATTTCTCACGCAGTGTTGGTGAGATGTCGGAATGCATAAATCCAGAGGTTGTAGCAATTTCACGCCTTGCATTGAAACTTCTTTTCTTCGTTTCTATCTTCCCTGGTGTAGGCTGAGCTAAGGAGTCTGAATGCTTATTGTAGGCCATTTCTCTATCCTTAGTCTGATTGACCTCACGGCGAAGAAATTTCATCAAGCTTTCTAGGTCTTCCGATTCGCTGCTGCGCTGCCATGAGATGAGGACATCCTCCGGTAGACATGATTCAACTACAGGATACAATATATCGGCACATTTGTCCGTAGTTACACCAAGCATACTTAAATGCCTAATTTGAGAGTTCAACTTTGTCACAAGATCTTTAAAGTTGACCTTTCTCTCTTGTGCACTTCGGATGACCAACCACAATAGATCTCGAACATAGAGCTTTATTAGCATGTTATCTCGCCCAAATCTTTCTTTAAGATCTTTGATTACCGAAGCGTAATTCTTTCCTGAGACAGGATAACTTAATACTAGTTGCTGAGCTTCGGAATTTTCCAACATGCAGTCTACTAGATATTGGTACTTATCTGAGTCTGAGAGATCCTCATCGTTGTGGATGTCTTCAAACCTTGACCAGAAGGTGATCCATTCACGTACATCACCTCCAAACTCTGGGAGTTTTCTCTTGGGAAGCAGAACTCTTCTCCGGGTTGTACTGTTGCTCGTTTCCGAAGATGTTTCATCAGGCTGGGGCGACACACCTTTCTTCGGATTCAGTACCTTTTCTAACTCTTCTCTCATCCTTTTGATAAGTCTGTCGTACCTCAGACGTTCATCATATTCTTTGTCCTGTTCATCTTCAGTCACTTCTTCATCCAACATGGCCTCGGTTACTTTCTCATCCCATTCATGAAGATCTCGACATAAATCTTCAAGCTGTAGTGCTGAGACCCTCAAGTCTGTCTTGTCCAGTTCTTCTACTGGCTTCTTCAGGGCTGTTTCAACACTGTTGATGAGCTTTGTGATTTGGCCACGAACAGGCCTTCTTCCTTTCTTGAGACGATTCATTTTGAGTTACAAAATATGCTGTTGCACCATCCTGTCGCGGACGCCAAAAAATGTCGAGCTTTGAACAATGAAATTCGTATCACTGGACGGTGTAACCAGCATAAATAATTAAAACTATAGCAACTCAATGATTGCTGTGAAGAAGGGAAATTTATTTATAATTGATACAAAAAATTACAGGAAAAGTATTACTTCAAAAGAGAGAGCTAGAGCTTTAGGAGCTCAAGACGCGAGCAGGCGTCGACAACAAGTAGAACAAAAAAGAAGGTGGGGGGGGGGGGCGAGAGGGCGGAAGTTGCATCATGGGCGGTGACATCACCGCCGCCGCGGGGGGGAGGAGGGCGTCTTCTTACACGGCTTTCTTACATTTGAAGGCCTCCCTCTATATATCTTCAAATAAAATGAATACAAAACACATACATACAAAAAAAGACAGTGGATCTGCAACACAGGGAACCATTTTCTGCAGAGTAAAGCTAACTTTATAAACATTTTGAAATTTTTACAAATTGGGTCATTGGACTAAAATCATAAGGCCATGAGAAGTTACGATTTAGATTATAGATAAGAAATATAAGGTAACAAGACCCGTGTGTGGCATTACGGTAAAAACATTGTTACCATCATCAGATAAAATACTGACATGACATCATACACTCATGGACAAAACTTAAGTAAGTTGTACCTTTTAGCATGTATATTGGGATTCAGACAATAACTCAACAAGATATTTATTTAGCAAAATTTTAGTATCATAGTCATATCTGTTGAAGGTCTGTTACACCCTTGTATTGCCATGATAGAAAAAAAAAAAAAAAGAATCTTTTCCCTCAGCGAATTTTCTTTTATTTATAAATATTTGATACACAGTGACCTTTATTGAAGACATACAAGATAACCAAGTGTGAACAAAATTGCCTCCTTAAAAAAAAAATAGACAACCGGGGACATCAAATTATGAAACTTCCTCAAGTTTTATCCAAGAGTGCATAGGCCTAGGCAAAATGTGTACCACAGCAATTAATAGTAACCAGTATTCTAATAAAAATGAAATTGTTAACTCCTATAAATTCAAAGAAGATATTAATGATACATTAAGTTTAATAAAAATAAAATAATTATCTTATCAGATGTTAAATCCATGTTTACTTCAATCCCTATACCCACAATAATTATAGATACATTGAACCATGTGATGAAAGAAACAGATGTAAATAATTTGCCAAAATAAGAAATCTTAATTGGAATAGAATTTTGTTTGAAAACAACCTATTTTATTTATGATGGCCAAATATATCTCCATTATAAAAGCATATTATATATTTATAATTGTATGTAATTCTACTGTCCTCAAAGTTTATGTCCATAGTTCATCTAAAATACCCATTCCAAGAGTCTAGCAACAGTATCACTACAAAAGGAAGATTGAAAAATGCAATATAACAGTGATATGGTAGATTAAATTGGCGAAACCGCTGGGAGGGTTCACCACTGATGAGCCAGGCCCTTCCATTAATTTTTCCTATGCAGTAAAGGCAGTAGAAATTGTTTAATTTCAA
The DNA here is from genome assembly GCA_030710605.1 of Cordylochernes scorpioides. Lineage (NCBI taxonomy): Eukaryota > Metazoa > Arthropoda > Arachnida > Pseudoscorpiones > Chernetidae > Cordylochernes > Cordylochernes scorpioides. The sequence goes on along the minus strand of CP092876.1, from coordinate 59,860,960 downwards.
AAAGAATCTTACGCGTCTAAAATAGTTTCAAATTTTCATTATAAAAAGGTGCAACAATGGGAAGTCCAATATCACCGAATGCAGCTTGTATTACTATGGCCCAATTAGAAATCAAAGCTCTAATTTCACTTACACACAAATGATGTTTTTTATTTCAAAAGATATGTGAATGACTCCATTTTATTTATTAATCAGGGAAGTGAACAAAAAATGTTTGGTATTTTCAACAATCTCTATATCCTTAAATCAATCATTCTATGTAAATAGATAGCAACAAATCAATCAATTTCCTGGACATGAACTTATCATACAACAATAACATTGTTAGAACTCATGGAATTCGTGTAATCTTTACACAAGGGGATAAGAAACAACAACAACAACAACATAACATTGTTATGCATGTGGCCATACATTGTCATGATGCAAGAGCCTATTTTCCTGATGGTGTCTGACACACAGCCTCTCTCAAACATAGAAGAATTGACTAACTGAGCTATGAGGTGAGCCATGAGGGCATTCCTACTGGGCAAGTTGGTTCTAGATGGCACGGATTCCTGCAGGTTGTGCTATTGTTGCTTTACCATTAGTTTTGTGTGTCCAACCTCTAACATTTTTTATTTGAAAAATACCCTCATGGACAAAACTTAAGGAAGTTGTCCCTTTTAGCATGAATAACTCTGAAAGATATTTGATACAGTCAAAGATAAATAGTCAAAGCTAGATGCTATCTATTGACCATCACTGCAAACTAGCTGCCATGGGTCGGTGACAAAGCCACAACACCAGCTTTGGCAATCTGAGAAGCATCCACCTGGTTTCAGGCTAATGGTCCTCATCAGTCCAGGGTAGACTTTATCCATGAGACAGTGACCTTTATTCAAGACACACGTGTGGACAAAATTGACTCCTTAAAAAAAAAATAGGCAGCCAGTAACACATAAAGACTTTCTACTTCCTCAAGTTTTTTTTCCATGAGTGTATTTACATATACAGATGATGTGCCCATGTTCAGAAACTAAAACTGATCTTTCATAAAGAATTTATGCAACTTGTGGTAAGACCAGTTATGTGTACAGACCATGTGTCCCGTATGTTTGGATCGCCTCAAGAACATGATCTTCCTATGTGGCCATGGTACCTGCCAGATGTGTGGGGACCGTATGTCGGAGTGCCCTATCTGCCGCAAGACTGTGGAAAAACGGATCCTACTCTACTAGTCGCCACTCCTGTGTGTGTGTGGCCTTTCTCATATTTACATATATATATATATATAAATTATATTGAATATATAAATATATATTTAATATATTTTTGTTACATCTCCCCACACTTCACTTGTTCTTCCACTCTTCATTAGCCTACTCTTTTTTTTTTTTTTTCTTCTTTTTTTGATCTCTTAAAGAATCTTTATTTTTGGTCAAAAAGAAATGATATACTAACAAAATATTTGAGAATATGCATCATTATATATATTTTTTTTTCATATTATATATCCCCATTTTAATTGCTTTGCTTTTTTTTTAGACCCCTGTATCTCCCAATAATATAAAGAGCAGGGGCTCATCTACTATTCCATTAATGCCAAACAAATATTTAGATCTAATAAAGGGATAGTTTTTAAAAATAATCAACTTTTTTTTTTCCTTCACCCTCCTTTTCTCTCTCTCTCATTTTTAGTAATTATATAAATAGGGAAATTAAAAAATAAAAAAGTTGCTATTGGTTACATAAGAAACCTTTGTTTAAAAAAAAAAAAAAAATTGGAATCTCTATTTTTTCTTAACTAATGAAATCTTAAATGACACAATAAAATGTTTGTCTTCATTTATTTATTTATTGTATTTGAACCCAGCACACACCATACATATATACATATTAGACGAGGCCAGCTGGTGGCTTACATGTAGGTGGGCAGGCTGACCCCAAAGGAATGGATTAAATGGACTAGATTCCCTCTCAGACACTTTCTGGAAATTTCTGAGGTTGAGCGGGTTGCTTGGAAGAAGCTGCTGTAAGGAAGATCTTTCGAATAAGGTCTGGGGAGATCATGGAGGTGGCCATGTTGGTTAGGCTCTCCTTGGTCTGGATGCGGCAGCGGATGTATCCGTAGAGATTGGCTCCGTTGAGAGAGAGTGCAATGCACACCACCATGGCCCAACTCAGCTTGGCGCTGAACAACGCAGCCAGGAAGAAAATGCACCAGATAAAGAAGAAGCCCACTAGGCCAACCCAGAAGAGGTAGGCTTCTATAGACTGCACCTTGTTTCTGCGCGACTCAAACACCCAGTGGCTGTGGCCCTCATCATCCACGTAGTTCCACCAACGTAGACCGGCCAGTAACCGCCCCGTGATATTCTTCACTGTCCAGAAATCCAGGGAGAGGACAGTAACCAGCACCACGAAACTGCCGATGAAGCTACTGTTGAATAAGCCGCAGAACAAGTAAATGGCCACAGCTGCGGTGCGGAACAGGAAGTGGAACGCCACAGCTATGGGATGATGGTACTGTTGTTGTGGGCCAGTGTCCTCGGCCTCTCCAAACACTGCAGGGGGCTCCTCCATCTGCAATAACATTCTTGGGTTTATATCAACATGTCAAGTATTATAATGGGGCTCAATTGGAAATATACAAACATTGTGTAAAAGAAAACAATTTAAAAAATCATATTTTTGAAGAAAAATAAAGTGCCAGGGACAAATCATCATGAATGTAAAAATCGTATATTGTGGGAAGAGGTAACATTTTTAGTGAAATATAAAACTTCTTAATCAATTGCTTCACATTAAATCACATCAAGTTCAAAATTCATGATGATCGACCCTTTTATTTTTACTCCTATAAATCTGAATGGTAGTGTAGCTGATATATATTTATACAGAGCAATAACATGCCATTTATATATAACGAATGAAGATATTAAGACGCGAATGTTTCTTTTCACAAATAAATCAAACTGTCCTTACTGCACTGGGAGAGTTCACCACTAATGAGCCAAGCCCTCCCAATATTTTTCCATTGCAGTAAGGACAGTAGAAGTTTGATTTATTTGTGAAAAGAAACATTAGCGTCTTAATATTTTTATTCGTTGTATATATTTATTTATTTTCTCATTTTTCTCAAAAGCTTTTAAAAAATATTTTCTCATTATTTATTAATTTTTAGTCACCCATGAATTATTAACAAAACATCAGAATAAAGAGTTCAAATACAAAATCTAAATCTATTTAATTAGCTTCCATGTCTGTCTGTCATTCTGTCTGTCTGTCCACAAATCTTGTCATCAATTTTTGAAATACAGAGCACCCAGAACTCTGAAATTTGGTACACTTGTTTACACCTGATGACAATGCGAAGTGACACAATTTTCAGACTTCGAGGTTATCAGCAAAGGACTAATTTTAATTACTATATTTAATTTTAAATTTTATGATCAAGTTTAATATACTTCCAGACCATACACAGAAGTCTGAAAATTTGTAAACTCACTCATAAAATATTATAGTACAAAAATTTAAACCCCAATTTTTAAATATCAATATAGGTTGACAAAATTTCAGACTTCTGGATGTTCAATAATGGACTATTTCCCTATATTTCCTTTCAGTTTTGGTGATAAATTTCTATTATACTTGCTGACAATACGTAGAAGTAAGGTATATTATAAACCAATCCAATATATTATTCAGTACTCATTACAAGTGTACAAAATTTGAGACTTCTAGATGTAGGCTTCTAGGTGGTCGGGAATAGACAAGAGAATTTGTATGTTGTTGTTGTTGTTTCTTATCCCCTTCTGTAAAGATTACACGAATTCCACGAGTTCATGCTCCTCGAGCTGTTTTATGATGAGCAGCGGCCTCTCCCAAAGGTCCTGTTTAATGCATCTAATGCAAGCCAAAATGTGTTCTGGAGCTGCAGGTACCAAACTACATTTTGGGCAAGTGGGATAAATTTTGTTATTATTTTCTATCTTCAATGGCATGAGATGGCCTGTTCTAAATCTTGTTAGTGTTGTTTGATGATGTCTATTTCTGATGTTCAGAGCTCCTCCTGGGTTCACTCCACTGTACCAACTGTGCTTAGGTGGGATCCTCCAGTTCTTGTTTATTTTTGTTTTGGCTATTGTTTCTATTTCTTTAAAAGTAAGTTTATTTTTCTGTGTCAAATAAAGGGAAATAGGCGCAACTGTTTCACTGGTGTAATGAGCAGCTGGAGTTACAAGGGGTCAGGACTGGACTGATTTCTAGATGGCTGTGATGGTCTGGAATAAAATATATATACCAAAAGGTGAAAATAGACATTTGTGCCATAATGAGTGTATGGCATTCTATAAAAATAAATCAGTAGTATGAACTTGAGCTATTAATAATCGAGAATATTGCCAAAAATATATATTCCTTTATAATATTATAGTACAAAAATTTAAACCCCAATTTTAAAATATACCATTATATATATTTATATACAGTAGAATCTCCATGAGAGGACACTCACGCTAGAGGATGCCTCTCTATAAAGGACAGTTTTCATCGCCAAAAATACCATTTTTACTATTTAGCAACTCTCCGGTAGGAGGACACCTCTCCCTAAAGGACACTTTGGCTCTGCAACTATGTGTCCTTTAAGAGAGGTTCTACTGTATTTAATTATAATAATATATTTAAAATACAATATATAACGCGGCTTATGATCGTAAAACGAAAATTGCAATTATACCGCGAATGTTTCTTTTAAACGAAAAATCGAAATTTATTTTAAAGAGAAATAGCGATTATTTCTAACTTTAAGGATGAAGTATGATAGGATGAATTGTGAAGAGTAATGATAATTATTTTTCCGTTTATCATTACTCTTCACAATTCATCCTATCATACTTCATCCTTAAAGTTAGAAATAATCGCTATTTTTCTCTTTAAAATAAATTCCGATTTTTCGTTTAAAAGAAACATTCGCAGTATAATTGCAATTTTCGTTTCATAATAATATATGGAATTATAAATATTTGTAAATTTATATAATTTTATTTTAAAATGCACTAAAAAGAAGAAAATAAATATTTAAACTACCACCAATAAACAATTAGATCTATATGAGTCAAAATAAAAGGTGCGGGGGACTATCATCATATATTGAGGGAAGAAGTAGAATATTCAGCGAAACATAAATACAGTAGAACCTCTCTGGAAACGACACCTAATTGCAAAGTTAAAGTGTCCTTTAGGGGGAGGTGTCCTCTTACCAGAGAGTTGCTAAATTGTAAAAATGGTAATTTTGACAATGAAAACTGTCCTTTGTGAAGAGGTCTCCGCTAGTGGGGTGTCCGCCAAAGGGAGGTTCTACTGTATATATAATGTTAGACAGTACTCTGTAAAGGTAGTTACAGAGCAAAAGTGTGATTTAGGGAGAGGTGTCCTTTCACCGGAGAGTTGCTAAATAGTAAAAATGGAAATTTGAGTGATAATCACTGTCCTTTGTAGAGAGAGGTGTCCTCTCATGGAGGTTGTTCTACTGTACCTATAAATCCAGCAATATCTTCACAATTATTTATAGCTCCAATTTCACACCACCAATTAATTTTTGTAGAATGCTAGTTGTTCATTACGTCACAAACAGCTGTGCTATATTTTCCTTTTTTTAATGTTGATATCTGGATTGAGTGAGTGTACAAACTTTTACCTGTCAGGAGATATATATATATAAAAATTCATCTTAAATTTTGAAAGGAAATATTGAAATTTCATCCATTCCTGACCACCCAGAAGTCTGAAATTTTGTCAACATCCATTGTCATCAGGTGTGAACAAGTGTACCAAATTTCAGACTTCTAGGTGTGCTCTGTAGATATATAAAACTAGATTACAAGATTTGTGGATGGACAGACATAGAAGCAAGTTATAATTGAAAGTTTTTTTAATAAAAATATTAGCACAATCATAATATTTATTACTACTACTGATAAGAGAAACTATTGTTAAAACAATTTATTAGGCAAACTTTCACTTGGATAAAACTGTGTGAAGCCACCATGTACACACACACACATTCGTGTCTATTTCATATATATAATACAATAATTGAATTTAGAAATACAGTATTAGGATCCAACACTTATTGAAGGCGAAAAAATAGTACAAATGTGATATTGTACTGGGATAAAGTGCATAAATTATAAAAAAAAGGCATCTCCTTATCGTGCAACTGATTACTCTTTCATGATTTTTCAGGATGCCTAAATGACCAGTTTTTTGGTCGTTGAGGTACAGCTTGCACCATGCTGATGAGGGCCAACAGCCCGAAATGCATACGTGGTTAGCTTTTCTTGATTAATCAAGAATGGGCATTTAGCCAATTCGGGAATAATTAAAAATCAACAAGAATAGTTTATATTAATTACGATAGATGGCGCAAGCCATCAGAAACTTTCAGTTGCACAATAAGGAGATGCCTTTTTCTTTTTTATAACTTATTGAAAGGTTGTATAAAATATTACACACACACACATTCAAAGAAAATGATATATAGTAGAACCTTCCTGTAAAAAAAAAGGACAACACCTAATTGCAGAGCCAAAGTATCCTTTAGGGAGAGGTGTCCTCTTACGGGAGTATGGTTAAATATTAAAAATGGTAATTTTGCAAATGAAAACGGTCCTTTATATAGAGGTTTCCTCTAGCATGAGTGTCTTCCCATGAAGGTTCTGCTGTATATAAATGGAAACTGCTTTAAACAATATCTTTGATACAGGATCCAACAATGTGCATACCCAACAGCCATTGCCTAATAAATGGACACAACATTGCCTAGAAAGAGTTCTACTAAAGTTGAGACTACCAGATGCCCTTAATAGGTTTGAGGATCCATTTTTTAGTGCAAGGTCAGTATGAAATAGCCCAAGTTTAAAGGGAGAAAACTCCTAGAGCAACAAAATGGGAAACCAACAGAGGAATTTTTCCAGCAAAAGGACTGTCCCAACAGCAGGGCAATCTATTGCACCAACACTGCAGAAATGGTGACCACTACTGAGTGTTCACGATGACTCATCATGTTGAGAATCATCGCCCAATTAATAGGCTGGTTGCTCGACAGTCAGTCAAGTTAATGGTTCTTTTATTTTAATTTATCCCAAGTACACGTGGTAGAGGCCATGATAATCATGGTGGTAGTAAGTGACTCTTTTACTGTAAGTGCACTACATGTCTACACATGTGAAAAGCAGTTCAACTTTTGGACATACAAATGTGCCAGAGCCCCGTTTGGTTACTTGTACTCGCTGGTAGGGTTTGACTTTTGCAAGAATCGGGGGCCCTTGGAGCATTTTTTTTTTTAAATCAGAAAAAAAGTGCCCAATGCAGGATTCGATTCCGGGTCATAGCTGTCAAAAACCAATGGTTTAGATCACCCTTCCACCGGCTCCCTAAGTTAATGGTGTTGACCAGGACTGAGGTTAGAAAGAAGAAGGTTTGAGTTGGAATGTAGTTTTACAAACAAGCTGGTGTTCACAAGGGTTGACAAGCCTCACGTGAGACATCAAGGAGATCAAAGGGACTCCAAAAGACAGGAGGGGAGGGAGGCTTCTCCTATTTGGGGACAAACAGGAATTGAGAAAGGGGCATTGAAGCATTTGACTCCCAAGATCCAAGATGACATGTTCATGGGGTAAACAAAGAAGTACTGAAGGTGAGACTGTGGAATTAAGAAAGTGCGGCTGAGCAGGTCAAACACAACAAGAGTGGATGTTCAAGCAATTACAAGAGCAATATCAAATCTGGAAAGCAAAACATTAGTGATAGTGAAGAAACAACGACATTATTTTTATTATTATTATCCTTAGTACATGTCGAACAGGCCATGATAATCATGGTGGGTAGAAGAAGGCAACTGCTTTTACTGTAAAGTGCACAACATGTCCACACATGTAAAAGCAGTTCGACTTTTGCACTTACAAATGTGCCAGTTTGGTTACTTACACTCGCTGGTGGGACAATAACATTTAATGAATTACAGCAGAAGCCGAATCATAAAATGATTTCTAAAAAAAGGCAAAAAAATCAGCACACAAAGATTTAAACTGAGCAATGCTTGAATGATTTGGCATCAATTTTTTTTTACTCAAAAGTCTACTTTTCAATAATTGTAATACTCTTTGAAACATATTGGTGCACCGTTTATTTAAACTAAATGAAACATTGAGCACAATTATTTTGCCTTTCTCAAATAAATCAAACCTCCTACTGTTGTAAAAAAAAAATATTGCTGAGCAGATATATCACACAAGAATAAAAAATTCAAAGGCATACATTTTCTTTATTAGTAGATTGTTTTACAAACTTTAGAACATTTTGGTCCTTTGACTGGCGGAATTTACAAGGAACACTCATTCAAAGATGCCCATGGACAAAACTTAAGAAAGTGGAAAGTCGCCAGTTGTCTTTTTTTTTTTTTTTAAGGAGCCAGAGGCAATTTTGTTCACAATTGGTTATCTCGGTGTGTCTTCAATAATGGTCACTGTGTATCAAATATCTTTCAGAGTTATTTTCTGAATCCCGATAAAAATGCTAAAAGATACAACTTCCTCAAGTTTTGTCTATAAGTGTATATACCACAGTAATAATTTTGGAAGAATGTTAAAATGTTGCAAAGAATTGTACACAAAAAAAGAATGAAGCATGATAAGGCACAATTTGGATTATAAACTATAAACACAAGGTAATAAGACCAAATCCAAATAAATAAATAGTGTGTGACTTTACCGAAACGTCAGACACTATTTATTTATTTGGATTTGATCTTATTACCTTGTGTTTAAAATGAAGCATGTTTAGCAGCAAGGAAGCAATAATCCCAAATGAGGCAGTGCTAATAAATAAAACTATTATCTAGACAAAAGAGTTCAGACTGGGATATTGCAGTAAAAAAAGGTCAGGAAGGTCTATTGCCGGGTTTATACTTTTGAGTTTTTGAACACAACAAAAGACTTTACCTCAATGCTGCCTACTCAGGCACTGGATGACATGGGTGAGAGAACAGTAGAGATATGTCTCACTGATAATCACAGATGCGTAAAAAACATCAACAAAAAAATCCTTATTATATCATCCCAACCACAAGACACACACACAGGACATACTTTCAACCTAAATCAAACAATTGAACACTATAGCAACATAGAGAACAAGCACCAAAGACTGGTATTGGAAGCCTTTGTTTCCCAAATAACTCGAAAGCATAAACCAGGCACTGAAGCATTGCCCTTCAAAAAATGTATTAATTACGATAAGGCACAATTTGGGTTATAGATTATACAAGAATTGTAATTAATACAAACACAAGGTAATAAGACCAAATCCAAATAAATAAACACTATTTATTTATTTGGATTTGGTCTTAATTACCAACGTTTTAATTCAGACAATGAAATGTGACCATTTCTTAATTCAAATTTTGGTATGTTGCTCAATTACAACTTTATTGCTACAAATACATATTAGTGTTATTCAGCAGGACAATCGCGGTAGTTAGTGCATGTGCACAGTAGCTAAAATTTCCGAATCATAGCGCACAAATTTATACATCTCTTCTTCTTTCTTATCTCCACTCAATCATATTAAGGTATCAAGCTTGTAAAGCTTGAGAATTTCTACATCTGTTCATGTCATATGCCTTTTTACATTTCTCTTGGACAATCTGCAGTGTCATTGGTTTGATAACTGTTTAATTTAGTTCGAATATTTATGTTTATATAAAGGTTTATTATAATTTTTCTATGATTGTGTAAATATTCATTGAATTTATCATCATCACCTTTTTTGTTTACAAAAATGATATATGAAAAATAAAGTAATGTAATTGAACGAAATGGTTGCCCTCATGTTTACTGATCCAATGTTTTAATAATCTAAGGTTTATGTTGTAAGAAAATTATACATTGAGAAGAGAATTAAACAATAACCTTACCTAAACGCCTGTGAATCACCAATGTAAACACAATCAGTTGTTTTAGAGAGTATTGTTGTGTTTTTGAAGGAACTTACAGAGGAGGAAAGACATGAATGTCTTTTGATAAGCTAGAATACACAATGAACAGAGTTCTAGACCAAAAACAAACAATCAAAAGAGATTTCTATAAAAGATATTTGATTTTTAATATGATGCATTCCATCTGTTATATGAAATTTGAACTATTTTGACACGTGTGATTCTTCTAAAAATAAATCAATTTTCTACTGCCCTTACTGCAATGATAAAATAATGGGAGGACCTGGCTCATCAGTGGTGAACTCTCCCAGCAGTGTCGCCAGTTTAATCTACCATACCGCTGTAATATTGCATTTTTCTGTTTTCCTTTTATACTGATACTGAAAAGCTAGACTCTTACAAGGGGTATTTTAAATGAACTATGGACAAAAGCTTTGAGGACAGTAGAAATACATATAATAATAAATATATAATATGCTTCGAGCATTGCTCTGCCGCAAATTTCAAGTAAAAGTTTTTTTTTAAAACACAATATTTATACGATGCACTAGTAAGGGGGTAGTAGAAAATAGATTTTTTTTTTTTAAGAATCATACGCATCAAAATTAGTTCAAATTTCTTATATTGATTTTGACATAAAATTTTAGCCATTTCTTCAGTTTTTAAATTTATTCCTTTTCTTCCCAATGCATTTATTCGCTTAGATTAAAATAGTATTTTTCTTTTGCTCAAAAATGTATTGACCCTATAAGCACCACAGAAGGAAGGAAGTGTGGCATGACATAATGGGCAGTCAGTCTGCCCAAGCATTTATCTTCTTCTTCTTCTTTCTTATCTCCACTCAATTACACTAAGGTATCAAGCTTGTAAAGCTTGAGATTTTTGATGGTGTCTGCCGAGGAAGAGTAGAGCTCATCAATGGATGAGTCAATACAGTCAATAATATGTCTTGGGGTTGCAGGCTGAGAATTGCACTTAGTACATAGTGGGAAAACCTTGCAACCATTCTGGAAAGTCATTGTCCGTAGATGACCAGACTTAAGTCTGGAAATCAAAGACTGTTGTTCTCTTGGGAGGACAGAACCGGTGCTTGTCCCTCCTGCTCTGTACCAGTTTATGCAGCATTTATACTGCTGTACTGTTTTCTACTTGTTATAACTCCTAGAAAATTTCTCTCTTCAACATTAAAAAAATAATATATTTATTTTTTACACTGAAGCATTGCCCTTCAAAAAATGTATTAATTACGATAAGGCACAATTTGGATTATAGATTGTGCAAGAATTGTAATTAATACAAACACAAGGTAATAAGACCAAATCCAAATAAATAAACACTATTTATTTATTTGGATTTGGTCTTATTACCTTGTGTTTGTATTAATTACAATTATTGTATTAGCTATTGTATGTATTTTTTGTTGATTTGAGAAAAGCATTTGACACAGTTCCTCACTCATTACTCTGGAAGAAATTAACCAATCTGGGCGTAAGCTATCAATTTATACATGCAATTAGAAATTACTACGAACAGGCGACTGTGGCAGTCAGATGGAGGGGTTCAATTACAGAAAATATCAAGATACATTCGGGCGTTTTACAAGGAGAGCCACTATCGCCATTACTTTTTATATTATTCATGACGGACCTGATTAAAATGTATGACAACTCAGATCTGACGAGTGTATACCTTCCGGAATTTGGTGATGTTCACCTGCTGATGTATGCAGATGATATTGCTATTATAGGGGAGTCGAGGGTAAACCTCCAAAAAAAGATTAATTTATTGAAGGAATATCTTGGTGTGAACGAAATGACACTGAATGAGTCCAAATCAAAGATTATGGTATTTCGCAATGGTGGTAAACCCTCAAGAGAAGATAGATGGTACTGGAATGGTAAACCTCTGATGGTAACAGGAAGATATATCTACTTGGGATACCCTCTGGTCAGTACAATTAAAACCACTCAAGCCGCAAACTTTTTCAAAGGAAAAGCACTTGCGGCAATAAATGCTACAACCCCATTATTGGCGAAATCAAAAATTAATTCACTAAACTCTGCAATGAAACTGTTTGACTCAATTGTGATGGCTGTTTTGATGTATGCTGCTCCAATTTGGGCAACAGAGTATAAAGATTTATTAGACCATATACAAGATACATTTATACGTAGGTTTTTGAATTTGCCTAGATATACACCAGGATATATAATAAGACCAGAAACAGGCCGCGTCTCATTAATAATAATTGCTCTGAAATTGACCTTGAAATATTGGCTGAGGGTGCTGAGTATGGATACAAATAGACTGCCTCGAATTTGTTTAACTAGAATGAGGCAATTATCCTGTGCTACAGGTGCGCCCATCGGTTTTATAAAACAATTAAGCAATTTACTTAATAATAACGGATCCTCGTGGCTTACTTATTGTAATGATCCTGACTCACTAAGGAATGCTATCCCTGGAATATTAAGAACTGCGATAGAGCAAACAATACAAAACGACCTAACAAGAATAACCCAATCAAAGTTATATTCCCACTATAGAGACATATATACAGCCTTTACCACCGAAGAATACTTCTTAACTGAACTCCCTTTTCCTATCATCAGATTAATTGCACAATTCAGAACCCTCTCAATTTTTTTCAGAGAACACCATTTGATTTTATTGAGGCGTGAAGACCTGAAATGCACTTTCTGTGGATCAGGAATAACAACGGAGATGTTGCATTACTTATTTGACTGTGCTGCTCTGTCTGAGGAAAGACGAAAATTAAATGATAAAACGGGGCAACTTTGTCCTTCATTTCCGGCACTGATTGATGAAATATCAAAGAATAGGTATATAGCGTTGGCGATATTTGGATTTCACAAGACTATATCCCGGAAAAAGGCCTCTCAGTGTTCTCCCTATCCCTTGTGAACTGGCGAATCCTGTATGGGGCGAGTGGCCCCAATAAAGGCTTTTTGTTGTTGTTGTTGTTGTTGTATTAGCTATTGTTATAGCTTGCTACATTTACAATATATATATATTTTTTACAAAATAAGATATAAGATCAAATATCAGGTATGTAAACAATAAAAGAAGTTCACTCAAATAAAAAATGTTGTGCAAAGATTCCTCTTCATTTACAATGGTCATTCAGCACACATACTCCTTGCAATCCCTTTGTACAGCCAGTGTACAAATAGTTTGGGATCTTTGAAGGCTCCATTCAACACATTGTCACTCCTTCTTCTCTCTCTACTTTTCCAGCTGAATCCTGCTGCTAGTGATTGATGATAAAGTAGATTCCTTCATAGTGTTCTTCAAAAAGCACATGGACACCTGGTGTTTCTGTCTGGTGAGCTTGGGAAATTTCTTGAATGTTGGCTAGATAGGATGTACATATACAGAGTTCTCTGTATTATGTTCATGACTAATTTTCTGTGATGTTCACAGCCCTCTCTCTTATCCATATAGCAGTACATATCACTCACAGAGAGTGAGGGCAGTACATATCATTCACATGGAATTCGTGTAATCTTTACACAAGGGGATAAGAAACAACAACATATCACTCAGGTCAACACCGGTTATATGATTGCATAGACGGTTTTGACCTGAGGATACAAATATGGGAGTGTTTCGAACTACAAGGTTTGGTCTCTGAGACTGCATGACAATAGGTGCTCTGGAAGATTACAGAACTTCTATTTGTGCTTTCTTTGTATACTCTTGCTAGCATCATAATGTTTTCATATAGATTACTTCATCTATGTTGAGAGGGGTACTAATTTTCTAATTTTTGGGGAAGTCCCTACAACTGTTCCAGTCAGACTGTTTTCCAGCACTGGTCCAATGTGCAAGGTCCACACTGGTGAAGAAGCTATTAATTACCATATGATAACCTTTTCCTAGCAAATTTGAATTGGTTGTTGTTGTTGACATGTCCAATAAAGAGTCTTAGATGTCTCCATGCATCTCTATCACAGCAGTTGCAATGTTCTCTATCTTGGGTGTGTAAAAGCTGCTGCTCTGGGTCCATCTCAATTTTCTGAAATTTGAATAAGTAAAAAGCTACATTGGCACAAAATAAGAAAGACCGTTGAATATTCCACTAACTCAACTTTTATGTGAAGACAGTATCCAGTTGAAGTCTCACACAACATCCAGAGTTCATTCCAAAACAGCCGTGAGAGATGTTTGTTATGTATGTATGTATGTATGTATGTATGACATCTAGTTGAAATTTCAGACACACCGACTTGAATTAATACTTATATGTTTTGGGAAAGGCCTTATAATATACAAGGTGTGTCCAATAAATAATGAGACAGGTCAAAAACAAAGAAAAAATGAAATGATAATTTTTTTTTTAAAGTCTATTAAAAAAATAGAAGGCTTCAGCTACACTGCGGTATATCACATCATGTGAATGCGCACACAGTCGATAAATTGTAAGCTTGTAAAAAGAACGCCTTGCATAACAACTTCTAATTTGTAATGGATAGAAAATTTGAACAACAGATTTGTATTAAATTTTGCTACAAAATTGGGAAATCGGATTCAGAAACTTTAGATTTGTTGAAATTGGCATTTGGAAATTAAAATGTAAATAAGCCCACCACATTTAGATGGCTTTCATGATTTAAAAATGGAATGGAATCGGTGAAAGATGAGAAGCGTGTTGGACATCCAATTCTGCACAGGAACCCTGAAAAGGTGAGCCAAATTTCAAATTTGATAAAATAAAATCCACGAATAGGGTTACGGGACATTGAGGAAGAAACAGGGATATCAAAATCATTAGTTGGATCGATAATTAAAGAAGACTTGCAGTTAAAGAAGACACCTTCAAAATTTGTCCCTAAAATGCTCACAATCCAACAAAAGGAGAATCACGTTGAAGTTGCCAAAAAAATGCTTGAAATGGTGGAAGAAAACCCTAATGGAGACGAGACATGGGTTTACAGGTATGACCCGGAAACAAAACGCCAATCCATGGAATGGAAAGAAAAGATTAACCAAGAACGAAGAAATCCCGACTTTGCAAGTCAAAAAATAAAGTCTTATTGGTCACGTTCTTTGACATAAAGTGAATTGTGCATTATGAATATCTAGAGGAAGGTCAAACAATCAATAAGGAGTCTTATTTAAACATTATGAGACGTATACGTGAATAAATTCGTCTGAAAAGAAGTGAAATGTGGAGTTCCAAAAATTGGATTATCCATCATGATAATGCACCATGACACACCGCTACATCTGTACTGACTTATTTGGCTAAACACGGCATTCAAATACTTCAACAACCTCCCTATTCCCCAGACCTAGCTCCAAATTATTTTTTTTCTCTTTCCAAAACTCAAAATGGCTCTAAAAGGAAGGATATTTGACACTAGAGAGTCCATCATAGCGGATTCGAAAAAGGTCTTGAAGAACATCCCTAAAGATGCCTTTTCTAAATGTTTTAAATCATGGGAGAAGAGATGGAAATTATGTATAGATGCGGGAGGGGACTATTTTGAAAAATACTAATAAATTTTTTTTTAATCATTCTATTTTTCTTTATTTTTGACCAGTCTCATTATTCAAAAATAAATAGAGGCAAAGTTACAAGAAAATAAGACCTAATCCAAATAAATTAATAGTGTATGACATTTCGGTAGCAGCGTTGTTACCATCATCAGACAAAAGACTAAATGAGAAAAAATATCGCAGTATGTTCTTAAATAATACTGTTATTAAGTGTGTAAACAACATAAGAAAAAAAAAAGTTTTCTAAGACAACCTAAAATATTATTCTTAGAATTAGAAGTAGAAAATTTTTTCTCATTTATTCTTTTGCTGATGATGGTAACAATGCTGTTACCGAAACGTCACACACTTTGAATTTATTTGGATTAGGTCTTATTTTCTTGTGGCTATAATATATAAACCAAATAGTGCTTCATCAAATAAGAGGCAAAGTTGAAGGGCTGTTTAGTGATCTAGTTCTTTTGTAAAAAAGGTTTGGGGACATTAGAATGGAGATATATATATGCCCCCATATTCCTGATACGTATATAGATCACTACATTCAGTCTCAATTTGAGAGAAAATATCTAAATCTTTCTAATAATTGAAAGTCTAATCATTAGAAACATTTGTATAAATATCAGTTTATGCCACGTATATGTTTTAATAGAACACGGGAACTGTCTAATGCTTCGGGCACACCCATCTGTTTCATTAAAAAGCTCACCAATCTGCTTAACAATAATGGATCCCCTGCACTTGTTTCCTGTGATGACCCTGAAACGCTGAGGAGCGCGATTACAGGGCTCTTAAAAACAGCGGCAGACCAATCTATACAAAACGACCTTACAAGAATGGATAAATCTAAGCTATACTCTCACTACAAAGACATTCACATATCTTTCATGACGGAGGGATACCTTTTAGGAGATTTTCCTTTCCCGGTTGTAAGACTACTCGCACAAGTTAGAATACTTTCGAGTTTTTTTAGAGAAAACCACACCAAGATGCTCTGCGGTGAGGACCCGACTTGTACCTTCTGTAATTCAAAACTAAAAAATGAAATCACTCACTATATTTTTGATTGCCCTGCTCTGAAAGAAGAAAGAAGAACCCTTATGCTCAAAACTGGGCAACTCTGTGCTTCACTTCCATCAATAATTGACAATATGACCCAGAATAAGTATATTGCTACGGCGTTTTATGGTTTCCACAAGTCCATATCTCAGAAGAAGGCCAAGTGATACTCACTCCTCACTTTCTTACTGCTACTCTTTTTGTGTTGATTTCTTGCTTCCCTCTTTCTTATTTTTTTATTTTTTTTTTAATTTTTCTTCTTACTCTGTATATATTGTTATTTCCTTTGTCTCACTGCTTTGTTCTTATGCATACCTCTGGTGAATCCTGTATAGGGTCAGTGACCCTAAATAAAGGCTTTTTTGTTGTTGTTGTTGAAATATCAGTTTATTCTAAACTTTTTCTGACATGTTTATATATCACTAGCCGAATGACTCGGGCAACACCCGGGTTTTACCCGATTAAATGTTTTTATTCAAATACATACTATTCATTGCAATTATAAAGTGGCGCCGTGGATGTCACTCTTGTGAAACATTCCGCTCCAAACTTCACCGCTAGAGACACTGCTTGCGAGTGAAAAGGCAAATTTGAAAATAACTCGAAGAAAAAAAAAAAATATTTGGAGTAGAAACCTGAAATTTTCACTATAAGTTTTTCTAGATTCAACTCTATATACTGTTAAAATTTCAGTCAGATTAGTTACGTATTGTGGACGTGTATAGCCGGCAAACATACATACATATATACACTGACATTTATATATATAGGGATTGGAATGAGCAAAACAAAACAAACTAACAGTAAAAGATCAAATATGGACTATAGTAACAGAAGAAAGCAATAAAATACAAAAACACTTGAAAAAATTTTCTTTAACCTCACTTTTTCTGAGCGTCAATGAATCGTTGCAATGGCGACTGGCCAACCTGTGGCTAAAGTCAATAGATCATTGTGTGGTGCTTATAGAATATTCACTCTGCCTTTGCTGGCCCCAAGCCTAGGTGAAAAAGGAGAAGAGGGGGCAGTAACAAGCTCGCTAAAAAAAAACCTGGGCTTAGCTGGCCCGGCTGATAGTACCCTGTAAGGGCTCCTGATCCAGGGATACAGGATGAGCAGCGTTTGTACTCCATGTTAGGAGTGGCTACACATGGGTCTGTTCCTCATGTCAGAGGGGACCATTTCTTTTAGAGCTAAGTTGGCCTGCTAATGAGTAGTGCTCCCAGTGTTAAAGGCAGACACATTCTACTTAACCCACACCATCAACAAGCTCTACAAGCTTGATACCCTGATATGATTAAGTGGAAATAAGAAAGAATAAGAGAATAAGACAAGAGGTTTAATATAAATGTATCCATCACTAAAATTTAATCAAGAAAATCTGAAAATTATATAAATAAATAGAAAAATTAGGAAGGACAAACCTCAGAAAATAACATTGCAATCTATTTAATACAAAACAAATATTTAAATTTATAAAATACCAGAGGCAACAAAGAAGTTTCACAGTGTAGCATAATATAAAAACATCATTTTTAATATATAATTAATAATCTGTCCATTTTTATATAATTAATAATCTGTCCATAAAATAATTAAAATGGACAAAACTTAAGAAAGTTGTACCTTATAGCATGTATATCAGGATTCAGACAATAACTCTGAGAGATATTACAGTGACCTTTATTGAAGACACACGAGATAACCAAGTGTGAACAAAATTACTTCTGTCTCTTTAAAAAAATAGACGACTGTCAACATCAAAATTAGAAACTTCCCTAAGTTTTGTCCATGAGTGTATTTTATTTTTTTAAAATCTATAAATGCATATTTAAATAAATTTAATATTTTGGTTCATATATAAACTAAGTGTGACGGGTTGATATAAATTGAATATACAGTATTCTTGAATATATGTATCACTAGCCGAATGACCCGGGCAACGTCCGTGTTTTACCCGATTGAATGTTTTGATTCAAATACTATTTGTTACAATTATAAATTGGCGCCTTAAATAAATGCATATATTAGTTAATAACTATAGCCTATGTGCTTTATCTGTCTATGTACTGTTGGCTTCCGTAGGCGTCTCTTACTGGGAAAAAGAAAGAGAGGATTCCATTTAGTTATTAACTAATATATGCATTTATTTAAGGAGCGACCCGCTCCAACACAATAGTTACAAAAACCAAAAAGCGAGTGGGGGGAGCAAAGTCAAAAACAAAGTGTCTCGCGTAGTGGCGGCGCCATCGTAGCCACGTGATCGTCGCCAACCAATAGGAGAGCGCCATTCCAAAGAAAAAGCAAACGGTGACAGAGATGATGCATGACGCTCGTAACTGTATATAGAATATTTGTGATGGGTCAAGGCATATATACTATAGTGGATATTCTTTGGGTAAACAATTCATTTATGCTGGTCATTTAGCATGAAGAAATTTGTATGCATTATAAACATAAGGTGATAAGACCTAATCTAAATAAATAGTGTGTGACATTTCAGTAACAGCACTGTTACAATCTTCAGACAAAAGTGCTGAATGAGAAATTAACACTGTTACAGAGTCACACACTATTTATTTATTTGGATTTGGTCTTATTACCTTGTGTATATAATCTATAATCCAAATTGTGCTTTATCACTATGCATTATATTGTTGTTGAAAATAGGTTTAAAATTCACTTCATTGCATACTGAGATATTATGGCTGCATTGGCTTGATGATCTAACCTAACCTGCCAGTAAAAAGCTAAGCTTCTGTGTCCATTCCCACACCTTCAATCCTATTGCTGATGGGAAAAACTCATTACATGATTGGTTGTTAGTTAAAATGATGCCATAGCTGCTTAGTTTTCCCTCTTCTCACACACATCAAGCCATTTTACACTAACTTTTTTAGCATATTTTAAATATAAATAATATAGGTGAATATAAAGATAACTTTTAAAATAATATTTATATTTTCATACATTCACCATATTATAACAAAAAGGAATAGCAAACGTCCAAATATCCTGGTTTTCAAATATTTACCTTAATGGAAGATGTTTATATATTTTGAATGTGTGCGTTGTATATATATTAATCGGAACTCTTTATTTCAAGAATTTTTTATAATATAAATGTGGTAGAATATTTATATTATCCTACATAAATATTAAGTTTTTAAATGCCTACTTTCTAAAAGTGACGTATGAAAAATAAAGCATTTGTAAACAAAACCCAACACAAATTCTATTTTGGTCAAAAATATTTTTTTTGTTAAATCGCTATCGTTTTATTTTATATATAAATATATTGTTTGGTATTTTAAAACATTTTAAATTTAAATTAAAATATTTTAAGCTTTAATAACTAAATTTCAGACTTTAATTACAACATTTTCAATTTAAGGTTTTTTTTTATACACACATTTACACTTTTAGCTATTTTTATTAAACTATTTATATTTTAATTTTTAATAGAAATAGTTTTTTTTTATTTTAGACATTTTTTATTGAGGGTTGGTGTGTGATCTGGTATATCAGTCCCAGAAAATGCGAACAGTGCAGCATTGATGATCTTTCTATCTTATCCTAAACAACCATTAACTTGTTGCCACAAGTATGTGGTTAAAGTTTGAACAAATACTTAGCTTCAGGCTTTTATTCAAATGCTTTTTAATTCTCATGGCCAGTGTTGGGAATAAAAAGAAATAGAATTTAGAAACTTAAATAATAGGCAAATGAATAATTTAAATAATCCTTTTTTCTAACTATTGCAATTACTGTAGCGATAGGCTGGTGTTATTCTGGAGGAAATGATCTGCTGGATTTGATTATTTTAAACATATGAGGCTTTATTCTACAATGGTAACATACAAAAAATGAACTAATTTCAATCAAAACAATCCCGAACTATTAGGGTAAGCTTGCTTCAGCTTCTTCAACAGACCTTTTCTCTACTTCAGCTTTTTCACTTTCCTCAATGGACTTTTTCTCTTTACCTTTAATTCTTCTTTGACTTTATCTTCTTTTACTCCAACTTTATCCTCTTTTACTTTAACTTTATCTTCTTACCTCTAACTCTTCTTTAACTTTATCCAGTTTCTTCAGGCTTCTTATAAACTTCTTTTGCCTTTTCACTTGAGCTCGAGCTCCTTGACTCCTAGGCTCTGGCACTCTAATCTTCTTACCCTACTAAATCTCTGCGCTACTATACCCTCTCCTCCTGTGACTATGCCCTATCCTCACTTCATCCTTATCTAATACATTTTTCGCTGCGACTTTTATAGTCGTATAAGGTCACGTGGACGGACTCTGTGGCGCATCCCTTGGTGCGCGCCATCTAGAGCCGTCTTCCTGAATCATTTCCAACAGCCAGAGTAGCAGAGATCGAGAATTAGTAGCTATGGCGCTTTGGACCTTCATAGAGATATTCACTTGGGGAACTGCTAAGGGTAATATTTTTCAGCCCTGATCCATTTCAATTTTCCCTTGACAAGCACCAGACTTTGGATCTTTGTCGCCAGCATATCGTTTCGCAAGGGATCTAGGTCTAGATCCCTATATTTCAGCCCTTGTGCCATTCGAGACGATTGAGGCTTATGTCAAAAGCCATATTTTTCACCTCTGGAACTGCCATAGAGGTTTCGACGCGTCAGAGGGCCAGATTTTGCAGCCCTTGCGCCTTAACGTTATTCAATATTCGATTATATAATTCCATCTATATTGAAAAAATAATAATCTCGGGTTGTTTTGATTGATAGCATTTCTATATTCTGACCAATTTCCTATATATACAATAGGTTGTAACATGAACTCCCTTTGAGGCGCACACTTCATTATTTCCTTCAAACTCAAATAATTTGATCGCACCTCTATCATCAAAATAAGATAATAGGAGTTATAATTAGAGTTGTATATTATAGGCAGCGACTTCTCGTGGTAGAATTATAACACGCGAAGATTGAGCAAAACCTTTCTCTCTCTCTCACTATATTGGTTCTCCCTGTTAATTTGATCTATTTCTCAAAAGGCATAATTTTTAGATTAAAATCCAATCGTTTGAGATAGTGGCTTGATATTGTAAAGTTCCTGCTTGTAAGTAAATATAATTTCAAAAGATTTGCCCGCATATTGGGCTATATATCAGCAAACCAGCTACAAATTAAATCAAAAACGAGGGTTTCTTCTTAAAATCATTTGCGCTGATATTTAATGTTTCTTATCAATCAATCTATATTAATAAAATGCAAATTTCATAAGAGGACATCACTAAAAACTTTCGTTACAATGCATCAATTTCGACCAAATTTTCAACATTTATGTAAAACGAGATGGAGCAGGTTTTGCTTAACGTCAAAATATTTTTCCCTAACATTAACATGCGTAACTTCGCTGTTATCGATTAAATACAAAAAATCAACAGAGTTAATTTTATTTATATATAAATACAAAATTAAATTTCAACAGAGTTAATATTTTTACATACTAGCTAATAATCTCAATCTAAAAATATAATATAAAAA
The DNA here is from genome assembly GCA_030710605.1 of Cordylochernes scorpioides. Taxonomy (NCBI): domain Eukaryota; kingdom Metazoa; phylum Arthropoda; class Arachnida; order Pseudoscorpiones; family Chernetidae; genus Cordylochernes; species Cordylochernes scorpioides. The sequence goes on along the minus strand of CP092876.1, from coordinate 59,838,892 downwards.
GCCAACAATGAAGAGTGAATGTAAGATAAAAAGCCAACAATGAAGAGTAAATGTAATATAAAAAGCCAACAATGAAGAATGAATGTAAGATAAAAAGCCAACAATGAAGAGTGAATGTAATATAAAAAGCCAACAATGAAGAATGAATGTAAGATAAAAAGTGTTGTACATATTTTCATTATTTGTTACCACAGAGTGTGTGTAAGCTCACGGGTAAATAGGCGCTAAAAAAAACAAGAAAAAAAAGAGTTCCTTTGTTTCAATTTAAGTTTCCCTTTTATATTATATCTCTCTCTTGTTAATCAATAAATATAATGTTTAATTAATAATTATTGGAATCAGTTTCATTAATAATACTAAGCAAAGTCAACAATTGGTAGCAGATGGTGGTTTATTGATATAAAGCTCAAAAACGAAAATATTCAATCTGAAGATTAAGCAAGAAGTTTATTCTGATCGGTAAACTGAAGCACTTATAAGAAGATTAAAAGTATTTATATAGATTAAGTTAAATTATATCTATATATTGCATTTTAAAAGCTACCCAATATTTAAATAAATTTAAAATATATATTTGTTTTAATTTATATATTGGTTTGTTTATATTAGCTCAAAAGACGAAAATGGCTGAATATAATGTTTTATCCCAAACAAAAATTGAACCATTAACAGGAAATAATTATCAAAAATGGGCGTTGAAAATCGGCGCAGTTCTGAGAGGAAGAAAATTATTTAAATGTGTAATTTCAGATCCAGAACCTGATATGGAAGACAAAAGTTCTTGGGAGATTTGGAGTGATAAAAATGATGAAGCTTTTGGGATAATCATCACTACTTTGACAAATGAACAAGCTGGAATGTTCATAGGAGAAACAAATGCTAAGAAAGTATGGGACTCACTGAGAAAAACATACACAGGCAATTTGGAAGATAAAATTATTGATATAGGCTTAGAATTAAAGAACATTAGAATGAAAGATAATGAGACTGTAGATGAATATGTGGTGTGTCGATTTACTGGTCCAGCGATGGCTCAGAAAGTCTCTCAAAGTTAGTGTTTATTGGGGTTTCTTGTTGGCTACATTTATATGGGAAGACCTAGAGGAGACAGCCCGGAATGCACGTCTGGTCCTCTCTCGGAATTCCTCCGCTGTCTGCCGCGGTCGTGGTGATTTATGGCAGCCGTCTGTTTATTTATCTCGGCGGCGGCGTCGGCGGGGTGCTGCATCCCTGGTCCCCACAGTACTCCCCCTCCAGTGGCGTAGTCACGATTTGTGCACAAAGTGGTTAAGTACAATATATATACATCATATAGGCAAGAAAATAAAATAAGGAGAAATATAGTCTATTGCTCCTTAAATCTCACGGGTTTCTTGATTATTCTCCCCGATCTTGTCCTAGGCAGGTCTGGTGCTGATCCTGTTCCTTGGAATTCTGTGTACTTCTCCACATCTGGTGGGTCAGGATTCTGTTGGCACGATGTAGAAGGCAGCGCTCCCGACACGATGGGTCTTGCTGCAGTAGGATGTTCTGCAGTTATATTGTCCGAATCTGCCAGCAAATAAGCAGGTCGCAATCGGTCAATCGATGTGGTAACGTTTTTTCCTTTCACTTTGAGTGTGAAATACTTGTCTGTTCTTTCAAGGACTGGGAAGGGTCCCTCATATGGTGGTTCCAGAGGTTTCTTCACTCGATCTGTCCTGATAAATACATGTGAACATGTTTTCAGATCTTTATGAACAAATACTTTAGTCTTCGAATGATGTTTTTCATTTAAGGGTTTGAGCAATTCCATTTGCTTTTGAAGCTGTTGAACAAATTCTTCAGCATGCAGGTGATGTTTAGAATCATCAAAGAATTCGCCAGGCAGTCTGATGGTTTTGCCATATACCATCTGAGACAAAGAATGGTTGGTATCTTTGTTGATAGCAGCACGCAAGCCTAGGAGAACTGTTGGCAGCGTTTCTGTCCACTTAATACTATTGTGGGCACGAATGGCAGTTTTAATGGTTCTATGAAGCCTTTCAATCTTCCCGTTACACTGAGGGTGGTACGCCGTGGAATGACGAAGTTTGATACCACACAGCGTTGTTAAATCTTTGAAAAGCTGAGAAGTAAACTGCTTTCCTTGATCTGATATCACTGTATGCGGTGCTCCAAATCTAACAATCCAGTTTTCGTAGAACGCTCTCGCTACCGTTTCAGACTTCATATCTGGTAGCGGAACAACTTCCATCCAGCTGGTGTACCTGTCGATACAGGTCAGACAGTAGATGTTACCATTCGATGGAGGTAAAGGACCAATTAGATCGATGTGGACAACACTAAATCTTTCATCCACTTCTTGATATTTGCCTATTTCTGATTTCGTGTGTATCGACACCTTGCACTTTTGGCAGGTGACACAAGCTTGAGCCCATTTTCTAATGTCTTTATTCATATTGGGCCATATGAATCTTGACGTTAATTGTTTAGTAGTGGCTTTAATGCCTGGGTGTGAGAGTTCATGGAAGTTCCTAAAAACCATCATTCGGAATTTAATTGGAATGAATGGTCTAATATTATTGGTAGACACGTCACACCATAACAAATTGCCTGATTGTAGTGGGCATTGCTTAAATTTTAAAGAAGTATTCTTTGATATCAGGTTTTGTAGTTCTGAATCACCAGTTTGTTCTTTGGCGATCTCTTCATAGTCGATAGTTGTGATAGCATCAACTCTGGAAAGAGCATCGGCGACTATGTTGTCAGTACCTTTTATGTACTTGATATCAGTAGTGAATTGGGAAATGTATTGTAGATGTCTTAATTGTCTAGGAGAAGCTTTCTCATTTTTTTGTTTGAATGCGTAAATTAAAGGTTTGTGATCAGTTAAAATTGTAAATTCACGTGCCTCAAGCAGGTGCTTGAAGAATTTGATAGACAAATATATTGCGAGAAGCTCTCTATCATATGTACTATAATTACATTGAGCAGGATTTAATTTTTTAGAGAAAAATGCTATTGGTTTCCAATTATTATTGTCAAGCTGTTGGAGAACTGATCCAACTGCCCGATCTGAAGCATCTGTACAGAGTGAGATAGGCAGTTCAGTATCGGGGTAGGCTAACAGTGCTGTATTAGCTAGGGCTTGTTTGCATTTTTCAAACTGAACTTCAGCTTCTTTAGTCCATTTTATTTCGCTTCTATCCTTTTTCTTGGCTCCCCTCAAGTATTCATGAAGGATTGCCTGAGTCTCTGCGGCATTGTTTAAAAAGGTACGATAAAAGTTTAGCATTCCCAAAAATATGCGTAATTCATGAACTGTTTTTGGTTTCTTATATTCTAGAATAGCTTTAACCTTTGTTGGGAGTGGTTTCACACCGTGAGAGGTAATTAGGTATCCTAGAAAATCAATTTCCTGTACTAAGAATTTAGATTTAGAAAGATTGATTCTTAATCCATAGGAATTTAGTCTGCTGAATAAGGTTTCTAGGTGGCTATAATGCTCTTCTTCCGTTTTAGAGGCTACCAGAATATCATCTAAGTAGACAAATGCAAAGTCCAAGTTTCTTAAGACTTCATGCATGAATCTCTGAAAGGTAGCAGTAGCATTTCTAAGACCGAAACTCATTACATTAAATTCGAATAGCCCAAAAGGAGTAATGATGGCAGTCTTTGGTTTATCCTCTTCAGCAATTGGAATCTGATAGAATGCCTTGCATAGGTCTATTTTTGAATACACACGAGTACCTTTTAAGATGTGGTGGAAATCGTCCAGTCTAGGGATTGGATAACGATCTGGAAGTGTAACTGCATTGAGTCTTCTATAATCACCACAAGGTCTTAGTGACTCGTCCTTTTTTGAAACTAAATGTAGTGGACTCGCCCAAGGAGAATTTGAGGGTCTAATTATTCCATTATTCAACATATATTGAAATTCTGCCTTAGCAAGAGTTAATCTCTGTGAATCTAGACGACGGGCTTTTGAGTGAATTGGCTGACCTCTTGTAGGAATATAATGCTTAACGCTATGTTTTGCTTCTACAAAATCTGATGGTGGCCTACATAGGTTAGGATATTTGGTTAGGATAGCGCTGACCTTGGATGATGAATTTAGAGTGCTAATATTTCCCATGTCTGAGATTGACTGAATGACGCCTCTTATGGAAAGATTAGTTATTCCATCAATTAGGCGTTTATTTTTTATATCAATAATCAATCCAAAGTTGTTCAAAAAATCGGCTCCTATTATCGCTCTGTTAGTATTGGCGATTACAAAAGGCCATTGGAATTGACGTCGAAGTCCGATATCCAAATTTCTAACCTTTGTTCCATAGGTAACAATTTCTGTACCATTGGCTGCATATAATTTATAATCAGAGCTAGGCATCCTATTTTTATCCTTTGGAGGTATTATAGATATATCAGCACCACTGTCCACTAAAAAGCGCAATCCCGTGTTTTTGTCCGTCACAAATAATCGGAGATTGCGACAATCCTGAATGCCGGCAGAAGAGCTTGTCGCTACTCTGTCCGCCGGTTGGAGTTTTCCGACTCATTCCAACTGCACGAAGACCTGCATTTATTTTGCAAGCAATTAGGACCAAATCTAAAATGGTAATAGCAGTATTTCCCTTTTGGATCGAAAGATCTTTGAGAATTACTTCTCGGTCTTGACTGAGTCCTATTTTTGGATCGAGATCTTGATCTATCCAGTCTCAATTCGGACACTTGCCGTTCAAGATCTTCCAATTTGGCGATCAAGCGATCTGTTGATGAAGAAGGCACTTCCGCATCATATATTTCTTTGGAAGAGTTTATTTCATTTATTTTATCGGCCATAATGGCCAATTTGCCAATGTCCTCTTCGCTTACAATAAGTATATTCTTTATGGATGTGGGCAATTTATCGAGCCATAAAGTTTTTATTAAATTGTCAGAGATATCTGGGGTAGCGAGGGATCTGAGCTTTTGTAATAACTGGCTCGGCTTCATGTCTCCGAGCTCTATACCAGAAATTAACTTTTTAATTCTCAACCCTTCACTTTCTCTGAACAATTCAAGTAGTCGTGATTTACATTCAGAGTACTTGTTGTCGCTTTTGCTATTAATTATGTCCCAAATGTTTTCTATATATTTAGGTTCTAATTGGGAGATCAAATAATTAAATTTAGTGTCTTCCTGAATAATTCCACCTATTTTGAACTGTGCTTCTACCTGGAAGAACCATATTTCAGGTTTTTCAACCCAGAAAGGCGGTATTTTAACACTAACTTTGCATATTTCTGAGGTATCGCTAGGCTTATTTTCTGTTTCCATTTTACGTAAATTTAAATTCGACACAACAGCTTAGAGATAAAGTTAAAAATAAAAATATTGAGATAAAATAACAAGGAAGATAATATAAAAACTTATCTTAGTCTTGAGATGATATCCCGATATCCTGGATGATGCTTCTTTTCAAGCTTGAATCACTTTTTGCATTTCTTTATCTCTTGAGATCTTCGTATGCTTTTTCTTTTCAATCACGTCCGGCTCACCAATGTGGTGTGTCGATTTACTGGTCCAGCGATGGCTCAGAAAGTCTCTCAAAGTTAGTGTTTATTGGGGTTTCTTGTTGGCTACATTTATATGGGAAGACCTAGAGGAGACAGCCCGGAATGCACGTCTGGTCCTCTCTCGGAATTCCTCCGCTGTGGTGCCGCGGTCGTGGTGATTTATGGCAGCCGTCTGTTTATTTATCTCGGCGGCGGCGTCGGCGGGGTGCTGCATCCCTGGTCCCCACAAATATATAACAAGGGCAAAAAATATTGCTGCTAGAAGTTCATCATTAGGGCATCAATTTCCCTCAAGAGAACTTTCATTTCATATTGTCTGAGGCATACATCCAAGGTATGAAAATATTGCTATTGTCTTACGATCAAAGAGAGAGGCAACAATTGAAGAGATTCAACAAACTCTAAGAGAAGTGGAGTCAAGAAGAAATATGAGATTAAATCAATCGGTTGAGAATGGGCATGAACAAGCATACAGAATTAAAGATAGAAAAGTTCAAAAATCTCAGCCAAAAAGATGTTTTGTTTGTAATAAAAAGGGACATCTAGCTAATGATTGCTGGTTTCGAGATAAACAGAAACAAGGATACCAAAAGAAATGGAATCCTGGTTATAGAAATCACAAATACAGTAGGGAACATTCAAATAACCTAGTGGATACTATGAAAAGTGGAATTAATGAGCAAGCATTTGAAACATATGTAAAAGAATTTGAAGATTCACCAGATGAGAGAAATGATAGACAAATATGGTGTATAGATTCAGGATGCACCGCACATTTAACCCCAAACCTAACTTTGATGGAAAATGTGGTAGATTATGAAAGTGAAATCAACCTAGCTGAAAAGGGCAAAACTACCCAAGCCATAGCCAAAGGAGATATGAGACTTACTACATGCACAAGTGAAGGCCAAGAAAATATTCGCATCAAAGATATCTTACATGTACCAAGTTTAAGGAATAATTTCTTGTCAGTATACGAATTAGTCAACAAGGGAAATTCAGTTATTTTCAATAAGGATGGAGCAAAAATTTATAATGAAGGGAATGATTTAGTTGCTGAAGCATATATTAAAGATAGAATGTTTATGATGGAAACAAAACAAAGAAATGTACCAATAGCAAAAAATGAAAATGTCATGGTTATAAATACACATTTATCAAATAAAAATAGCAATATAAGTTTATGGCATAAGAGATTAAACCATATAAATGAAGAATACATGAAAAAAATGATTCAAGGACATATTGTAAGAGGATTGGATCTAAAATTCGAAAGGTTACCAGAGTGCGAAGCATGCATAATGGGAAAACTGGTGCAGAAGCCATATAATATTACAGAAAATTATACAGTTAAGCCCCTGCAGTTGATTCATATGGATTTATGTGGACCAATGCCATGTCAATCTTTAGGAGGATCTAAGTATTTCCTTGTTATAGTAGATGATTACAGTAGAAGAATCTTTGTATATTTCCTGAGATCAAAAGATGAGACCTTTGAAAGATTTGAAGAATTTAAAGCAAGAGCCGAAAACGAATTAAGTCTTAGAATAAAAGATGTAAGAACGGACAATGGAACTGAATTTTGTAACTCTAGATTTGAAGGACTTTTCAAGAGAAGTGGGATCCATCACCAACTCACCACAACATACTCACCACAAAGTAATGGAGTCGCAGAGAGAGTGAATAGGACTCTTATAGATACAGCGAGAACCTTACTAATTGACTCAAAATTACCCATGATGTTTTGGGCAGAGGCAATTGCTACAGCTACATACATTAAGAATTGTACACCCCACAGGTCTATCAAGCAACAAAATACCCCTATGCAGAGATGGAATGGCAGGAAACCATCGGTCAAACACATTCGAATATTTGGATGTTTGACACATTGGCTTGAGAGCAAACCAAGAAGAAACAAGTTTTCACCAAAGGGTAGAAAGGGACTATTTATTGGTTATTCCATTAAAAGAAAAGCCTACAGAATATATGATATAATTACAAAGAGAATCCATGAAGTCAAATCAGTAAAATTTAGTGAAGATAAGAGAGGAATTGATTATGCAAATGATATTCAGGAAGATACTACTTGTGATAATTTGACCTATAAAGGAAATTGTGAAGAAATAGTTGCTGAAGACTTTCTTATCTTGAAAGAAGACAATCCTGTCACAGAGAGTAAAATGAAGTCTCAGGAGGATACTTCAGTAAAACTAGGTGGTGACTGTGAAAATGACTCATCACAAACTGAACCGATACAGGAAAGATGTGTAAAAGGAGGAAGAAAGAAAGGAGAAACAAAGGGCATCTTAGAAGAACGGCACAAAGCAAGACTTGAAGAACAAGAAAGGAAATTGATTGAAGAAGGAGTTCGACGCTCACAAAGAATAAAGGATAGGAATGATGCAAACTTAATTATGGAAGTTGATCATTATATTCCGGAGAACTTTAAAGAAGCAATGGATAGTGGAGAAAGAAATGAATGGCACAAAGCAATGGAAGATGAGCTCAGTGAGATAGAGAAACATAAAGTATGGACACTAGTACCAAGGGGAAATGGTATGAAAGTCATCAATAGTAAATGGGTCTACAGTACGAAGAAAACACCAACTGACGGCATATATAAACGAAAGGCCAGACTGGTTGCTGTTGGATGCAATCAAAGATATGGTGTGGACTATAAGGAATCTTTTTCACCTGTACTCAAAAAGGAAAGCTTGCGAACAATAGTAGCTCTTGCAACACAACAGAATTTAACCATAAAGACTTATGATGTGAAGACAGCTTATCTCTATGGTGAGTTAAAAGAGACAGTATACATGAGACAACCAGATGGTTTTATACAAAAAGGAGAAGAAAACAAAGTGTGTAAATTGGAAAAAAGCCTGTATGGTCTACCACAATCAGGAAAATGTTGGAACAAAAAGATCAATGAAATTTTATACCAGTTGGGAATGATTAGAACCAAATGTGATCCATGTGTCTATAAACTCCAGAGAGGAGAAGAGTATGCAATATTGGGTCTATATGTAGATGATCTCATCATTGCTGGAACTAGTAAGGAAATTAATGACAACCTAGCCTCAGAAATAGAAAAATATGTTACTCTAACAGAAAAGAAAGATAGCGAACCATTTATTGGAATTGAAATAAAAAGGGAAGAAGATGGATTTTATCTATCTCAGACTCATTATATTGATACAATTCTTCACAGATTTGGACTGGAAGAATGCAACAGTGTGCAGACACCTGGAGATCAAAATCAAAATTTGGATGAATATTTGGACTCTAAGCCAGTAGATAAAACTGTATACCAGGAAATGATTGGATCACTAATGTACCTCTCTACGGGTACTCGACCGGACATATCCTTCAACGTCAGCAATTTATCACAGTATAGTAATGATCCAAGAGAAATACACTTAACTGGAGTTAAAAGGATTTATAGATATCTGAAGGGAACAAGAGATAACATGTTGGCATATAAGTCAAAAGACAACAATATCACAATAAGTACTGATGCGAGCTGGTGCACAACCCGAGACGCAAAATCCTATTCAGGCTATACAGTCAAACTTGGCAACAACTTAATAAACTGGAGAAGTAGAAAGCAAAATTTAGTAGCCTTGTCTACATGTGAAGCAGAACTTATTTCAATATGTGAAGGCATTTCAGAAGTATTATGGTTAAAGGGATTACTAGAAGAACTTTGTGAAAATTTAACTTTCCCAATTACCTTGAAAAGTGACAGCCAGGCTGCAATAAACTGGATACAATCTGACAAGATTACTTCACGAACAAAGCACATAAACCGAAAGTATTATTTTGTGAAAGAGGAAATTCAAAATGGAATCAAGCTGGAATACACTAAAAGTGAAGACATGGAGGCGGATATACTAACGAAGAGTCTACCTAAGGACAAACTACGGAAATGTGCAGATAGCCTTGGACTTGCTGATTAGGGCTTACACACAGGGGAGCGTGTGTTGTACATATTTTAATTATTTGTTACCACAGAGTGTGTGTAAGCTCACGGGTAAATAGGCGCTAAAAAAAAACAAGAAAAAAAAGAGTTCCTTTGTTTCAATATAAGTTTCCCTTTTATATTATATCTCTCTCTTGTTAATCAATAAATATAATGTTTAATTAATAATTATTGGAATCAGTTTCATTAATAATACTAAGCAAAGTCAACAAAAAGCCAACAATGAAGAGTGAATGTAAGCTAAAAAGCCAACAATGAATAGTAAATGTAATATAAAAAGCCAACAATGAAGAATGAATGTAAGATAAAAAGCCAACAAAGAAGAGTAAATCTACTTATATAATTGCCTTATTCTGTCTGTGTGAAGTTCACAGATAGATTTTGGTCAGAATATAATATAAAAAGCCAACAATGAAGAGTAAATATGATATAAAAAGCCAACAATGAAGAATGAATGTAAGATAAAAAGCCAACAATAAAGAGTAAATGTAATATAAAAAGCCAACAATGAAGAATAAATTTAAGATAAAAAGCCAACAATGAAGAGTAAATATAATATAAAAAGCCAACAATGAAGAATAAAGGCAATGTGACACGGGAAAAAATGTTTACTAGATAAAACTATGATTTTCTAATGTAGAAAATTAGGAAAGACAAAATTCAGGATGACACAGCACACAGGGACAGGGAAAAAATGTTCACTTTATCGAGAGATTCAAATTTACGAGTTTCAAATTATCAAAATATATCTTTTTTTTTAAATAAGTTTTTAGAGAATTGTTTTAACAAATGTTCGCTAGACAAACCTTTACTCGGGTAAAACCCGGGCAAGCCGAGTACGTTTTATAAGTTTATAGAGAATTGTTTTAACAAATGTTCGTTAGACAAACATTCACTCGGTAAACCCGGGCGTTTTTAATAAAAATGAATTTATTATTCTTTGAAATATATACGCAAAGTTCAAATTATGGTGTAAGTTAAAATGAGAGTTCTTAAATATTCTTTAAAAATTGTTTCATTCTTGTTACTATGGCGATCAAAAATGATTTAATTGACGATATTTATAATTGATATGAAATTTGTTTCTTTTTCATTTTCTTCTTTATTAAAATTAAATTTCAGAGTAATTTGAATACAAAGTCATTTAATTTTCATCAAATATACTCCCAAATTATCGCTTTCAACAACATATTTTTTTAATTTAAAAATATACATATTTTAATTATAAAAAAATTTAAAATAAAACTTTAAGAATAAATTCAAAACTAATATTTTGAAAAATAGAGAGAAAAATAGAGGTAACCCCCCCCCCCCCCCCCCCCCCCCCCCCCCGAAGTTCCTGAAATAATAGCCAAATACTAGGGCTGTACAACTACAGTCTAGAAGAAATATCTGGTCATGGGGAAAGCAGATTGCTGCTGTGAGCCAGGTAGAGGCAGGGCTGTAGTCTTGTATTCCTAGTAGTAGTGCTGTTGATAGTCTGTGTAGTATAAAAGTCAGATAGAAGAGAAGGTGGTCTACAGTTTGTAGCTCTTCCCAGCAGTAAGGACATGTTGAATCCAGACCTCTATGCCATAGCGTTAGATCTGCAAGGATGTGACCAGTGAGGATGTAGTGGCTGCCATTCCTAAACAGATCTTGGACAGGAATGACTTAAGGCAGATAGGAGTGGATAGGAATCTTTTGTTTGGGTAGTCTTTGGGAGTAGACTAGGGTCCAAGTCTCCATTGCAAATGACTGGACTCGACTGTGGGCTAGGCTTTGGGGAAATATAGAGTAGGACGGTTCCAGGTTAGAGGCTGATGCAGTCTTTGCACCCTGGTCAACCAGCTCATTGCCTGCGACTCCACTGTGGCCCTTGACCCAACAAAGGCTGATCTGTCGTGCATGGTCTAGCGCCATAATTATCTCCCCTATATTAAACTGATTGGGCTGAATCAGTAGTACATAAGCAGCCAGTGCAAATCTGTAGTCAGACGCAATAGTGACTCATTGGGTGGCTGAAATACTTTACACGAGGCGAGTTGCCCAAAGAATGGAAAGTACTTCTGCTTGGAAAGCTGAGCAATCAGGATGAAGTCTGAAGAGTATTGGATGGTCGTGCGAAGGAAATATAATTTAAGCACCGACACCTGCTTTGGATTTTGATCCATCAGTGTGTATAACATGGGAAGTAACCTTGTTGCAACCTAGGCTGAAGGTAATTGGGCGTCGGTAAGGGGGGTATGGAAGAGCAGCTGAACAAAGCCTAAATTCAAACTGATAGCGGAGTGGGAGTGCAGGATCCACCTCGCACTAAGCGACGCGCGAAGAGGTACTGCAGACTCTGGAGCTGTCTGATGCCTTCTCTAGAAGCTTCAGGCAGAGGCCGCATAGAGGAAGGAGGGGATCGCCACTGCTTTGAAAACGTAGTTTTTAGCCACAAAGACAGGCCAAAATTTTATGGGATGGCGTTAGTGAAATGGGGAATTATGCAGATCAGAGTACATTTTTTTTATGGGGGACGATTTTTGGTGTTTGATCAATTCGATCCCCCAATATGGTGATATTCTGGCCTATGGTTATAAGATGGCCGAGAATCTTTAAGCCAGGATCCAGATTGAGGAGAATTCTCCTCCACTGGAAGATGCAGGCCTGTGTCTTCCTGGGGTCAAGCTGGAGACCATTATCAACATACCAAGCAGTCATCCTATCCAGAGAATTGTTGATAGCCCTGAGAGGCAAAAGACCACGAACCTGGATTAGTGAAGTCGTCAGCAAAAGCTACTGGCAAACTTTCTCTGATTTAAAAGTGTAGGGATAGTTCACGAGCGACCACATTTCAAAGGAAGGGACTCAACACAGAGCCTTGAGGGTGTAGAGTTTTTAAATGACCACGTGGAATACGAAACTTCTCGTGTCTTTAAAAAAACTTTACACAAGAAAAACCAGCGAGTCTGGGCAAACTAGGCGATCAATTGAAAATCCTTTCCTTTTTATATAATATAAAAATGAAATCCAAAATCGATGTTTGTTATCCCGTTGCGCAAAATCTAAAGAATCAATCATTATGAAATTTCGCATGTAGGTACCTGAAGATTTCGTTTAACATATAGGCTAGTCAAAAAACTAAAAATGTTAATGTGCTTTTTTAAAAATGTAGAACCAAAAAGCGTTAATTCCAGCCTTTTACCGCTTGGCGCAGCATTGGTCGCGACGATAAATGAATTTTATTGGTTAATAATTTTAAAGTAGTTTGTTTGTTTACACGATGAATGTTTTTAAAAGGTAGGATTATCCAATTGCCGTGAAACTTTAGGAAGTTATTTACTATACTACTGGGAAGGTTTATGGTTGCAATTTTATTTGCAAATTTTCTACTTTCACTCTCAAGCAGCGCCTCTCGCGGCATCTGGTGGAATTACTGTAAAAATGCTAAAATGTGTTCCAAGTATAATAAATTTAATATTTAATTTGAGGATTTAGTCATAATATTCCAATGACGTTGAAAAAAACTTGGCATTTCAATATTAATCTAAAATATATATAAAGAAAATATCTTATTTAAAATTTAATAAATGTTTAAAAAAATTGTTTCAAAAATATATTTAAACCCATATAACAATATTTATATAGGTGGATTGGATGTTTTCTAGAATCGTTTTAACAAATGTTCGTTAGGCAAACTTTTCCTCAGGTAAAAAAATGGGGCAACATTAGTTCAATATATTTTATTGACACTCTTAGTTAATTGTTACAAGAATCAAAGATAAATCAAACAAAGATAAATGTATTATAAAGGACTGCGGCGTATGATTATAAACAATACTTGAAGTTGCACCGCATAAGTTTCTTTTTTTGTGAAAAATCAATATTTTATTTCAAAGAGAAATATCTAGTATTTCTAACTTTTTAGATGACGTATGAGAGGGTGGAAATATGAAGCGTAATGGTCTATATATAATTGGATGACGTATGAAAGGATGAAAATATGAAGAGCAATGGCGAACGGAAAAATAAAAGTGTCCAGGGGCGGGAATCGAACCCACAACCTTCTGCTTACCGGGCAGGTGCCATGTCCACTAGGCTACCCTGGACATATTTCTCCGTTCGTAACTAATACTTAAAGTAACTTATAATACATTATAAAGGACTGCGGCGTATGATTATAAACAATACTTGAAGTTGCACCGCATAAGTTTCTTTTTTTGTGAAAAATCAATATTTTATTTCAAAGAGAAATATCTAGTATTTCTAACTTTTTAGATGACGTATGAGAGGGTGGAAATATGAAGCGTAATGGTCTATATATAATTGGATGACGTATGAAAGGATGAAAATATGAAGAGCAATGGCGAACGGAAAAATAAAATAAAATTATTTTTCCGTTCGCTATTGCTCTTCATATTTTCATCCTTTCATACGTCATCCAATTATATATAGACCATTACGCTTCATATTTCCACCCTCTCATACGTCATCTAAAAAGTTAGAAATACTAGATATTTCTCTTTGAAATAAAATATTGATTTTTCACAAAAAAAGAAACTTATGCGGTGCAACTTCAAGTATTGTTTATAATCATACGCCGCAGTCCTTTATAATGTATTATAAGTTACTTTAAGTATTAGTTACGAACGGAGAAATATGTCCAGGGTAGCCTAGTGGACATGGCACCTGCCCGGTAAGCAGAAGGTTGTGGGTTCGATTCCCGCCCCTGGACACTTTTATTTTTCCGTTCGCCATTGCTCTTCATATTTTCATCCTTTCATACGTCATCCAATTATATATAGACCATTACGCTTCATATTTCCACCCTCTCATACGTCATCTAAAAAGTTAGAAATACTAGATATTTCTCTTTGAAATAAAATATTGATTTTTCACAAAAAAAGAAACTTATGCGGTGCAACTTCAAGTATTGTTTATAATCATACGCCGCAGTCCTTTACAATGTATTATAAGTTACTTAAAGTATTAGTTACGAACGGAGAAATATGTCCAGGGTAGCCTAGTGGACATGGCACCTGCCCGGTAAGCAGAAGGTTGTGGGTTCGATTCCCGCCCCTGGACACTTTTATTTTTCCATTCGCCATTGCTCTTCATATTTTCATCCTTTCATACGTCATCCAATTATATATAGACCATTACGCTTCATATTTCCACCCTCTCATACGTCATCTAAAAAGTTAGAAATACTAGATATTTCTCTTTGAAATAAAATATTGATTTTTCACAAAAAAAGAAACTTATGCGGTGCAACTTCAAGTCATGTTTATAAAGATAAATGTGATTATTTACAATTTGGTAATAAAAATATATATAAACTGTTCTCAGGAAGGGAGGCTCCTCCACCTTGAGAAAGTCCTTCTCCAGACAAGGACAGGATCAATTTGAACCGCTCTCATCTCAATGTTTATATAATGCTTATAGAGACAGGCCTTGGCAGACGCCAGGATGGCCAGGGCGTCATCATCCAGGCCGGTGGACCCACAGGCGACGCATCAAGGCTTTGGACAATAGTGGTCTCCATATGGTATCCTTGCTGATGTCAAGGCTTATTGCCCGACGTGTGACTGCCTGCTGTTAATAAACTCTGATTTTGGACAGGGCATCTTCTGCCGAACTCCCATGGATTGGTTATCAGAAAACCAGCCGTGTCGATTTGCCAGCCATTGGTATCTGGCCAAAATGCATCTTTCAAACACTTTTACCAAGTTGTTTAAAATTGTAATAGGCCTGTATCTATATAGCTGATTTGGGGCTGAGCTAGAAGTTTTAGGGATGAGAATGAAGCGGCCTATTTTCCAGGGGCGAGGAAAGTCGCTAATTTTGAGACACTTGGAAAATATTTGGCCAGTAATGAATGTAATGGGGTTTCTCCTAGGACCAGAGAAAGTGCCAAGCCCATTCGGACCAAGGGTCTTCCTGCTGCCACACTGCTAAATGGCTCTGGACATTTCCCACAGCTGGAAGTCTAGTTGGTTCATCACCGAAGAAATGTGGAGGATCAATTTTTGGTAGGTGTGTTCAATTGTTGGTAGAAGGAAATGCTCTAGGACTGTGGCTTGTCTCCTCTGGAGTGAAGCCATAGTCGTGCTGGAAGAAAGGAGGATCCCCGTGGGGTTTATGGCTCTAATGCAATGAAGTGGTATAGGGCGCTGCATGCTGAGGCTGAAACTTCATTGCAGAGGTTTATACAAGATTTAAGCTTGGCTTTCCATATTGCTTCTTTGAATCAGTTGTGGCATGTTGGATAGAGGCCACGAAAGAAATACTGAATTTGACTCTGCAAGAAGCGACAAAGGGATAGGAAAAGTCTTTTCAGGCCACTAAGTTCGGGAGTCCACCAAGGTTTTGGTCTGGGACTGTTGGACAGTCTCCGCATGGAGACGTCACAGGCATCTTAAAGGATGGACGTGAGAAGCAAGACTAAACTGTCAATCTCTTCAGGAGTGGACGCCTATTGGAGGAGGGAAAGTAACTTGATGTAGCAATGATTCGAGGAGGGAGGTGAATGCATCTCCTTTGCATATATGAAGATTTAACCCAGGTGTCACTGGGTTCATTTGTCACCATATCTGGGAAAACAGAAGAATGGGAATGTGGTCCATGAATGCCAAATCACCCACCAGATGCTTGATAGCATAGGCTGATAGGGAACCTGACGCCAGTGTGACATCAATAGAAGAGAGGTGACCAGTAGATCATGTAAACTGTACTGGTGGGCCAAAACGTGGAGGTCCTTAAGGCAGGCAAAGTCCTCAAGGTTTTCTCCATGTGAGTCAAGTCTGGCGTTGATACCCCAGCAAGGAGGTGAGCATTGGCGTCCATGCCTAAGATCAGAGGAAACGAGAACCTGTTGTTGATAGATTCAAGGTGGGGGAAAAGGTCGCCAGTATCCCTTTGTCCATGCCAGTTTTCTGAGATGACCAAGATAGGACTGTACCCCAGCCAGATGGTAATTGCTGGGTCTGAATAATCGATGTACAGCGCTTGAAGATTAGAGCATGTTACTATACCTGAAGGTATATAGGTATAAGACACAGCTGTGCTAAGTAGACAAGAAAAAAAGCCTCACGGGGGCTTGCCCAAGATGACCTCCGGGAACTTCGTCCCATCTTCCATAAACGACCATGATTTTATTCAACTTATCGAGTATTTTTCAAGGGACCGGGAAAAAATGTTCACTAGATAAAACGATGATTTTGTAATGTAGAAAATTAGGAAAGACAAAATTCAGAATGACACGGCACACAGGGACCGGGAAAAAATGATCACTTTATCGAGAGATTCATTAGACAAACCTTTACTCGGGTAAAACACGGGCGAAGCCGGGTACATCCGCTAGTAATATATATAATTAAGTTCCTGTAGAAGCATAAGGTTGGCTCTAGTTGCTTCTGCAAAATTTGCAAGCTCCAAGATGGCAGGAGGGGACTTGTGGGCATTAGTCTGCAGCCTTAAAGGTCTAAACATTATTTTCTGGATTGTGTTATTTTGCCTTTACAAATGGGCAAGAGGAGGAGGTTGCCAGGTGGTTGATGGCAGCACCAGCAGCATACCTTGCTTGCCTTGACTGTGCCACTGCTCACCTTTATGCTCTGATGAGCCGCATTTGTAGCAAGTAGATGTGGCTGCAGTGCAATTGGGGGCTCAGTGTCCAAATCCACAGCAGCGGAAGCACTGCCTCAGGGTGTGGCTGACTGTTCAGACTAAGGGAATATGTCCGTGTTGGCCCAGGGTTTCCGCCACTTGGTTCTCCACTTCCTCGAAGACTGTAGCTGTGTCCGGAGTACTGTTCCTAGACCACCTTAATGGAGCATTGACCAGAGAGGGTTTGGATGGCATAGTTAGATGAGAGATCCTCATAAATTCCCTCATCTGATACCTCACTCTCAAGAGATAATACCTGGGTAGAGAGGATGGATAGTAACAACGCTGTGCGTGTTACTGTGTGAAACATCACATATAATTTATTTATTATTAATAATATTTTAAGGTAGCTCAAGGAGCATGAACTCATGGAATTAGTGTAATCTTTACACAAGGGGATAAGAAACAACCTAAGGTAACCCTCTCCATTCCATTCCATTGAAAATATCATTTTTATAACAAACTCCATATTGTAAAAAAATAGTACAAATGTGATATTGTACTGGGATAAGGTGCGTAAATTTAGAAAAAGGCATCTCCTTATTACCAAAAAAAACTTTATAGAATTAAACTCACAATCTTATTAACAATATGCATTATCCTGTCATCTGTTATGACAAAATTTAAACTAATTTTGACACGTATGATTCTTTTTGAAATAAAATAATTATATGCGTCAAAAATAAGTTTAAATTTATCACAATCTTATTTATTTATTTGGTATTTTTGCCTTGTGTTTCTAATCTATAATCCAAATTGTACTTTTATCAACAACAACAACAAAAGCCTTTACTTAGGGCATTCCGCCCCATATAAGATTCACCGTATTTACACATCAACAAGAGGAGAGGGAAGAGGAAACATTTACAACTAAATAAAGTTTGTCTCACATTCAGTTACCTATTTACAGATAGGTCATCCTCCAGTATCCTTTGCCCTGCATTCTTTCTCATGCGCCCAGCTTCTGTGCAGAACTTAAAGTATCTAACAATCAGTAATTCATCATCCAGAGCTGAAGAGAGAAGTTGACATATGCGTTGGTATCTAAATTGACCAAAGTTAGGGCTTGGGAAAATTTCAGTACGTTTTTCTGTTAAGAGAGGGCATTGGAAGAAATAGTGAACCAAATTATCATCCATGAGATCCTTGCAAAGTAAACAGTTCCAGCCATTTTCTTTCCAGAAGTCTTTTCTTTCTTCCCTGAAAAATTGCCATAGAACTCTATGTTGTGCAACTAGTCTTTTGTTGGGAAGCGGGATATTTAATCGTAGGTACTCCTCTGTCATGAATGATTCACTCCTAAATTTGTAGTGAGCAAAGTGGGTTGAATCAATGATTTTCATCTGATCGTTTTGAATTAGTTGGTCTGTGGTGGTTCTAATTATACCTGGCAGTTCTTTCTGTATGGCTAAGTAGTCTTCGCAGCCCTTAAGAAAGGAATATTCCTTAGAGTCTAAAATTTTTATTAAATTTTGAGTAAAACTGTTTTCTATTTCCTTTTTCGCGGTGACTTTCCAGAGATAGTTTAAGCAAGCATGTGGTAATCTGCTCGTCTCCATTTTTAAGATCCTGACCCAAAACTTCAATGTGAGTTTTACAGCATTAAGTTTAGTTGATATTCTTCCACATTCTCTTCTGAGGATATATCCTGGTGTGAAGTTTGGTAAGTCTAAGAGACGACGAAGAAATGCATCTTGGGTATTATTGACTGTCTTCAGCTGGTTAATTGCCCACATTGGTGCAGCATATAGTAACGTAGGAAGAACAATAGTGTCAAGAAGTTTCATCACTGAGGTAAAGGACTTTATTCGCGCCTTTGTAAGGATTCTCCAAAGTGCATTAATTGCATTCAGTGCTTTGTTTCTAAAGTATTGGGAAGCATATTGGGTCGAAATTTTTGTAGTCAGAGGGTAACCCAGATATGTATACTTAGCTACTATTGTCAGGGGTTGCTGACCCCAAAACCATGTCTAGGAACGAGCTGTCCTTCCACCGTTTCTAAACACCATTTTGTACTTTTATCATATATCCATTACAGGTGTTTTAACAAGAGGTTTCTTTAAGGTAATAAGACCAAATCCATGGATTTTGAATTTGTTCTTTTTAACTGAAGGATCCAACCTAAACACAGCTGGTACAGTGGAGTGGACCCAGGAGGAGCTCTGTGCCTAAGAAATAGATAGCCTAACAAGAATTAGAGAACAGGCCATCTCAAACGATTGAAGATAGAAAATATACCCCACTTACCTAATAAGTAGCTTTGAACCTGCCGCTCCAGAACACATTTCGGCTTATATTAGATGCACTAAACAGAACCTTTGAGAGAGGCCGCTGCTTATCATCAAACAGCTAGAGGAGCATGGACTCATGGAATTAGTGTAATCTTTACACATATAAGAATAAATCACAAGGTTTATTCTTATATGTGCAAAGATTACACAAATTCCATAAGTCCATGCTTCTCTACCTGTTTGATGATAAGATTGATAAAATGTATAAATTAAATGGGGGTCGGTGGAAGGAGGGTCTAAACTATTGGTTTTCGACCGCTACGACCCGGGTTTGATTCACGCTTTGGGCACTTTTTTATGTTAAAAAAAAAATGCTTCAATGGCCCCCGTTTCTTGCACAAGTCCAACCCCACCAGCGAGTGCAAGTAACCAAACGGGACTCTGGCACATTTGTAAGTGAAAAGTCGAACTGCTTTTCACATGTGTAGACATGTGGTGCACTTACAGTAAAGGCAGTTGCCTACTTCTACCCACCATGATTATCATGGCCTGTACCACATGTACTAGGAATAAACAAAAAAAAAAGAAGATAAATGCATAAATTAAATAAAACACATTTATACAATTTTATAACATATTTTATTTAAAATTAGCTTGATGAATTAGCTTTTATAATTTCATTAAGAGACATACTCTTATTATAAATCATTTTTTATTATATATAAATATACTAATATATATGTAAACAACAAAATAGTATGCAAAGTATGAAAAAGAGAAGAAAAAAAATTATTATCTGAGAAAAAAAAAGAATACATATATATATAAAAAATAATAAGAGAGGACAATAATAACATTATGTACGCTCCTATTCATACATGTATGTATGAAGAAAACTTTTCTAATTATTAAAAGATATGTAAATTTAATGTCAAAATTAAAAATTTGTGTGTAAATATAGAGATATATATATAAAAGTAAGATAGGAATATTATATGTAATCCTCTATACAAATTGTTTTTGGCTTCTTTGGCAAGGTAATATCCAAATTTGACATTTTAAAAAAAGGAAAAAAAGGTGTGTGTAGGGAGGGAAGGACAAAATTTATAAAAGAGAGGGTTTTCTAGGAGGGCGGCAGATTGGCTGGCAGTAGTTTAGAGGTCAGGGATGGAGTGGTCCATCAGCTTCTTGACGATGCTTGTGGCCATGCTACATACACACCCCGGTGTAAGGAAACAACAACAACACAATATCGCAACTTTCATCACTTACAATTTCATCATGTGATCATAGATGAAGGACGGCATGATGGTCACTGTCACCACGTTGCCACCCTCCCGGATAATCTTGGTGATCTCCGAGTCCTTGATGCCCACCACATTCTGTCCATTCACCTGGACAGCCATCTTTGTTAGACAACCTCTCTACAAACCATTACAATGGTGCTAGTAAACTTATTTTGTGCTAGTAGCATTTCCATGGAGAGTCTCATACCGCTAAAACAAACCTGGGATATACCAGACTGTCCCTAATAACCAACCTAAGGTAGCTCAAGGAGCATGAACTCATGGAATTAGTGTAATCTTTACACAAGGAGTTAAGAAAGAAACAACAACAACCGAAGGTAACCCCCCAATTCCATTCCATTGAAAATATCATTGTTATAACAAACTCCATATTACCAAAAAAAACTTTATGCATATAACTATATAACATTATGCATTAGCCCATTGACGCGTATAATTCTTTTTGAAATAAAATAATCATATGAACCAAAAATAAGTTTAAATTTATCACAATCTTATATTTAGAATTTCATTGCTCAATGCAATCTAAAAAAAAAACCGCTGCATGCTGATTGGATAATTAAGGAGACACAATATTGGAGAACCAATCAGCGAGTAAATAAACTGAAAATACGCACAATTGTACTGATATATATACAGTTAAACCTGTCGCCCCCTCTTGGGACTCACCAAAATAGGGTGCTATAGAGAGGGGGTGCTTTAAGCAGGTCACCTTTAATGTAAATCGCATCGTACTACGTATTTAAAATCGGGCGCTATAGAGAGGAAGGTGCTATTTAGAGGGGACGCTATAGACAACTGTATATATAAACTGACCAAGGTGTATATAAGTGGTTAGTTAAGTTTGAACCCGAGTGTGCTGCAGCCACAGTACTAAAAGCCACCACAGTTATGGCAACTCCATGCCAAGAACTGTCCTCACCTCCAGGAGCTGGTGGTCAGTAAGCAGTCCATTGCGGGCAGCAGAGGAATCCTTCACCAGGGAGATGATCTTGCCATTCTTGAAGACAAAGCCGATGGTGTCAATGCTGTCCTTGTGCATAGTGACCGTGCGCTCAAATGGCCTGCAAGCATCATGATCAAATTATACATAGGATTATACATGAAATGTACAATTTGGATTATAGATTATACCTACAAGGTAACAAGACCAAATCCAGATAAATTAATAGTGTGTGATTTTTCTGTAACATCATCATACCATCATCAGACAAAGGAATAAAATGATTTTATTCTTTTGTCTGATGATGTTAACAATGCCGTTAGTGAGGCATCACATACCATTAATTTATTTGGATAAGGTCTTATTTTAAGACGAATAATCCTTTCAATAATTATAATAACGAAAAGATTCAAAAAGGATAAGTTTCTTTATTTGAAAAATAAATTCGAGCTTTCGGGCGTAAGACTACTTAAAATTATATCCATTATTCCTGTAGAAGGGCAGCTTACGCCCGAAAGCTCGAATTTATTTTTCAAATAAAGAAACTTATCCTTTTTGAATCTTTTCGTTATTATAAGGTCTTATTTTCTTGTAGGAATTATGCACTTTCTTTGGAATGGAAGCCTGAATGTGATTTTGGGCCAGTCACATACAGGATACAAATTTCTGGCTAATCCACCTTTAGGAAATTAGGGAATGTACCACAAGCACCAATCCTATCCTCCCAAGGGAACAGCAGTCCTTGATTTCCAGACTTAAGTCTAGTCATCTACAGACAAGGACTTTCCAGAAATGGTTGCAAGGTTTTCCCATCATGTATTAAGTGCAATTCTCAACCTGCAACCCCAAATCATGTGGGAACTATATTGGCTGATACATTGATGAACTCTACAGGCTTGATACCCTAATATGATTGAGTAGAGATAAGAAAGAAGATGAAGGCAATGTACCTACAAAAATAATATTTAGAGAAAATTGGGATATTTGGTCCAATGAAGTTTTCAATTTCATTGACATTTTGACAAAAATTACAAATAAAAATGAGGCAAAGCTTTTAGAATGAATCTGTAGGATTTTCTTGCGCATTTTCATTAGTACTTCAAATTTACAGCACTACATTTTTAAGATAAACAAAATGTTAACAAACTTTGAACATTTTATTTCTATAAAATTATTTTCATTAACTTAGCTGCCATCTATTAATGAAAATAATAAACATATTTTTCAACACTATTTTTAAAATTTTAAAATCTATATAATTACAATTCTTTCTACAGTCCTTATCCTGCAATTATTGGAAGATTGAAAGAGGGAGGGCATGGCTTATCAGTGGTGGGAGGGTTTAACACTGATGAGCCAAGCCCTCTCCCTCTTTCAATTTTTAATAAGGCACAATTTGGATTATAGATTATAAACACAAGGTAATAAGACCAAATCCAAATAAAAAAATAGTGTGTGACGTTTCGGTAACAGCGTTGTTACCATCTTCAGACAAAAGTACTGACTAAAAAAGTAAAAACTTTTGTCTGAAGATGGTAACAACGCTGTTACCGAAACGTCACATACTATTTTTTTATTTGGATTTGGTCTTATTACCTTGTGTTGATATAGATTTTAAAATTTTAAAAATATAGCGTTGAAAATAAATAGATTTAAAAATGAAAAAAACATTTACAAATGTCTATATAAAATCTTTTTGCAACATTTTTCAACAACCCAAAAGGTAAGAATTTTCTGTGGAAATTAAAAAAAAAAATCGGATTTGAATTAAAGTAGGTAAAAAAAAAAGGCTGATTGGATTTGAAAAAAAAAAAGGGTTGAAGTAAAGTAAGTGTTGAATTATAGTGGGTTGAATGAAGGAGGTTTCTTTGCACGTTCTAGAGGGAGGTTTCCTCAGGTGGAGGATAGGGGAACTGATGGCCATCAGGTAAGCTGTCAATTCTATTGTCACTGTGGTGAGGACGAGGAGTCTTTCAAATCAAAATGAAGATTCAAGAATTTATTGATAAAATAAAAGTGTTCAAATCACTGTTAAAGATTTATTTAGAATCAAGATACTATTAACAAGTAAAGATGATTCCCATCGTAGCAGATTCAAATTAAATGACAAATATAAGTATTAATCTGTTTCTCTATTCTATTATTTAATTGTTTATTCTCTATGGCAATGCCCTGTCCCCCTATCTGTCTGTTTGAATCATGTGATCTTATCAGCCAATCAACATTTGAGATAGCAAATGGCAGTAAAACCTTGGCTGAGTGGTGAAAGCAACGGCCTTAGTAAGGCCATAGTAACATAGGTTTGTTGGCCTTCTGGTCATGCATCAAATACAAGGAATTGGGTAATTTTCTGTTAGACAGGTGCTGTCAATTGTGAATCAAACACAAGCCATTAAGTCATGAACTCATGGAATTCATGTAATCTTTACACAAGGGATAAGAAACAACAACAAACACAAGCCAAGCCGCCAAGTGAAGTGAATGATAAAACAGTCAACAGAATAAAATTCATAAATATTCAACTATAAACAAATTTATGATGAAATTAGGTTAGGTTTAAAAATATTGGTTTAAAAACAAAAATTAAGATGAAAAAAAAAAAAGGAAACTGCGCTTTGTTTTGAATGAAGAGAATAGATCACATGGCCCCAAACAAACATTCCCCTTATGGTTGTAAGAAATTTAGCAGAATTCTACATTATTTGGTGATTTTTCATTTGCGCCTGGCTAACGAAAAAGTAGCAGGAATTATTGAGAAATGTCACACCAGTGTGATGTCAACAAAATAATAGGCCTCATATTTAAAAAAAATGGCCTTATACTAGTTATGATCAAATGTTGAACACAATGATCAAAAAGAACAATTCTGTTGATTATAAATGAGTACATCTTCATATGTCGGTGGAAGGCTGGTTAAACCGTTTGGTTTTCGACCACTACGATCCAGGTTCGATTCCCGCATTGGACAGTTTTATTGTTTAAAAAAAAAAAATGCTCCAATGGCCCCCGATTATTGCAAAAGTCTAACCCCACCAGCGAGTGCAAGTAACCAAACGGGGCTCTGGCACATTTGTAAGTGCAAAGTCGAACTGCTTTCACATGTGTAAACATGTGGTGCGCTTACAGTAGAAAAAGCAGTCGCTAACTACCCACCATGATTATCATGGCCTGTACCACGTGTACTAGGGATAAGCAAAAAAAAAAAAAAACTTAAATTGTGTATTTGGCCCATGATTAGATCTACATGAGAGAGAATACCTGTCTCTGACGTGGAGCACAATGCGCTTGGGATTGGCCTTGCGGATGAGGTCGTGAACCTGGGTCATGGTGAAGCCAGCAACAACAGTATCGTTGATCTGCAGGATCTGGTCGCCAAACCTCAGGCCAGCCAGAGCTGCTGGGGAGTTGGCTTGCACCAGCACCACAAACACTCCCTGCACACATCCTTTAGGTGAGGCCTGCTTTAACCTACATGAACTCTTCATACATATACACTCATGGACAAAACTAAAGGAAGTTTCATAATTTGATGTCATTGGTCATCTATTTATTATTTTTTTTGAAAAAGAAGAAGAAGACAGAGTCAATTTTGTTCACACTTTGTTAGCTTATGTGTCTTCAATAAAGGTCACTGTGTATCAAATATCTTTCAGTATTCAGACAATAACTCTGACAAAAACAAAGGAAGTTTTACCTTTTAGCATGTATATTAATATTAAGTTTTGTTCATGAGTGTATATATATGCGTATTTTATAAATTGCAACCCTGTTTTTTCAATAATAAGATTCAATTTGGATTATAGATAAAATTCACAAGATAAGAAAACTGATTCCAAATTAATAAATCAATGGCAGCATTTTGGCTACAAACATCACATGATTTTAAAATTTTTGTTCACACTTGGTAATCTGGTGTGTCTTCAATGTGTATCAAATATTGTTCAGAGTTATTTTCTTAATCCCGATATGTTAAAAGGTACAACTTCCTTAAGTTTTGCCCATGAGTATATTTTAAAACAGTCGTTTATACAGAGTGGGAGCAACTTACCTTATTGATGGCTTGCATGCGCAGGCCCACCTTACCAGCCTGATCCTTGCATAGGATCACCTCGCGTATGCCGTGGTTGACTTGTGCGCGAGCCAGCCCTAGGGTCTGAGAGCTCAGGGGTGCCACAAGTTGACCTCCGCGGATGCCAGGCAGAACTGCCACTGTTTGCTGCACGCAGCCATCACATGATCAGTCTACACCAATGGGAGACAAGCATCCTAGAAGTTACAGGTGGCTGCAATTATAAACATGGCAGAATTCCTGGTAGAAAGCAGGCCTTACATATTCATCTAGAACCTGGCGTCTGTGGAAGAGATGGCAAGGGCAGCAGCCACCACAGATGGCAGGCTCAACACCTGTGACCTTACCCAATCATTAGCAATTTTTATAAACTAATTATAATTTGGACGCCATGACCAAAAACACACACAAAATAAACAAAAATGATAAAAAAAAAAGATCACACTTCTCAAAAATATTTAACTGTAAATGATGTTTCTGTTACAGCATTGTTGCCCCCTTCTGACATATGTTATCAATGTTATAATATATTGTGGGTATTTATATACACAGTAGAACTTCCCTGAAAATGCTCCAATGGCCCCCAATTCTTGCAAAAGTCCAACCCCACCAGCGAGTGCAAGTAACCAAATGGGGATCTGGCACATTTGTAAATGCAATGTCGAACTGCTTTTCACATGTGTAGACATGTGGGGTGCACTTACAGTAAAAGCAGTTGCCTACTTCTACCCATAATGATTAACATGGCCTGTACCACATGTACTAGGGATAAGCAAAAAAAGTGGAGTGGACCCAGGAGGAGCTCTGAACCTCAGAAATAGACAGCATCAAACAACACTAACAAGATTCAGAACAGGCCATCTCAAGCCATTGAAGATAGAAAATAATAAAAAAAAATCTA
The DNA here is from genome assembly GCA_030710605.1 of Cordylochernes scorpioides. Classification (NCBI taxonomy): domain Eukaryota; kingdom Metazoa; phylum Arthropoda; class Arachnida; order Pseudoscorpiones; family Chernetidae; genus Cordylochernes; species Cordylochernes scorpioides. The sequence goes on along the minus strand of CP092876.1, from coordinate 59,812,284 downwards.
CTCCACTTGCCCAAAATGTAGCTTGGTACCTGCAGCTCCAGAACACATTTTGGCTTGAATTAGATGCACTAAACAGGACCTTTGAGAGAGGCCGCTGCTTATCATAAAACAGCTCGAGGAGCATGAACTCATGGAATTTGTGTAATCTTTACACAAGGGGATAAGAAACAACAACAACAACAAAAAAAAAAACTCCCTGTAAAGGACACCTAATTGCAGAGCCAAAGTGTCCTTTAGGGAGAAGTGTCCTCTAACCAGAGAATGTCAAAATAGTAAAAATGGTAATTTTACAAACTACTCTACTAAAAAAGAAAGTAATTGTGTCTGTGAAGGAAAAAAAATTTTTTTTTTCTCACAATATTTTGAGGGATTGCTCCTTTTTCATTAATTTATTGCACAATAAGCTTGATAACAAGCTTACATGTAAAATATATATAACTAGCGAATGTACCCGGCTTCGCCCGGTTTTTACCCACGTAAAAGATTGCCTAACAGACATTTGTTAAAAGGATTCTAGCAAACATCCAATCGCTACGGAATCTATACTTGTCAAGATAACTTTATGTTTGATACTCTGCTTCATCTAGCTGTACCTGTTCACACGTTGTTGTGCCTGAAAAAAAAAAGAAGGCAGTTTTGATAACTCAAACATAATTTATTAATGATCAACTGTATACAATACATCAAAATGAAAATTAACAGTAAAATTATCCCTACTGTGCATGTAATAAGATCCGCTTGTGCATCTTCCCTTAAACCCCTACATTATAAAATATAATGGAAAACATTATGTTTTACAAATGGAAATATATTTAATAGTGCATACAATAATAAAAATGCACAAAAAATAATAGATACTTTAATTTATATTTCAATAAAGTAAGGTATTTCCAGAAACAATCCCCAAAATGAAGAGCAGGTTTGTCACTACAGGTTTCACAATAATGTTATTTCTCTATCCACCAGGTGTGGATTGGAGACAATAGACCTTGATCTCTTTGACAGTCTGGATGTTAGCTTTGTGGAACTGATTTGCCATCCTTTCCTAGCTTGCTGAAGTTGAAGCTTTCATACGTTTTGGACATTCATTCCACAAGTTCTTGCACCAAATGTTGAGATATTTTTCATGTCAAATTGGCCTTAGTCCTTTATTTTCATGTTCTAGGTGTATAGGATGCATGAGTTGACAGTAACCACTTCTAGGTCCCAGAAAAATATTTTTCTCAACCATTTTACAGTTTTTATGAGAACGTCCTTCAACAGGCAACTAACTGATAGTAGCCTTTTATAATACAATATAATATAATGCGGCTTGTGATTGTAAAACGACATTTGAAAATTATTCCAGGGTAGCCTAGTGGACATGGCATCTGCCCGGTAAGCAAAACAATGTGGGTTCGATTCCCATCCCTGGACACTTTTATTTTTCCGTTCATCATTACTCTTCACATTTCATCCTTCCATACCTCATCGCTAAGGTTAGAAATAATCGTTATTTCTCCTTAAAATAAACTTTGATTTTTCGTTGAAAAGAAACACATGAGGGATAATTTTCAAATGTCGTTTTACAATGATTGTTGGATCCTATAGTTAATAATTTCCTTAAATTCAATTTTATATATGAAAATTAAGCCAAAATATTCTAAATTCAATTGTACAATATAAATCTTTAATATGTAAATTTTAAAGCAATCAACATGTATGTAAATTTCTAGTTTTGGTTAATTAATAGTTTTTTGTTTTCTCTCTCTCTCTCTACCACTAGTATCAAAATCTAAGTCAATTCATGTAATCTAAATAAAATTCATGTGGTAGCTACTCATAAATCTAAAACCCAAAGATAATAAACTAATTCAAGACAAGTGGCAAAGTGCTTCTTAGTATCTTTTACTGAACATTCATGCCACGAACATTATGGTCCCTCATCGAGTCGGATACTTTAAAAAATTAAGGTAAGCCATTTGAAAACTTAAAATTCTTAAAATAAAGTCATGCCTAAATCAGAAGTTAAAATTCGGCACAAATTCAACTTTATTATTCAGGAAATAAAGGATCTGGAATCAGAGAATGAAGCTATTGTAGAATCCAAAAACATACATAGATTAAAGCTATTCCAACAAGAAGTTAATGAAAGGAAAATTAGCCTAAATCAAGTTATCAACACATTATTAGAATCAGAGTTAGATGATACACAATATGGCGATTATTCAAAGGCCAAAAAGGATATTTTTAATATGTTGGTGTCTATTGAAGAGGCTTTATCTTTGATTGAAACCAAAGAAAATACTCATAGTGATAAACAACTGCCCGAATCCAATGTTAATTTACCTAAGATAAATTTACCCATTTTCAATGGTGATTCAGCCAATTGGCTTAGTTTTAGAGAAATATTTAACTCCACCATCAATTCAAATCAAACACTAACGGAAATACAAAAATTTCAATATCTAAATGCATCTGTTAAGGGTCCTGCGGAAAAGTTGATTCGGGGTTTTCCCATTTCTGACAAAAACTACCAGCAAGCATGGGATACCTTATGCAATAGATTTAATAACAGAAGAGAATTGGCTTTTTCACAAATCAACAAAATATTCTCCATAAGGCCATTAAAATCTATTTCGGCTGGTTCTCTCTATGAGATCCTTGATGTTTGCAATGAAGGCATTAGAAATCTCTCAGTGCTAGGACTTGAGAAAAACACATTAACAGATCTAATCCTGATCAATTTTTTTGAAAAAAGAATCGGTGAAGCCCTCAGGAAAGAATGGGAATTAACCCTTCAAAATGAAGAATATCCAACATTTGAAAACTTTGTGAATTTTTTAGAAAAACATGCTAGAAGCCTGCAAGGTATGAGAATTCCTTTGTTCCAGGAACAAAAAATCTCTAGCAAAAATATGATGGCTCATGGCCTTTATGTCAACAAAGGTCAAAATTGTATTTTATGTCATCAAATTCATAAACTAAATGACTGCCAGAGATTCATAAATCTTCCCTTGCCTAAAAAATGGGAATTAGTTAAAAAACATAAACTTTGTCAAAATTGCCTTAGAGCAAATCATGAGATATCCAAATGTCTCATCACATCAAGATGTAAAAACTGCAAGCAGAACCATCATACTCTTCTGCATGAATACAACTCTGAACCATCCATTCCACAACCAACAACCTCTCAAGAGATGTTGATTTCAACAAATACCATCTGTAATGCGATGCCTTTGGAAACGGAAACAAATATTCTACTGTCAACAGCCCTTATTAAAGTCAAGGCGAAGGATGGCTCATTTGTGCTATGTAGAGCATTAGTGGACAATGGGTCCCAAATAAGCCTAATTTCAGAACAATGTTGCCACAAGTTGGAACTTGAAAAAAGGAAAAATTCTTATACACTAAAAGGTGTAGGTGACATTGTTGTCAACAGGACAACATCGCAGGTTGAAATAGAGTTCACCCCACATCATAATGATCAATTATTTTCTGCCAGAGCATTTGTGGTTGGGAGGGTAACTGCAGACCTTCCAAACTTCCAAATTCAGTCAGCAGACTTTCCTCATTTAGAAAATTTGCTCTTGGCAGACCCAGAATTCTATGTCACCAAGCCCATAGACCTAATTTTGGGTGCAGATACCTTTGTAGAAATAATTCTAGGTCATAAAACAGATTTAAAGCACCATCCTATAGCACTTAATACCAAGTTAGGTTGGCTTGTTTCTGGGAGAATCCATTCAACTATTAAGTCGAATACTTCGGTAATCAACCACTGTACCACTGAACTTGATTCCAGCATAAGAAAATTCTGGGAACTTGAAGATGTCCCAATTTCTAAGGCCCAGTTGGGTACAAAGAATGCCTGTGAGATATTATTCAAGTCAAACCTCAAAAGAGACATTGAGGGCAGATATTCAGTCAATCTCCCTTTTAAATCAACACCCAATTTAGGTGATTCAAGATCTCAAGCATTGGAAAAAGGGCTACAGGAAAATCCAAGTAAATCTGAAGATAATTCAAGTAAATCTGAAGAAAATCTAAGTAGATCCGAAGATAATCCAAGTAAATCTGAAGAAATTCCAAGTAAATCTAAAAGGTCACGTATCTCCAAGTTAACTCCACAAATTACTTCTAAACAAAACCAATTACTTCCTTCTGAATCAAGTCAACCATCCACTCCAGAACAACCTCTCGCTTCTCAGTCAAGTGAACCACTCTCATCTAAGAAAGAAACTTCGATTATTCCTAAGATAAAGCCACCACCCTATTATAGGCGAAAACGTCAACTTCCTGCTGAGAGAACTTCATGGGATGAACCAATTGAATCAGATATAAAGTCAAATTGGAATAAATTCCAAACTCAACTATCGTGCCTAAAGGAAATCAAAATACCAAGATACCTGAACAGTTCATCTTCTGAAATAGAAGAATTACAACTACATGGATTTTGTGATGCATCCCTTAATGCTTATTCAGCAGTTTTTTACTTGAAAACTAGATTCAAAATTCAAAAGATCAAAATCAATCTGATAACCTCAAAAACTAAGGTTGCACCATTAAAGACCATTACAATTCCAAGACTTGAACTAAGTGCAGCATTGCTTTTGGCTCAACTGAATCAAGTCATTCTTGAATCATTTCCTTTTCAACCTGACAAAACCTTTTTGTGGATTGATTCACAAATCTGCATAGATTGGATAAGATCAGATGCCAGCAGATGGAAGGCCTTTGTTTCGAACAGAGTGTCGTCAATTCAAAATTTGACTCAAATCACTGATTGGTTCCATGTATCCAGTCAAGATAGTCCAGCTGATTGCGCATCAAGAGGAATCATGCCTCAAGACTTGGTCAATCATAGAATTTGGTGGCGGGGTCCTATTTGGCTTCAAGAAAATAATGTTCGATATATTCCTTCTTCACCAACCCAAGTAAATCTCAATATCATTCAAGAAGAAGTCGGTGAGGGTCAAGTGTTGGATCAAACAACCTTAATTCAAAATTCAGAAACTATGTTAAATCTAGAATTCATTGAAAGGTATTCCACAATGACCAAATTGATCCGAATAACAGCTTGGTGTTGGAGATTCTACTACAATTGCCTCCTCTTTGATCCAATTCGTCAGAAAGGACCTTTGACAACAAGAGAATTAACAAAGGCAATTCAAGTCTTAGTCAAATCAATCCAGCAAGTTGAATTCTGCACGGAAATAAAATTACTGAAGTCAAACAAGCAACTACCTCTGTCCAACAAGCTAACTTCTCTAAATCCCTTTTTAGACACTCAAGGACTTCTAAGAGTTGGAGGTAGACTCAAGTATTCCTATTTAAATGAAAATCAAAAATTCCCTCTCTTACAACCAAAATCCCCACGCCAGGAATCACTTATCAAAAATCTCTTAACTGAGAATGCCGACATTCCTGAGGCTATTGATGAGAATCAAGAAGATTCTTCAATTTTAGAAACCACTTTTGTCATTGAAGACGAAGAGTCTAACAAAGATATCGGGACTCCAAAGATTGAAATCTCTGAAGTTTCGGTTATTGATAAATCGGAAGGCAAATATTCGAAAGAACCAGTGGTCAGTGTAGAAGCTCTGGATAAGCAAGAACTGTGCCATGATGACTCAGCTCACCTCAATGTAGTTGAAGCTGATCTTAATCGACCTAAAGAGGCTACCAGTGGCATAATCAATGTTTATACAGAAGCTAATGAATCGTCAAGCAAAGAGAAAGTTGTACCTGTTGAAATTGTGGATACATCAACAAAGGATTATCTACAGAGCGGTGAAAAGGCTAAATTATCCCGTTGGAAACCCATCGATTCTCTATGCTTAGAAGACGTCAAGGAATCTGAAGACGACGATGAAAATTACAGTTCATCGGCATATATAGAATGGCCAGAAATCTTGAAGAAAGAAGTCTTAAGACCCGAAGCTTTAGAAAAGGCAGTCAATCTGGAAGATTTTGAGAAGGCGGCAGAAAGTCGACAACTCTCCAAAGAACATTTAGAGGAATCGACCGAACAAGGCTCATGCATAAAGGCTGAATCAAAACCTTGGGAAGATCCTATTGAATCCGACTTTGCAGCTGCAGAGTCTGATAATCCAGCAGTTCCCGAAAGAGAACTGGCCAACGAATCTGAAAATCTCATCCAAGATTCACCTCAATCGGATACTCAAAGATGGAAGCTGATTCAAAAACTAAAAAACTCATTCTGGTCAAGATGGCCCAAGGAATATCTGAGCAACCTCCAAGGCCGTGGTAAATGGCGAATCAAACAAGACAATATCCAATTAGGTCAACTAGTTTACCTCAAAGAGGCTCAAATATCTCCACTTCACTGGCCTTTGGCTAGGATTCAGGAGATATTTCCAGGAGAGGACAAGAATGTCCGGGTAGTCCAGATAAAGACTTCAAAAGGAGTCTTCAAGAGACCCATTACAAAGCTGATTCCATTGCCTTTCAAACAATGAGAATTGTAATCTTAGCTACATAGTCGGAATCAATTAGTCCAGCATCTATACTATTGGAACTCTTTTTTTATTTTTATTTATTTTTTTTATTTTTTATTTTCTGGTCATCTCTTCCCAGCCGGGGGAGTATGTTGGATCCTATAGTTAATAATTTCCTTAAATTCAATTTTATATATGAAAATTAAGCCAAAATATTCTAAATTCAATTGTACAATATAAATCTTTAATATGTAAATTTTAAAGCAATCAACATGTATGTAAATTTCTAGTTTTGGTTAATTAATAGTTTTTTGTTTTCTCTCTCTCTCTCTACCACTAGTATCAAAATCTAAGTCAATTCATGTAATCTAAATAAAATTCATGTGGTAGCTACTCATAAATCTAAAACCCAAAGATAATAAACTAATTCAAGACAAGTGGCAAAGTGCTTCTTAGTATCTTTTACTGAACATTCATGCCACGAACAATGATAGTAGCCTGTAGAAGGACGTCATAGTCAGAAAGCTTGCTGATTATACCGCACAAATAAAAGAAACTCGTTGCCCTTTACTTTGACTCCTTCTCCAAGATTAGAATCTTAATTGAAGAATCATCTAAAAATGGAGATTCGGAGCGAGCGGTCGAAGTAGAAACGACATTGAAAAAAGTTTTAAAAAGGCAAGCTAAATAAGTAAAAAATCGAGGTGAGAGGGAGTGGAGGATGATTCAGTAAGATTCCCACGTAATTTACAGTAAACGCGACATCGGTGCCAGCCTCCCTTGTTTACACAGAAGCCACTGAGAGTGGCTTGCGGCCAGGTAGTGAACCCTGACACAAAGCTGTTGACATTGGGTTGCGGACAGTAACACCAGTGGTCTGAGGAGGGCTAAATTATAGCAATAGGATGAGAAAACCTGTGAAGAAATGAAAACAATTGATGAGGATCACCCAGGTAGATGTGGCTACCAATCAAACCATTGAAGTCCATGACAAGATGAGTTTGACAAACCCAAGTGTGTGAAGTAGCAGGTGTGGGGAATGGATTTTAATATTTTATATGAAATTTTTTTTTGAACATAAGTCCAACCCCACCAGCGAGTTCAAGTAATCAAACAGGGCTCTGGCACATTTTAAGTGCAAAAGTCGAACTGCTTTTCACATGTGTAGACATATGGTGCACTTACAGTAAAAGCAGTCGCTAACTACCCACCATGATTATCATGGCCTATACCATGTGTACTAGGGATAATAATATATATATATATTATATTTAAAAAAAAAAGATAAGATTTCTGTTGTTTTGGATCATATTGATGATTATGCTATGGTGGTGCAGTCGTGGTTGAACAATAATCTTGAAAAATATAATGTCTTGATTAGAGATTTCTTTATTGAGCTGAGGAATGAATTCACATGAAAAACATAATTTTGTACAAGTACTGCCTGGATTAAGGCGTAAGAATAAATGAAACAAAATATTATTTACATAATTACAAACATGTTTGAGCCGACCAACCGGGAAGAACAACAATGTGATTTTATATGGGAAGCATGACCTCTGGCGGCCGATTTAACAGAATATTTTTATCTATGATATATATTTTTAAATAAAACAATATCTTAATATAACATTTTAAATAATATCTTAATATAACATTTTAAATAATATCTTTTAATTTAACATATATATATTTTTTAAAAAGGTTGGACATAAATAAGCTATAGACCAGATGGATGCTACAATTGCTCACAGTGGACAAAAGAAGTTCAAAGCAGTGTTCGGAGCAATTTAAGCAAGATCCAAAGTTTTTTTTCTTGTAAATAGAGTTGCGACAGTATTAAACCAAGCAAGAAGGAGTTACTCTATGGGAATCTGTGCCAAAGAAGGTGGTTCCAGTTGGATGATTAGTTATGGCAATAATTTTTTTTTTTTTGGAATATGAAGGGTGTTGCAGACATCTTAGATAAGGGAAAACCATCCTTGGTCAATACTGCAGCAAGTTACTAGATGACTGGGAGGTCGGTGGAAGGATGGTCTAAACCATTGGTTTTCAACGGCTACGACCCACGATCGAATCCCGCATTGGGCACGTTTTTCTAATAAAAAAAAAATAATAAAAATGCTTCAATAGCCCTCAATTCTTGCAAAAGTCCAACCCCACCAGTGAGTGCAAGTAACCAAATGGGGCTTTGATACATTTGTAAGTGCAAAGTCGAACTGCTTTTCACATGTGTGGACATGTGGTACACTTACAGTAAAAGCAGTCGCCAACTTCTACCCATCATGATTATCATGGCCTGTACCACGTGTACTAGGGATAATAATAATAATAATAATAAAAAAAACTAGATGGCTTCAACAAGAGACACATTTGGTGAAGAAAAAAAAGTGTTTTTTCACCATGACAATGCACCATCACATTCATCCAGAGTTGTCAAAGCCAAACTACATCAATTTTGTTATTTAATGGCATTATAGTGAGTGCATTGTAGTAATTGCTTGATTTTTATTACACAACGGCACATTTTTAGGTTTAATTAATCTTGAAATGTCACACTTGGGTTGATACTCTAGTTTCTAAATAATATATCTCCATTTGCACATCTCCTTATTTATGTAGCTGTGTGAATAAACTATGTATGAGGCTGAGAGAGGAATGGTTCATTCGTTTAAATTATTGAGTGACACTTGTGTTCCCTAGCTTAGCCTTCCTTCTAAAGACTTAGAAGAACCAATTAGGTACAATTGGAATTATAGATTAGAAACAAGGGGTGATAAGACCAAATCCAAAAATACAGTGTGACATTTCGGTAACAGCATTAAATCATCAGACAAAAGATGAATGAGAAAAATATCACATCATGCTTTTAAATGGTTACTGTGTACTAATGTTTACATACCTGATTATAGTAATTATTTAAAAGCATGCTGTATTTTTTTTTTAATGCAGTCTTTTGTATGATTATGGTAACAAAATTGTTACCGAAATGTCACACAGTAATTATTTATTTGGATTTGGTCTTATTACTTTGTGATGCATTAATGCGCCATCTGTTATGAAAATTTGAAACTATTATAGACGCGTACTATTCTTTTTAAAAATTAAACAATTTCTACTGCCCTTACTTCAATGAAAAATTAATAGGAGGGCCTGGCTCATCAGTGGTGAACCCTCCCATTAATTTTCCATTGCAGTAAGGGCAGTAGAAGTTGTTTAAAAAGAATCATACGTGTCTATAATAGTTTTATAATCTTGTGTTACATAGAAGACCAGTTATTTGACTAGACTACTCACAGGCTGAGCTGGCACCACGGCAGTAGAGGGCAGCCGGGAAGCCATGGCTTCAGGACTCAGGTCCAGTCCCATGTAGTCCCGTAGGTTGGGGTAGAGGCTGACTACAGAAGGGGCAGAGCCAGGGGCCTCCTCAGGCATGGGAGCCAGGGGCTGTCCATAGCTGGGAGGAGCTCCTCCATTTAGGGCAGAGAGTTGAGCCTGCAGCACATGGTTTAAATGGTAGCAGACAAGAATGACAAGGAGCAGCAGAGTACTGTCTCCTTAGACAAATTATTACAATAGGAGAAATTGCGCCTGATATCATTTCTAAGGAGAGATAAAACCAAAGGTAACGATTTTCTTTATTGAAAAGATAAAGACTTAGCGAGCTTTCAGACAATAACATCCTTCAACAGGCTGAATATAAATACAAGCTTGTAATTCGTATTCAGCCTGTTGAAGGAAATTATTGTCCGAAAGTTCACCAAGCCTTTACCTTTTCAATAAAGAAAAGCGTCACAGTTAACTTTTTATCTATTCCCTCTTAGACAAATGATATTAGGTAAGTGTAGAGGAACTGACTATAAGAAGGCTAACAAAGTGATGCTAGCGAGTGAGGCAGGATGAGGTACAGCACAAGTCTGTTATAATTTATTTCCATACCATATGTAGTACAGAATAGTTATACATGGCAATAACGCACCATCTATATAATACAAATGAAAACAACATAATGTGAATGTTTCTTATACATATAAATCAAATTTCTGCTGCCCTTACTGAGATGAAAAAAAAATATATTGGGAGGGCTTGGCTCATCAGTGGTGAACCCTCCCAGCGGTTTCACCAATTTAACCTACCAGGCCACCTCTTTAGAGCTCTAATACTGTATTGGATCATTCTGCTTTTATATGCAACACTGAAGGGTGGAATCTTAGAAATGGTATTTAAGCAAACTATGGACATAAGCTTTTAGGACAGTAGAATTACATATAAATATTTGCATAGAGCAATGCTCTTCCACAAACTACTACAGTAACTTGCTACTACTGTAAGAACACTTCATGGCTGCCTATCCTGCAAGCTATTTGATAGCTTGCACTTTATTAAGACAGTCAAACTTCACTATGATAACTTACCTAGGGACCAAAAAGTGTGAATTGAGACCATAGAATTTGCCAAGTTATAAAAGCGATATTAATAATGACTTTTGAAAAAAGAAAAATTGACAAGGGAGAGAAAGTTTACAATTTTTTGTATAAATTTCCTTCCGAGAGATAGAGCAAAATAATTATTGGGCATCACCTCACTGGATATATCTAACTGGACTAATCCATGTTTAGGACCAAATTGACCTGTTAGATGCTAATCAGTTTTGAAGACTCTTCTCCATATATAAACAATTTACAAAATAATAAGGCACAATTATGATAAGTCACAATTTGGATTATAGATTATAAACACAAGGTAATAAGATCAAATCCAAATAAATAAATAGTGTAGGACATTTTGGTAACAACACCGTTACTGAAACGTCATACAACATTTATTTATTTGAATTTGGTCTTATTATCTTGTGTTTAAGGAAAAATTTAGATTGTGATAAGACCAAATCCAAATAAATAAATAGTGTGTGACATTTTGGTAACAGCATTGTTACCATCTTCAGACAAAAGTGCTAAATTATTTATTTGAATTTGGTCTTATTACCTTGTAATCTATAACCAAATTGTACCTTATCACATTCAGCACTTTTGTCTGAAGATGGCAACAATGCTGTCACACACTATTTATTTAATTAGATTTGGCCTTATTATCATGAATTTACAAAATAATATTTTCTACTATATATTTATTGATTTAAGTTCCTGGAGTGTACAGAACAAAGTGTACTACCCAAACTTACTATAAAATAAAAAAAAAAGGCATCTGCTGATCAAACAACTAAAAGTTACTGATGGCTTTCACCATCTGTCAGAATAAATATCAACTGTTCGTTGATTTTTTAAATTATTCCAGAATTGGCTAAATATTAGAAGAAAAAAAAAGGTTTGAGGCCAAAAATATATGAGATTTATATATAGATTTTCCCAAGCTTGCACAAATATCAAAAGCTTTTTTTTTTCTCTGTAATACACACATAAACAAACACAAAATAAAAGGGCGAGATAAATGTCTGGAAGGATGTATGAGTCGCATTTCCTTCCTATTACAGGTTCTTGACTTTTTTTTTTTTTTTAATGGGGGAGGGCCCACAACACAACTTTGTGCAATATATATTAGTTTCTACAAACACACTTGATGCTATAAAAATTAATTTTTATGCCATGAGCTATGGTGATTTTAGAGCAATCAATGGTTTGCATGACAGGTTCAAAAGAAACCCAAATCTAGACTTGAGAAGAATATGTGGAAAGAGGAAATGGAAGAAAAAACACTTATTAACTTTAAGAAAAAGGCGGGGGGTCGGTGGAAGGCTGGTTAAACCGTTTGGTTTTCGACCACTAAGACCCGGGTTCGATTCCCGCATTGGACACTTTTTCTGTTTAATAAAAAAAAAAAATGCTCCAATGGCCCCCCGATTCTTGCAAAAGTCCAACCCCACCAGCGAGTGCAAGTAACCAAACGGGGCTCTGGCACATTTGTAAGTGCAAAGTCGAACTGCTTTCACATGTGTAGACATGTGGTGCGCTTACAGTAAAAAGCAGTCGCTAACTACCCACCATGATTATCATGGCCTGTACCACGTGTACTAGGGATAAAAAAAAAAAAAAGGCATCTTCTGATCATGCAACTAAAAGTTGCTGATAGCTTGCACCATCTGTCAGAATAAATATCCACTATTCATGCTCAACATGCTCAAAAATTTTTTATTTTAAAAATTAATCATTTACAATTTTAAGTTCTTTATAAGACAAATATTTTAAATAAATTTTATTAATTTGGGACTTGAAATTAGGTTTGTTATAGGGGTAGTTCGCAATTTTAAAAATCGCAAAGTTCAATATAATGATATTTTCAATGGAATGGAATTGGGAATCTCCTTAGGTTTGTTATAAGGGAAGGTTCGCTATATCCAGGGTTGGTATTAGCGGGGTTTTACTGTATATTTGATTGACTCCAGTTAACACAAGGTAGTAAAAAAACAAATTCTGATTATTATGAATAGAATTATTTTCTCAAAAGTATTGAATTTAGGTATTAATATATTTCATATGATACAATAAAAAATAGAATTTAGTGAGGTTTAGGACCATTTTGAATAAATAAAAGATTGAGATTTTAGATATCTATAAATAACAGGATCCAACATCCTCTATAGCAAACCCCAATGGGACTGAACCTGTGGTTCACTATAGCCATGGTTCCTTATAGCCATAGTTCACTGTATTATAAAATATGGAATATTTCAGGTTCGTTAAAAGGGAAGATTCACTATATCCCAGGTTCATTTTATCTAGGTTTTACTGTGTATATAATATGATAAACCAACAAATAGTTAACACCATTCTTTGGGTGCTGGATGTTTGGTAAAGAATCCAGTTAGTGAGACAAGTCACAGATTATATATCCAACCTCTAGCATAATTACTACTAAATCTTGTGATTTCAACATTAGTTCATTGCTTAGGAAACGATAAGGTACAATTTGGATTATAGATTATAAACAGGTAATAAGACCAAATTCAAATAAATAAATAGTGCATGACGTTTCAGTAACAACGCTGTTACTGAAACATCACACACTATTTATTTATTTGGATTTGGTCTTTTTACCTTGTGTTTAGGAAACCTTTGTTGTCTCGCAGGTGTTGCCTTAATATGGCCTTCAATCCAGACCTTTTTTTCTCTCCCTCTTATCCCTATCATATCTTGTTGTCCTTTTATCTTTCATTGTTTCCACCCCAACCTGACCAACCACCACCTTGTGTTTTTCTCTCTCCCTACTTTCTATCATTTATTTAAAAAAATGTAGCTGAGATTGTTGTACCTTCTAGGATTCTTCTTCTTTCTCATATCTCCACTCAATCATTATTAGGGTAACAAGTCTGTGCAACGGCCAATGCAGCATAGCAGGGAGATTGGAACACCATTATGACTGGGTGAAGTAGGATGCATCTACCTTTGTCATTAAGACTGGGAGCACTACTCAGTAGCAGGCAGACTTATCTCGAATATGAAATTGTAACCTCTGACATGAGGAACAGACACCATGTCCAGCTGCTCCTAACATGGAGTACAGATGCTGCTCCTCCTATATCCCTGGATCAGGAGCCCTTACAGGGTACTATCAGCCGGGCCAGCTGAGCCCAGGTTTTTTAGAGAGCTTTTTACTGCTCCCCCTCTTCCTTTTTCATCCGAGCTTGGAACTGACAAAGGCAGAGTTCCTTGTAGGATTGAAATTTTATTATCATTGTGTATATTTTCTCTGAGTTGTACACACACACACTATATACATAATCTATTCTTGAGTCTTCTAGTATTAACTATTTTTGTTCCATATTTATTATCAGGCTTTAAGTACAAATAACATTTCCCCATAAGCATTTTGTTAAATAGTAAGGTATACTCAGCTGGAAATTTTCCAATAAAAACTTTTTAAAATAGCTTTAATGAATCCAATTTGATGCTAAAAGTGTTTCCTACTCACATTTAAAGTGTCACAGAAGCCTATATTTCCACAACAGGTTTGTAAACTCCTGCTTGATTCAAATAAACCAAAGAATACTTTTATTACTATACTGTTTTAAAGATTTAATCCTTTACTTTTGGTCAAAAACTGAAATTCTTTGGCAATATTCTTCCTTTTTTTTTTGCCTGGGTTATGCAATAATTTTGTATGACGGGGTTTGAAATAATTACAACGGGTTCTCTTTGCTAGAATTAGCAAATAAGTTTCAGGAATATACGTGGGCACTGGGAAATTACAACAACCCTCAGATATCAGGACAACCTCATTTATTGGTCGCACTCCCCTCGGGAACAACAGCCACTTTAGAGCTTGCTATGTTCCTAGGTAAGAAAAATCTGTGATCCTTACTATTTTAATGCACCATGATAAAGTACAATTTGGATTATAGATTATAAAAATGTCACAAACATTTCAATAATTTGAATATCAAGTTTTACTAAATTTTTAACCTCTTCACTCCATATATGATCTTCCGCCACTGATTTTATTTTTTAGCTTAAATAAGTACTAATCGTTCAACAGCAATAGCTGAAATATCTATTTTTTCCTTTTTATTTCATTCTGATAAAAGTTTTTAGAAGTACAGTCGAACCTCTTTAATTCAACACCCCAAGGGATCAGAGCTTTCAGTTGAATTTAAGGAAGTGTTGAATTAAAGTCAGATGATTAGGTAATCATCTAACTCGCTAAAATAATATTTTTTTAAAATAGCCTTGTAATATAAATTTATGATATTAATTGAAACCATTGTGTGTTTTTATTTTATTTTCATGATTAACTTTTAGTATCAGTGACAAAATGGCATTAATATATACAGTAAAACCCCGCTAAGACGAACCATGGATATAACGAACCTTCCCTTATAACGAACCCATCGAAAATCCCAATTCTATTCCATTAAAATTACCATCGTTATAACGAATTTTTCACTTTTCAAACTAGCGAACTATCGCTATAACAAACCCAATTTTGGTCCCAAAATATTAAATTCTATCAAAAATACCATGCTTATAACGAACTTCTAATTTTAATTCCAAAATTAATTAAAATTTTGTGTGAGCTCTAGCTCACAGATCGCAATTCAAAACAAAGAATTTAGCGACATTGGGTGTTTTTATTTACGTTCTATTTTTATACTGCGCCCTTTTATAAATTTTTCATGCCTTATTGAAAACTAAATTTCTTAACTCTACATTAGGAAAATTCCTTAAAACATGATTTAAATTATTAAAACCAGTTTTAAAAGATAATGGAAGTGCCAAAGAAAAAGTCGCTCGTACCAAGATATCACTTGAAAAGAAATTAACCATCATAAAAGCTATTGAGAGTGGTACATCGCAAGCGGAACTTCGGAAGAAAATGAAAATGAGCAAAAGTAGCATTTCTACGATATGGGGCAAAAAAGAAGACTATAAAAAAAAAATGCTACAAAGAGGAATCAATCCCAACTATTGCAGCTATCGTCAGTGTCATTATCCACTTTTAGAAGCCTTGTATACGTGGTTAGTACAAGCTAGGCTTCATTTAAAAAAATGAAGATTTCTTTGCTAGATATGAAACCAAATTTTTGAGGAATATGTTAAAGCAGAAAAAAATAACAGACTTCTTCAAGTAAGCCTCTGTATCCTATATTGTAATATAATATTTATTTATATAAAATATATTGTTATACCTTTTAAAATATTATTAATAAAGTTTTTATTTAATTTTTATATATAAGGTATACTTTTCTTGGATTTTTTTTGACATATGGGGGGCAGGTTGCATTTATACTAATTAAATTATCTGAGGAACTGATCAAAAAGGCAATATTTTCACATGATTTTGTTTTTATTTTAATATACAGCTTTAATATATAGAAATAGGTTAATTTAGGGGGAAAAAAAGCAGCCAATATTAAGAGGTAGCCTTTTTTTTTTTGCGCATGCCCTTTAATTATATCATAAAAAAAAATTTAAATATCCAAACCGTGGCTATAGTGAACCGTGGCTATAGTGAACCAAAAGTCCCGTCCCAATGGGGTTCACTATAGAGGGGTTTTACTGTATTTTAGAAACATAAATAATTGTAACAAATAAATTTACTGGTAATGTGTTTCTTTTCAGTAATATAATCAAATATTAACTCTACAGACCTTATTAAAATATTAAATATAATATATTAAATAATATTTTATTCTAATTGAAAAATATAGCAGTTGAAAGGAAATAAATATGGTAAATAAAAAGGAAATTTTAAAATATTATTTAAAAATAATCATGAAGATCTTTTAAAAAATTCCTTTATAGATGTCTGTTTTTGCACTGAAATCCTATTCAGGATGTATTCCAGATGGTCATTTTGAAAAAAACATGCATGCCTTTCTTCCTCTGAAATGTCTTTTAATAAATAAATTTTAATGTATTAAAGTCATCCACTGCTGCTGCAGGTGTTATTGATTTTGTGTTTAAATCTTTCATAATAACACAGAAATGGAATATTGAAATAAAATGTTATCATAATCATTGTGGCTACATTTTATAGATTTATTTATTTAAAAGGAAATTATTAGTAAATTTTAAAATAACTAAAATATTTTAATGCTGAAATTTAAAAATAAAATATTATTGTTAATTAGCGCACGAAGCCTAAATAACTCTCGCGACATTGCGCAACGGCACTGCAAAGTGAAGCTTAAACTAACCAGGAACCAAAAGTGCGCGTGCGCGATCCTATCGGCGCCCGCCAATCGCCGCCGTAATACCTTTTTGGCGGAAAGTTGTAAGTAAAAAACATTCAACTGTCGAAATTCGAATTTTAAAATGGTCAAACTATCAGAAGTGTCGTATTATTGATATGTCGAATAACGGTTTGTTATTTGATAGGCCGGAGGTCGGGACATCAGAACATGGTCGAATTATCGCCGAGTGTCGAATTGGGGTGTGTCGAATTAACGAGGTTATACTGTATTTTTATTAATTAATTATTTGGAGATTAGGTCAATATTACCATTTTTGGTCAATGAATGATTTGGTCAATATAATTTTCAATACAGTAGACCCTCCATATGGGGACTATCCCACTAGAGCACACCTTTCTACAAAAGGAGAGTTTTGATCCCCAAAATAACAATTTGTTTTACCAATTGAGCAGTTCTTAAGTTAGAGGACATCTCTCTCTAAATATTCTTTAAATAATCACAAACATTTAAACACACTATACCAATCAATATAATTCTAAAAGGTTCCTCATTGAGGTCAAAAAGAAAACTTTCAATCATCAGGCCAATTTTTTTGCAAATACCAACAATATACATAGAGGTGTAGAAGGAATTTACATATTAGTCTTTTGTCTGATGATGGTAACAATGCTGTCACCGAAACATTACACACTATTTATTTATTTAGACTTGGTCTTATTACCTTATAGTTCTTATCTATAATCCAAATTGTGACTTTTCATATTTACACATATGCAACCCCAAACTACGTTATTGACTGTATTGGCTCTTCCATTGATGAGCTCTACTCATCCCCGACAGACGTCATCAAAAGTCTCAAGCTCTACAAACTTGATACCCTAATATGATTGAGTGAAGATAAGAAAGAAGAATACATATATAACATGTGACAAATTGGCCTGATGATGAGTTACCACTTGAAAGCTTGCCATTTCAACTTGATAAAGAAACCTTTGGCAATTATACTGACTAATACCTCTATAAAACACACTTTAGCTCTGAAACTAGGTGTTGTCCATTACAGTGCTCTACTATTGTATTAAAACTTGAAATAAAAAAAAAATTCAAAAAAGATTACATATGAAGGCTAAAGATGAACAAAATTTGCCAGCAATGCTCTATATAGCCCAAACATCACACATGGCTTGCTTTTGGGTTGTTTTTTTTTTTACCTATTTTGGGACACAACACTCCCTCTCTAAATTAAATCAATTCATGTAAATATAACATTTTAAAAATATTATTTTTTAAAGAGATCAAATACCTGATATAGAATAGAAAGAGGATAGGTGTGTTGTTACCTGATGCAGCTGGTCAACTTTCAAGTCTTCCAGACTTGGGTAGAGGGACATGGTGATTGTGCTGCAACACATCCAAGTTTTAGAGTCAGACATAGCAGTGATGTATTTATAACACTGGTGTTTATACAGAACATATATCTCTATTTAAATATACAGTAGAATCTCCCTTTAGTGGACACCCCGCTAGTGGACACCTCTCCACAAAGGACAGTTTTCATTTGCAAAATTACCATTTTTACTATTTTGTATTTTGAAAAGGACACTTTGGCTCTGCAATTAGGTGTCCTTTACAGGGAGGTTCTACTGTATTTAGAATGCTCACTTATATAGGGTTCTAGTTTAAAAGTAAACAACCATAAAATATTTATTTAAAAGATTATGATTTCTTCAAATACAATTTTTAGCCTTTTCTTTATCATCTAAATTTATTCGTTTTACTCCCATTGCATTTATTTACTTATATTAAAATATTCATTTTATTCAAAACTAGCCGAATGACCCGGCAACGCCCGGGTTTTACCCGATTAAATGTTTTTATTCAAATACTATTTGTTACAATTATAAATTGTCGCCATGGATGTCACTCTTGTGAAACGTCCCACTACAAATTTGTGTCTGAGAAGCGATATTTTTATAGAGAGATGATCTGGCTTTGTGTTTTCTGCTCGAATGATTTTTTTTTTCTGTTAGAATCTTGTTCCTGAATACTAAAAATGAACTGGCTTCACCCGTGGTCTCTGCTTTTTGTAATATTTTTCCCGATATAATTTTGTATCTGATGATCAAATGATGATACAGCAATATTGTCATCATCATTTTCTGACAAAAAAAAACAAACAAACAACTATTTCTGCCCAGAACCTGTCAATTTCAATTTTTCTTGGCTAAAAATGTGACAAATATCTCTTCCATATTTTTCTCTATGTCCTGTTAAAACCCCTTTTTACATGTACATTAGGTCAGCTGATATTACCTCCCATCTTCACCGCTAGAGGCGCTGCTTGCGAGCGAAAGGGCAAATTTGCAACGCAATTTGCAAATAACTCGACGAATATTCGGAATAGAGACCTGAAATTTTCACTATAATTTTTTTTTTTTCAGATTCTACTCTATATACTGTTAAAATTTCAGTCAGATTAGTTACGTATTGTGGACGTGTATAGTCGACATAGGAACAAACACACATACATACACTGACTTTTATATATATAGGGATTTATTATAATGCAATTTTATCCATTGCTAAAAGTTAATTATGTAACATTCTGAAAAAAATAAAAAGGACCCAGTGGTGCGAGAAAAAAATGTCATGATACAAGCTATAATTTGGATTATAGATTAGAAGCACAAGGTAAAAAGACTAAATCTAAATAAATAAATAGCTATTATAAGGTAATAAGACCAAATTCAAATAAATAAGTAGTGTGTGATGTTTCTACAACACTGTTACCGAAATGTCACACACAAATATCTATATAGATTTGGTCTTATTACCTTGTAATTCTAATCTATAATCCAAAATGTGCTATATCATTTTAAAATAGTTATTTATTTGGATTTGGTCTTATTATCTTTCATTTTTAAAGAAAAAAACGTCATATTAAAACTTTGAAATAGTGCCAATTATCAAGGATGGATCATCCTCAATTAAGAGAAAGAATTACTTTCAGTGAGCATTGAGCTAAAACTTAGCATCTTTCTTGGTCCTTTCTAGGTGTTGGCTTCAGAAGTCCAACAAGAAGTTGATGAAGGAATGGATACAATGACCAACAAGAGATTAGTGCGGTGACAGAAACATTGCCAAACCATGTGAAACAATAGCTGATGGCAGCTTATCAGTGGGGGGAGATAGTTGCTGAACTACCTTTGTTACCACACATTAGTTAATAGGAATAATTAACTTCACAGTCTTTCTCTAACTTCTTTAATTCAACACTTCAAGGGATCAGAATTTTCTGTTGAATTAATGTTGTGTGGGGTGTTGATTAATAGTCGGTTAAAGTAAATAGATGATTGGGGATCAAAAAAACTGTTTGAATTAAAGTAATTGTTGAACTAAAGTCAATTGAATTAAAGACTTTATACTGTACCTGCAAATTCCTGAAATATGGTATTTTTCAAACATTGGCTAGAGCAAGCGTCAAACCTGGCTTTATCACTCTTATATTGAAAACAAGATAAAATATAAATGTTCAATAGTGAACCCCAATGGGACTGAACTTTTGGTTCACCATAGCCATGGTTCATTATAGCCACATACGGTTTAGCTATTATTATTACAGAGAGGCTACTTCTTCTTGAGGACATCTCTCTACAAAGGACAGTTTTCATTGGCAAAAGTGCCATTTTTACAAATCATCAACTCTTTGGTATCAACCCTCCCTAATGGAAACTTTTGCTATGCAACTAGGTGTCCTTTAAAAAGAGGTTCTACTGTATTATTTTTTACTCTTCAAAATATGTAGATTGTATAATAAAAGGACAGCCATATACACAGATAAAGGCTACTTCTTGATAATGGTCAGTTATTAGCTGTGTTTTACTGTATTCATATTTTATATATTTAATCTAATGCCATTAAAAAAAATGAATATAAGAATTATTGGTAAGAATTGTAAAAAAAAAAAGAATGAGAAGAGTGCATGATGAAACCATGTGATCATAATGCAGATGCAAGAATGTTCTATAATCAATTGAGAAACAAGGGCATCAATAGAAACAAAAGAATATCTTAAAGTTTGACCGCAATTAAAACTCTGAAACTATTTCAGCACAACTCCCTGTAAAGGACAACACCTAGTTGCAGAGCCAAAATGTTCTTTAGGGAGAGGTATCATCTTACTGGAGAGTTGCTAATTAGTAAAAATGATCATTTTGACGCTGAAAACTGCCCTTTGTGGAGAGGGAAGAGGTGTCTTTTAGCGTGAGTACCCTCTCTCATGGAGTATGTTTACTGTAACTCTCTACCGGGATAAAATAGAATTTATCATTCTAAGATAAAAAATCCTACAGGCTTCAACTTCACCGTACTTCAAACTTTTCCATGTCCTTTGAAGGATGGTTTTAGCAACATTATATTCATTAAATCCACACTACCAACATGAAATCTTAATATTTAAATTCAATAAACAAGAGTTATCTGTCAGGTCAGCACAACTTTTTCATATCTAAAGAGACAAACCTTTTGTGCCTCACACCCAACATCTGTTCTGAGAATAGTCAAATAATGACACAACATTATTACTATCAAGTTAATATAAAGGAGATATGATAAGGTACAATTTGAACTCTAGATTAGAAACAAAAGATAATAAGACCAAATCCAAATATATAATGTGTGACGTTTCTGTAACAGCATTGTTACCATCTTCAGACAAAAGTACTGAATAAAAAAAATACCACAGCATGTTTTTAAATGGTACTGGCTCAAAGTACTCTTAGTACAAGTATAGTTCAAAATATATATATAATATATAATAAGTTGGGATTTTGCTCTTTGTAGCAATTTTTAATAGCCTTCTATTATTGATAAGGCAAATTTGGATTATAGATTATAAACCCAAGGTAATAAGACCAAATACAAATAAATAAATAGTGTGTGATGTTTGTGTAACAGCGTTGTTATCATCTTCAGACAAGAGTACTGGGCCTTCTATTTTTATATCTTATAGTAGAAATGTTACCCATTTTCTTTTTTCAACTTGCTCTGAAGTTTTGCCTACATTGTTTCACTTTGAAATGACTTTGAATTCACTTTGTAATGACGCTTTTTCTTTGCCTATTTTTTTAAAAGCAATTTGCATTATTTTTTTTCTATTTCAAATTTGATGAATGAAAAGATTTTTCTACTAAATTATAAGTGCAAAAGTTTATCATGTGGCAAAAAATAGAACATGGATGTAAACAAACAATGCTGCCAAATTTAAAATTTTGAAATTGCAATATGCAAGATGAAAAACATGTTCAAAATTTTGATGTTTTATTTAAAAATTAATCCAAACTTTATGTATCCTGGTTCCAAAATAACTTTACTAGGCGCTGTTCAAAAAGAGAAACATAGCTTATGATATTTACAACAATGAATATTAGGTAAAGGTTATTCACATATTAAAACAAAGTGTCCAATGCAGGATTCAATCCCAGTTCATGGCTGTTGGGAATCAAGGGTTTTAACCACTTGTCCACCGACTTCATAATTTTAAGTATGCCCACCCCCTCTCTCTCTCTCTATATATATATAAGCCTTGAATTTTAATTATAATTTATTATTTTAGGACTTAAAATTAGGTTTGTTATAGGGGTATTTCATTATTTTACTAAATCTCAAACTCCATTTTAACAATAGTATTTGCAATGGAATGGACGATTAGGAACAATTTGGATTATAGATTAGAAACACAAGGTACTAAGACCAAATCCAATACACTATTTATTCATTTGGATTTGGTCTTTTTACCTATTGTGTTTCAATGTAAGGAAATTGGGGTTTACCTTAGGTTATACATGTATATATAAAGGTCAGGTGTTGATATTAAAAACAAAAATGGCATTTCCTGACCCCTCACATGACCATTTTAGATGGCAGAGCGCCATCTAGTGGGGAAAAAAATCAACTAAACGTTGATTTAACTTGTTCCCTGATATTTGGCCTACCCAAGGATATATATATAAATGTTATATAAAGGTATTATTTAAAATGTTATATTAAGATATTATTTAAAATGTTATATTAAGATATTATTTAAAATGTTATATTAAAATATTATTTTATTTAAAATATATTTCATAGATACAAATATTCTGTTAAATCGACCGCCAGAGGTCATGCTTACCCTATATAAAACCGATTGTTGTTGTTTCACGTGGTCGGCCCAAAACATTTGTACATTATGTAAATACGCTTTTCATTTTTTTTATTCTTACGCCTTAAGCCAGGCAGTAATTTACCAAGTTATGTTTATCCTAAAACTCAATTAAAGCAATCTCTCTTATCAAGACTATTTTTATTATTATCTTTTCAAGATTTCAACCACGACTGCACCACCATAGCATAATCAATATGATCCAAAACAACAAAAATCTTATCTTTTTTTTTATTTAAATATAATATATATTATTTGTTTTAAATATTTATATATACAGTTAAACCTGTCTATAACGCCCCCCCTAAATAGTGCCTCCCTCTCTATAGCGTCCGATTTTAAATACATAGTATGATGCGGGGTTTACATTAAAAGTGAGTCCCAAGAGGGGGAGCTATAGACACGTTTAACTGTATATATATATAATCTTTAGTTAGAGAAAGGCATATATTGGATAAAAAATCTCCCATTTTTTGATCCAATATATGCCTTTTTAATTAAAGATATCTATTTATGGATTGATCTATTTTCAATATAAATCTGTAACAAGAGTATTATAGAATAAGTAGCACATCAATTTCTATCTATGGTTGGAAGGTAGAGTACTAAGTACAAATGTTGACATTTCCATAGCATTTTGCTGTAGAAGAAATTTGGGAAATCCTTCTGGTGATGAATTTCCCCAATAGTGGAATTTCCACCACCAATAATAGAGAGAAATGTTGCCCATGGGACATGTAACTTATCACAGACATCAAACATGATTAAACCCACACACTGATTAGATAAGCTTGCTGGTTGTACCTTTCTACAAAGTCCATTTCCAACAACACACACACATGACTCTAGTATGGATAAATACCCAATTTTTATATATATATATACAGTGCGGAAAATAATTGTTACAGTAGAACCTCCCTGTAAAGGATACCAAATTGCAGAGCCATGGTGTCCTATAGGGAGAGGTGTCCTCTTACCAGAGAGTTGGTTATTAGTTAAAATGGTAATTTTGAAAATGAAAACTGTCCTTTGTAGAGAGGTGTCCTCTAGCACGAGTGTCTGCTCATGGAAGTTTTACTGTAATAATGAGCTTGTAAAATAAAATAAAAACAAGATAATAAAATTTCAGCTATTTTTTATACAAAATAATCCCCTCTGGATTCAATACATCTGTTACAGAGATTTAATAATGATTGAGGATCACCTCCAAAGTGCATGTTGTAGTTGTTTGGATGGTCAGGATGTCATCAAAAATACGCCCTTTTAATTTCATATCGATTTTTGAGAATAAAGAAAAGTCCCATGGTGCTAAATCAGGCGAGTACAGTGGATGATTCAACCCACATATGTTATTTTTGGACAAAAATTGACAAACAATGAGTGAGGTATGACTGGCTGCATTATCAGACAACAAACACCAACTGTCTTGAAAGAGATTTTCTGGATGAATACGATGAAATCTAGCAATCAAAGCTTTAAAACATTTAAATAATACCCACCAGTAATGGTTTGTCCAGTTGGAACACATTCTTTGTGGATAATACCCTTACTATTGAAAAATGTAATCAGCATTGCTTTGATTTTTTATGGAACTTTTCAAGTTTATTTTTGGCTTATGGTTATTTTTTTGAATTCCATTCAGCACTTTGTCGCTTGCTTTTGGGTCATACTGAAAACACCAGGTTTCATCACCTGTAACACTTGATTTCAAGATGTTTGAATCATTTTCAGAGGCAGAAATGATATCCCTGCAATGTGCGATTCTCAAAGATTTTTGCTCATCCGTTAAAGTCTGTGGAACAAATTTAGCATAGACTTTTGTTTTACCCAAATCTTCATGCAGAATGGTCCAAATTGTTTTTTTGTTGATGTCTGAAACTTCTGCCATAATTCGCAGGGATGTACAGCAATTGTCTGCAACAAATTCCTGCACTTTTTCTATAATCTCAGGTTTCATTGAAGAAGTTGGTCATCCTGTATGCTTATCATCATCTAATGTATTTCTTCTGCTTAAAAACCATTTGTGCCAAATGAAAACATTTGATTTACTCAAACATAACTTACTGTAAACTTGCTTCATCAAAATAAATGTTTCAGATGATCTTTTACCAAGTTTCGTATTAAATTTAATGAATTCTGATAAGCAAAAATGTTTACTTCTTTATAATCAGCTGTATTGCTAGAAAGAGTTAACCAAAATGGCTGAAACTTCGCCACAGAGCAGATAAGGCTTCGAAAATTACTATGGATACGCGATTACATAAGTGGCTTTGCTATTGGCTGATATATAGCAAGAGTCTTAAAAATTATTTGCCGCACTGTATATAAATAGAAAATAATGAAAAATAAATGAAAAGTAAGAGAAACAAAATGAGTAGAAGAAAGTTTATATCATTATTTTTTATATGAATATTCTGAATTTATCAATAAATATTTAAAATATTTAATGGCAAGATATAACAATGGAACCAAGCTCAGCTTTTACACATCGTACACTTGTCCAAAAAAAAAAAAAAATGACCACGGAAACAAACCAGATATTCCTCATTCAAAAAAGGATAAGGTAAAAGAGTAATCTAAAGACAAAGTGTTATTATTATTTTTTTATTTTTGTAAATTTTTTTCTATTACCCTAGTTATTATTTTATTTTTTTGGACAGGTGTATGACGTGTAAATGCTATAATTTATGCTTGGTTCCATTGTTAAATCTTGCCGTTAAATATTTTAAATATTAATTGATACATTCAGAATATTCACCTAAAAAAAAAACTTTTTTATACTCATTTTGTTTCTCTTACTCTTCATTGTTTTCTATTTATATTAGATCAGAGTAAGCATGCTTCTCTGTTAAATATATTGTAATGTAGAAAATCAGGAAAGACAAACTTCAGGATGTGACGCAGAAATTTATTTATAAGGCACAAATGCAAATCAACATTTATAAAATACAAGTTAAGCAATGAGGGAAGTTTCCAGAGTAGCAAAATATTCAATATACAGTTACGAGTGTCATGCGTTCTTCATCTCTTAATCAGTTTCATCTCTGTCACTGTTTGCTTTTTTTTTTGGAATGGCGCCCTCCTATTGGTTGGCTACGATCACGCCACCTTTGCCCCCCCCCACTCACTATTTATGTAACTATTGTGTTGGAGCGGGTCACTCCCTAAATAAATGCATATATTAGATAATAACCAAATGGAATCCTCTCTTTCTTTTTCCCAGTAAGAGACGCCTACGGAAGCCAACAGTACATAGACAGATAAAGCACATAGGCTATAGTTATTAACTAATATATGCATTTATATAAGGCGCCAATTTATAATTGTAACAAATAGTATTTGAATCAAAACATTCAATCGGGTAAAACACGGGCGTTGCCCGGGTCATTCGGCTAGTAAATAATATAAATATCAAAATTAATAATCAGGACACAAAAAAATATAATAAATACTTTGCTACAATATATTTACTATTTTCAAAATTATTTTAAACCCTTTTTCATTTATTATTATTTTTTTTTGCTTATCCCTAATACACATGGTGCAGGCCATGATAATCATGGTGGGTAGAAGTAGGCGACTGCTTTTACTGTAAGAGCACCACATATCTACACATGTGAAAAGCAGTTCGACTTAGCACTTACAAATGTGCTAGAGCCCCGTTTGATTACTTGTACACCCCTTTTTTTATTTACCCATATATCAATACTACTATTTTTCTTTATATAGAGTTAAACTTGTCTATAGTGCCCCCTCTTGGGACACACCAAAATAGGGTGCTATAGACAGGTGGTCACTTTTAATGTAAAATGTTTACATTTTAATGTTTAAAATCGGGCGCTATAGAGAGGAAGGCACTATTTAGAGGGGGCGCTATATACAGGTTTAACTGTATATTCATAGAGAGATATTTTTGAAAGATTTTGTCTTGATTCACAAGATAGAATGATGAAAAGTAATATCTTTAGTTTGTACAGCTTTAAATGCTTCTGATTCTGTTAGGTGAGAGGTCAACTTCATTTTTTAAGTCTGTTACTGGGACATCCACCACATTAAGTACACTTGACTTGTGATTGTTTAACAAAAGTTGCTATTCCACCCTAATACATCTATTGGGATATCAGAACTTATAGAAACTATACAGTCTAACCTCTTTAATTCTACACCCCAAGAGATCAAACTTTTAGGTTAAATTAACACACACACATTTATTGGGGCATCCAGCCCTATACATGATTCCCCATTACAGGATTTAGCAAAGGAAGATATTTCAAAAGTAAAAACTAGAATACAAGAAGTAATAAGGAAAGAGAGAAGAAAGAAAAACCAAATAAAAAGAAATATAACCATATATACAAAAAATAAACCTACAGAGCAAAAGGAACCGTACATGATTAAATATTTAAATTAAAGTACCAATGTTTAGAATATGTCAAGGTTAGGATATCTTTGCTTTTATATCAATCTTACATCCTCAAGTAACAGCATTGTTACCATCATCAGACAAAAGAAGGATATAATTTTTGGGGGGTCGGTGGAAGGCTGGTTAAACCGTTTGGTTTTCGACCAGTAGGACCCGGGTTCGATTCCCGCATTGGACACTTTTTTCTGTTTAAAAAAAAAAAATGCTCCAATGGCCCCCGATTCTTGCAAAAGTCCAACCCCACCAGCGAGTGCAAGTAACCAAACGGGGCTCTGGCATTTGTAAGTGCAAAGTCGAACTGCTTTTCACATGTGTAGACATGTGGTGCGCTTACAGTAAAAAGCAGTCGCTAACTACCCACCATGATTATCATGGCCTGTACCACGTGTACTAGGGATAAGCAAAAAAAAAAAAGGATATCTTTGAGAGGGCTAGTGTGGAATCAGCCGCATTCAATCTTCGCTTTCTTCCTCCAAGCAAACCACGACATTCGGCGAATCCATTATTCTCCAACGGACATTGACTGCGGCCTTGTAGAATCTATATAAACCGAGGGAGAGACCCTGATCAACCATCAGTGTGTTCATCCAGCTGCAAATTTGTTGGCAGTCAGGTTGAGACCAGGGTAAGTCACCCAAAATTTCTTTCCCCTGTTTCTCTAAGCAAGAGCATCCAAATATTATATGTATAATTTCGTCTTGGATTCTGTTTTTACACAGATCGCAAGTTAGAGTCAAATCAATCTTCCAGCGCTTTGAACGATTTTCTGGGAAGATCGTCCATAGGAGTCTCAATTGTGCAAAAAATCTTTTAATTGCTAGAGGAATAGTTAGGTTAAATTAACATTTTGGGGGCAGAAGGCTAGGTTAGTAGCTTCGAAGATTTAGTCTGTGGGTGCGGGAAGAGTCCACGTACTATAAAAATTAAATCCTTTCAGTACAGCAGTCTAAGCTAATTGCTCCATTAGAATCTGACACTGCTGACTCATTTCTGCCCACTCAACGTAGGACATTTGATCTTTGTTGGCTGGGTTGGCTTGTGAAAGACTCGTAACATTTTCCTTCATTTTTTTTTAGTTGAAAAGAATTTAGACAAGAAGTCATTAATGGGCTTTTAAAAGATTGGTCACTAACAATGGTCGCTGTGTCCTGCACGTCAAAGTATTATATTTTTATTGAGTATTGTATACTAAAGAATTTGTATTTTAACAAGAATTATCTAATGTCAAAATTTGATTTTAAAAATTGGTCGAATTATCAATAGTGACAATTATCATTAGGTCAAATTAATGTTTGTTATTTGATAGGCTGGAGGTTGGGACATGAAAACACAGCCGAATTATCACAAGTGTTGAATTATAGGGTGTCAAATGAACAAGGTTATACTTGCTCATTCATCATAATAATTCAATTTTTAGAATATTTTAAAAATTGGATCAAAAAGTAATAAGACCAAATCCAAAGGGGGGGGAGAGAAGTCCAACCAAACCAGTCACCCCTGAACCCTTGGAATATTTGACCAAATTCTGGTCCAAGGTGACTAACGTGGTAACGGCACCTATTTTCCAATGAAGAGATAGTGGACATTGCTGCTGCTGTGATAGAGATGCAGGGAGACATCTGAGGCTCTTAGTTGGGCACGACAACAACAACAACCAAATCCAAATAAATAAATAGTGTGAACAGCGTTGTTACCATCTTCAGACAAAAGTGCTGAATGAGAAATTATAGAGAAAGAATATGGTTTTACAGGCTTCTAACCAAAGTGTGAGATTAATGACTAGAAAGAGAAATTATTCCACAGCAGGTTTTAAATAGTTACTGTTATCAAGTGTGTAAACAAGATAGCAGATAAGAAGAAGATAGATTTCTAAGAACCCTAAAATATTATTCTTAGAATTAGAAGTGGAAAAACACACTTTTTTTAGAAATAATTAAAAGCATATCTGTAAAGATCATTGATATTTCCTCCTTCTTCCATTCTGTTAATTGTAGCACATTTCTTTTGAATGAAAAAGGCTTCTTTAACCCTAAGGGTGCCACGGGACGATATAATCGTCCCTAGAAATTTTTCAAAATTGCCACGGTACGATATAATCGTCCCTCCCTCTCATCCCCCTCCTGTTTATTTTTAGAAGGTTGCCGGCCATTGCGTTAGTCATAGATGAAATAGGACTCTTTGATGATCATTTTTCACCGCCGTTTGTTTATCTCTTAGTTGTTTTTATATTTTTACTTTCAGTTTCAGTTTTGGCTTGCATGTTCGCTCGCTAAGATGGAATCTGCGCTTCCATCTACAAGCTCCCATGACCCTTGTGAGTATTTTTCTGACGAATCTACCATTAGTTATGATCTTGAAGAAGATATTTCTGGCTCAGAGGATGATATTAGTAGCGATGACGAATCAAAAATAGTTTCTAGCTCCTTTACATCACCGTGGATTCAAAGGATATCACCTGATATGCGATAATTTTTACACTTCTGTAGAAATGGCAAATGATTTATACAAGAGACACACCCATCTTACAGGTACACTGAGAAGAAACCGTAAATATTTACCAGAAGGAATCAAAGTCAAAAGAATTGGAGTTGGAGAGAGGATCTACAGATACAAGGAGCCTGTATTGCTCCTCAGTTGGCGTGAAAAGAAGTCTCAAACTTCACCTGTCCTCTTGCTTTCAACATATGCTGGGGCTAGTACACAACTTGAAAAAACCTCGTCAGGCAAGGAAAAGAATTTGCCAGAAATAGTAAAACACTACAATTCTGGAAAGGGAGGCGTAGATTTATGTGATCAAATGATGAACATGTATCAAGATGAAAGAAAATCTCTCAAGTGGTGGAGAAAAGTCTTTATAAGCATGATTCATCGGACTCTTTTGAATGCTTATATCATTTATAGGCAAAATACTGACAAGCCTCTGGATAGATATGACTTTCAGAAAGTTTTGATAACAGAACTCACCAAAGATTATGCCAAAAGAAAAGAAATAAAGTACATCAAAAGACCCATGTCATCTACACATAGTCTGAAGAGGCTTCCTGAAAAGAAAGAAAGACAATGCGTTGTTTGCACCCCAAAATTAGGGAGAAAGAAGCGTACCAGATACCAATGCATTTCCTGTGATAAAGGTGTATGTCCTGGCTGCTGGAATGAGCATAAAGAAATGTAAATATGTTCATAGATTTTTTTTTATTAATTTTTTTTTAATGTTCATTTTTTGTTAATAATTTTGTATGTATGCTTTAGCTTAATAATTTTTCATTCCTTATTAGCATGTATATTCATAATAAAAATAAGTTAATATTATTTTTAAAGGTATATTTTAATTAATAAAAAATTGATTAAAGTTTTCTATTTGTAAAAATATTATTTTTTTAAATTTTAATCGATACATTCCCCATGAAGTAAGTTAGGCTTAGCAAGCCTTGGCACCTAAGGGTTATTCACCTTTGGCATCCATAGGGTTAAATTGTCTCTTATAGTAATTTTTCTCATAATCAAAAATTGTTCTTTATAATTGTAAATAACCATGACCCATTTGATTAAATTGTGTATTCCTAGCTGAATGTACACACCAATGGTCGAATTCTCCAGGATTGAATGAAATTCAATATTGTTGCGCTCTATCCCTCTGGTTCTTTCGCGACTACGCCGCTTCTTCCACCGTGGTTCACCTAACCCAAGCTCCGTTGCTCTCCTCTGCAGCTGTATCCTGCAGTCCACCCAAAGACATTCAAGAACCACCACTCAAGTGGATCTCCTTTCCTCTGGCAGTATCTCTCGGCCTTACCACTGGTGGGGGGACACAAGAGACTTACCAAAAGAGTAGCTACTGTGGTGTTGGTGAGAGAGTTATAACAACAACCGGCAACAAGACTTCTAACACTCCTCCTCTTTTATTGTCATTTCTACTACACATTACATATAACTAGAATAACAATTAGCAGGTATTTACATCATGTTACCTCCTAGGGCCAATATAAACATGTATTTAGAAACATTTGCCCCAGGAAACAGGACCACAGCAGTCGGCAATTCCCACATTATTTCCAGACCAGAAATAGGCTAAAGCGCCATCTATTGGTGGAGGTTGTAGGTGTTTTGAAGGCTCATATACGCGACAATATGAATAATGCTTTAGCAAATATTATTTAAGAAACTGCTTATTTATTATGTTGATTGTAGATATATTGCCAGACATTCATTTCTTTTGTACAAAGTTCTCTTTTTCTCTCTCTCTCTCTCTTTCTCCTTGTTAATATCATATGACTATTCTTCACGACCTACAATTATTGTATACTAGGCGAATGACCCGGCTTCGCCCGAGAAATCCCTTGGGTGCAATTTCCTTCATACTAAAAGTATATCAATAATAAATATTAGAAGTGCCATAGAATAGCAATACAGAAGTAACACATAAACTACAGGAAAAAAGTGTGTGTGATGGCAAAAATTGTATTATATTAGTGTTTAGGTATTTGATTTAATTAAT
Organism: Cordylochernes scorpioides; assembly: GCA_030710605.1. Taxonomy (NCBI): domain Eukaryota; kingdom Metazoa; phylum Arthropoda; class Arachnida; order Pseudoscorpiones; family Chernetidae; genus Cordylochernes; species Cordylochernes scorpioides. The sequence continues at coordinate 59,780,076 of CP092876.1, read as the reverse complement.
ATAGTTGATATAATAATATATATTTATATTATATATAATATAAATAAGTTTTAAAAATTGTTAAAAAAAAAATGCATCGGCCGGGAATCGAACCCGGGCCGCCCACGTAGCAGGCGAGCATTCTACCACTGAACCACCGATGCTTAAAAAAAATGGCCATATTTAGGTATTCATTCCATTCCGGATTAGTCCGCGCAAAAAAAAGTTCTTCAAACGAAAAAAAGAAATAGCCAAAAATACTAATCAAAATGCAGCCTAAAATTTTCCTCAGGTTTATAAAAAGCGACATGCAAAATTTGGTACCAATTGGTTCAGTAGTTTTTGAGTTTATCGCGAAACAGACATACAGACATTGACTTATATATATATAGAGATATATATACAGTATAACCTCGTTAATTCGACACACCCCAATTCGACACTCGGCGATAATTCGACCATGTTCCGATGTCCCGACCTCCGGCCTATCAAATAACAAACGTAATTCGACAGTATAGATAATACGACAGTTCCGATAGTTCGACCATTTTAAAATTCGAATTTCGACAGTTGAATGTTATTTTACATGCAACTTTACCGCTAAACGGTATTACGGCGGCGACGATCGGCATCGGCGGGCGCCAATAGGATCGCGCCTGCGCACTTTTGGTTTCTGGTTAGTTTAAGTCTCACTTTGCAGTGCCGTTGCGCAATTTCGCGGATGTTATTGTTGTTTTTTTTACGCGGGAATTTTGGAATCATGCGCTAACTAATAATAATTTTTATTTTTTTATTTTTAACATTGAAATATTTTAGCTATTTTTAAATTTATAAATAATTTCTTTTTAAATAAATAAATCTTTATAAAATGATCCAACAATGATTATGATAACATTTTAATTCAATATTCTGTGTTAATTTGAATAAATGAGTGGGGCAAGATGTCAGGTTCTGCCAAAAAAAAATTGGAAACGTAGTCAGTATCACCAGCTCACTTATGTGGAAAAAATGAAAATTATAGAAGAAATAGAACAAGGAAAATCACATAGTCAAGTTTCCAGAGAGAGAAATATTCCACGGTCCACCATTAGCACAATTTTTAAAAATAAATTCGCCATAAAATCTGCCCTTTTAAAATCTAATTTTAGCTCTACCTTGAAACATGATCGTGACGGGGAATTCCCAGAGATTGAAGAAGCCCTGTTTAGGTGGATAAGGCAGGCAAATGCCATGAAACTTGCCATAAATGGCAATATCTTGAAAGAAAAGGCTATACTCTTGGCCTTGAAAATGGGTCAAGATAATTTTGAAGCTAGCAATGGCTGGCTAGAAAAGTTTAAGGCCAGAAGGAATATTGCTTTTAAACGACTTCATGGAGAAGCTGGAAGTGTGGATGCCAATAGTGTAGCCACTTGGAAAGGTGGGATTATTCCTTCACTTTTAGCTAAATACAGCCCACAGGACATTTTCAATGCTGATGAAACAGGGTTATTTTATAAACTTTTGCCTAATCAAACAATGACTATCAGAGGTGAGAAATGTGAAGGGGGTAAAAAGTCTAAAGAGAGAATTACAGTGTTGGTATGCTGTAATATGGATGGAAGTGAAAAACTGCCTTCACTTTATATTGGGAAATATAGAAGACCACGATGCTTCCATGGCATGAATATTCCCTTAAATTATCATTTTAATAAAAAAGCCTGGATGACTGGGGCATTTTTTACGGATTGGCTGAAAAAATTGGACCAAATATTCAAAAGAAGAGAAAGAAAATTTTTATTAATTTTAGATAATTGCCCAGCCCACCAAATACCTGAAGGGTTACAGAACATTGAAATAAGATTTTTGCCCGCCCTAACTACAAGTGCATTACAACCCTGTGATATGGGTATCATTAAAGCCCTAAAAGACCAATATAGGAAACGAATAATAACGTATCTTCTCACTTGCATGGAAGAAAAAAAAAATGCTCAAGTACATTTACTCTTTGCAATTAGCTGGCTAGAGGCTGCATGGGTTGGGGTTAGTTCTTCCACAATAAAAAATTGTTTTTCTCATTCAGGATTTGTGATGGATGAAGCAATGGAAGAAGTTGTTGAAGAAGAAATGAACAGATGTTTTGAGGCATTAAAAAAACATCAAGCCATTGATGTCAACTATATTGACTTCTTGGAAGTTGATAAAGATGTGCAAGTTGCTGGGGAACAGCCCATTGAAGAAATTGTAAAGGAGGTAATGGGAAAAGAAGAAGATGAAGAGGTAGAGCCAACAGAAAAAGATTTAAACAAAACATCAATAACACCTGCAGCAGCAGTGGATGCCTTTAATACAATAAAAACTCTTTGTTATTTAAAAGACATTTCTGAGGAAGAAAGGCATGCATGTCTTTTAAAAATAGACTATCTGGAATACATCCTGAATAAGATTTCAGAGAAAAAACAGACATCTATAAAAAATATATATTTTTTAATCTTGATTCTTTTCAAATAATATTTTTTAATTTTATTTTTATTTTCCATATTTATTTTCTTCAAACTATTATTCACACAATTGGAATAAAATATTATTTGTTTCGAAAATATGTATTATTGCCATTTTGTCCCACATACTAAAAGTTAATCATGAAAATAAAAAAAAATAAATATAAAAAAGTACACACACAATGGTTTCAATTAATATCATTAATTTATATTACAAAGCTATTTATAAAAAATATGAGGGGCATCCAATAAATAAGTTTCCCTATTTTTTTTTCGGCGAACGAAACGTTGTAAAAATTAGTTAGTAGGTAAGAAATGGTCACTAGGATGCGTTGGAAGCTGGTGACCTTTCAAAATCACTCTACTCGTACGCGCAAGTCCGTAGCGCTTCAGTTTCCATGGAGCTACCACTGGTGAACGTGTCCACTTGCGAACTCCGTTCTGTAATTCGTTTTTTCACAGCGAAAAATGAAACTGCGGTCAATATTCATCGCAATTTAGTGTCAGTGTATGGTGAAGGATGTATGAGCATCCAAATGGTTCGCCGATGGCGTTCATGGTTCTTGGAAGGACGGCAAAACGTGCATGATGACGAGCGAAGCGACAGGCCCGTTACTGCTACGGACAATGCAGCCGTGGCTGCTGTTCGGAATGTGGTGGAAGCAAATCGCCGCGTCACCATTGACGAAATAATGATTCGACTGCCTCCTGGAATCGAAATTGGATGCTCTTCGATTGGAACAATCATGTCAGATGTTTTGAATTTGAATTGAAAACAGGCGGAGGCGAACCACTGGCTATGAAGACAGGACACGGCTTGGTACAACAGTGGTATCAAAAAATCGCTACAACGGTACCAAAAATGTTTGGACAGAAATGGTGATTATGTAGAGAAGTAGTCTATGAGTTGTATAATGAAAATAAAATAACTGCATAATTGTAAATAAAGTTGTTTATTTGTTACAAAATAGGGACACTTATTTATTGGATGCCCCTCGTATATATATTATTTTAGCTAGTTAGATGATTAGCTAATCATCTAACCTTAATTCAACACTTCCTTTAATTCAACCGAAAGCTCTGAGAGATCCCTTGGGGTGTTGAATTAAAGAGGTTTGACTGTATATGTATAGACAATTGTAAAGGCATACATGTATGACAGTGCAAATGTCTCTAGGGGGACATAGCGTTTTAAATTGAAATAAATATTATTTATTATGATCTTATTATCATTCTAAAGTTAAATAATTTGTAAATAAACACAAAATTTTTAAATGAAACACAAAGCGACAATGATAGTAATAATGATGTATTAGAATCCTCATGCCTACTAATCAAAGTTATAATTAACATAATGTCATTTTGGTCCATGAGGGTATTCTTTTCAATGACAAAAATACAATGAAGAGAATGAGCAGTTTAAAATAAAACTGTCATTATTGTTTCTAAAGGATAATGTTACAGTAGAACCTTCATGAGAGGACACCTGCACTAGAGCACACCTCTCTACAAAGGACAGTTTTCATTTGTAAAATTATCATTTTTACTTAGCAACTCTCCAGTAAGAGGACATCTCTCCCTAAAGGACACTTTGGCTCTGCAATTAGGTGTCCTTTACAGGGAGGTTCTACTGTATATATATTACAATAAAAGAAATCACAGAATAACATTGGTGGGAGAGACCTAAGGGAAACGCAACAAATGTCTTTATAAATAAATTAACTTGTCACATCTACCTTTGGTCTCTTCCAACAAGAGTTAGACTAATACATATATATATGCACAACAGGTGAAGTAGCAAACTCAGATAGTGATTAAATGTCTATTTCCGGCAAACAATGCTGGCAAACACAGCAGTTACTCAGCTCAAGTGTTTGGCATCCAACAGCCACATTTGCATATTTACACTACATAATGATAATTTGAATTATAGATTAGAAATAATAAGACACCAAATCCAAATAAATAAATACTGTGTGAGGTTTCTATAACAGCGTTGTTACCATCATGACGGTAACAATGCTGTTATTGTAACATACTATTTATTTGGATTTAGTCTTATTCATTTTTATTTCACTACATAATGATAAATCACAATTTGGATTATTGATTATAGCTACAAGAAAATAAGACCTGATCCAAATAAATTAATAGTGTGGCAACAATGCTGTTACTGAAACGTCACACACTATAAATTTATTTGGATTAGGTCTTATTTTCTTGTAGCTATTCACTACATAATGGTATTATGATCTCATTGTTCTGTGTCATCATGTGAGGTCATTAATCTAAGAATGATGTTTATCACAGAGGCTCTATCAATATAACTTGTACAAAGGATGATAAAGTACAATTTGGATTATAGATTATAATAAAAGAAAATATAATCAGCATTGTGATACACGCGGGTGCAAATATATAAATTATAAACAAAAATCTGAGGAAAACTACTAACATATACTTTTTTTTTTAATCTTTTGTCTGATGATGGTGACAATGTTGTTGCCGAAACGTCGCACACTAATAAATTATTTGGATTAGGTCTTATTTTCTTTTATTATAATCTATAATCCAAATTGTGCTTTATCATTTTCTTTTAATACTAACATATACTGTGTGTAAAATTTCATTTTGAAATAAAGAGTCCCCAAGGGATCAGAATTTTTGGTTGAAATCTGTTAAGGTGATTATCAATTCCTTACAATATTCACTTAGAGAAAAAAATAATACAAAATTAAATTGTACTAAGATCAGGTGGATAAATTATGAAAATGGAATCTCGTGATCACATGCAACTAAAAGTTGCTGATAGCTTACGCCATCTGTTGAAATAAATATCAACTAATCTGTGATTTTTTTATTATTTCAGAATTGCACCACGCTGATAAGGGCCAACAGCTCAAAACACATACCAAGTTAGCTTTTCTTGATTAATCAAAAAAAGGGTATTTGGCCAAATCTGGAATAATTAAAATTGAATGATTAGTTCAACAGATGATGCAAGCCATCAGTAACTTATAGTTGCTTGATAAGGAGATGTCTTAATATTCACTTTGCTGGTGGCCATGACATATTGTGGTCACCCATTAAGGAGATGTTTATGATAAAGCACAATTTGGATTATAGATTACAATACAAGAAAATGTGTTTGACACTTGATAACTGTACTATTTAAAAACTTCCTGTGATATTTTTTCTCATTTATTCTTTTGTTTGATGATGGTGACAATGCTGTTGCCGAAACGTCACACACTATTAAATTATTTGGATTAGGTCTTATTTTCTAGTATTAAAAGAGATGTTTAATTAAAGTAGATGTGTTGAATTATAGTTGGTTAAACTAAAGTAAATAGACTGATTAGAATTTTTTTTTTGATGGTAAGAATTATAGATGTTGAATTATAGCCGGTTGAATCAAAAAAGGTAATTTTAAATAATTGGAATTTTACAAATTGGTTGGGGTAATTATAGTTTAAAAATTGAGGCATTAAAGCACAAATGTTTCTTTTAAACACAAAACAAATTTCTACTGTCCTTACTGCGGTGAAAAAATATTGAGAGGGCTTAGCTCATCAGTGGTGAACCCTCCCAGCAGTTTTGTCAATTTAATCTAACAGACTGCTTCTTAGAGCTCTAATATTGTATTGGACCATTCTGCTTATAAATGCTGCAATTAAGGGTGAAATTTTAGAAATGGTTTTCAGGCAAAATATCGACATAAGCTTATAGAACAGCATAATTATATATAAATATTTGCATAAAGCAATGCTCTTCCGCAAAGTCTGTAGAATTAAAGAGGTTATACTGTATATGGCATTGCAATATAAGACTTGTACAAGGAAGACAGATATAACTTTGATAAAAATCAGCAAGAAAGTCCCTCAGACCTGAAAGGTCAAAGGACACATTCTGCTATAAATGCTAATCAATAGTAAAAGGCTGAACCCATATGCCATGGAAGGGCATCTTGCCTTAAGGCTTGTATGATTGATTATCCTTGTATTGAGGATCTTCTCCCCAACTTATGTTTCTTTCTCAATAGTGAATAGGGATGTTATCCTTGTCTTAATTCTAGCTAATCTATAGTGCATGCCATTTGAGGCAAATAACTATGTTTTATATGAGGGTCTCCTCTTCCATGTAGTAAAAAAAAATGATGGAAATTAGTTGAATACTATAGGTAGGGTGAAGTTATATTTATACATTAACCCATCTGTATGTGTTTCTTACATGTGGTGCATCCGCAGTTTGAACAGCTGTGTGACCCCCTCATGACTGAAGAAGCCAGGGTGCAGTAAACCTCCCAACTCTGCCAAGTCACTCCACCAGATGAGATGAACCTCCTCCCCCACATACTCTTGTATTTGTCTCATAGTTTTATCGCCCCTGTTTTTGGTGTTCACTTTGTCTCAAAATTCTTCTAATTGTTGAGTTTTTTTATCTTCCACTAGAATTTACTGAAACTGGTGTTGTGTTCTTTATTATTATCACTAGCAAAGTTTTTATTAGGGTGATGTACAGTGTGCATGGTTCTGATGTACAATTGATAAGGCACAATTTGGATTATTCTATATACAGTTTGCTTTTTTTTTTGGAATGGCGCTCTCCTATTGGTTGGCTACGATCACGCCACCTTTGCCCCCCCCCACTCGCTTTTTCGTTTTTGTAACTATTGTGTTGGAGCGGGTCGCTCCTTAAATAAATGCATATATTAGTTAATAACTAAATGGAATCCTCTCTTTCCTTTTCCCAGTAAGAGACGCCTACGGAAGCCAACAGTACATAGACAGATAAAGCACATAGGCTATAGTTATTAACTAATATATGCATTTATTTAAGGCGCCAATTTATAATTGTAACAAATAGTATTTGAATCAAAACATTCAATCGGGTAAAACACGGGCGTTGCCCGGGTCATTCGGCTAGTATATTATAAACACAAGGTAATAAGACCAAATCCAAATAAATAAATAGTGTGCGACGTTTCGGACAAAAGTACTGAATGCAGTATGCAGCTCTTATTACTTTGTGATACACAATTAAAGGTGCCACTTTTGGTACATGAATATCATTCTCCCGCAACTTTATGTTATAATATCATTGTATATGTAGCAGAGAATATTTGGTTTCCTTCCACTAGAATTTGCCAAAACTTGTTTTGTGGCTAATCCTTGTTGTTGTTGTTTCTTATCCCCTTGTGTAAAGATTACACGAATTCCATGAGTTCATGCTCCTCGAGCTGTTTTATGATGAGCAGCGGCCTCTCCCAAAGGCTAATCCTTTATCATCACTAGTGGTTTTTTACTAGAGTAATGTACAGTGCAATGTTCTGATGTCCAATTAAAGGGAGAAATGCCTCTTTTGGTACATGAATATCATCCTCTCTTAACTTTATATTTATACTAGCCGAATGACCCGGGCAACGCCCGTGTTTTACCCGATTGAATGTTTTGATTCAAATACTATTTGTTACAATTATAAATTGGCGCCTTATATAAATGCATATGTTAGTTAATAACTATAGCCTATGTGCTTTATCTGTCTATGTACTGTTGGCTTCCGTAGGCGTCTCTTACTGAGAAAAAGAAAGAGAGGATTCCATTTGGTTATTAACTAATATATGCATTTATTTAAGGAGCGACCCGCGCCAACACAATGGTTACAAAAACGAAAAAGCGAGTGGGGAGGGGGGCAAAGGTGGCGTGATCGAAGCCAACCAATAGAGGGCGCCATTCCAAAAAAAAAGCAAACGGTGACAGAGATGACTGATGAAGAATGACGCTCGTAACTGTATATAGAATATTGTTGTATATGTAGCAGAGAATATATTTCCTTCCACTAGATATTCATTCCTACAGCTGTGGTTGGACAGTGATGTCATTCTGACTCAGGTTTTGTTTCCTTGAAGTCAGGGGAAGTGTCATCACACCACATACACACATTTTATATTTAAAAAAGAAACATTCATGCTATAATTGTACCATTTCTTACATATTCACTTGTTCTGAGGATCTCTCATTTGATATCCACCACCATCTATTTGACATCACCTGTTTGAATTTTAACAAAATATATATTATATAGGATATACACTCATATGGACAAAACCCAAGGAAGTGGAAAGTCTGATGTCACCGGTCTTCTATTTTTTTTTTTTTTAAGGAGACAGGCAATTTTGTTCACACTTGGTTATCTTGTGTGTCTTCATTAAAGGTCACTGTAATATCTTTCAGAGTTATTGTCCGAATCCTGATATACATGCTAAAAGGTACAACTTCCTTTCATGAGTGTATTATTATAAACATGCACCAATTTATAATACCCAGAATTTATTACCAAATGTGAAGGAATGTTTGGTTAGAGAAAGTTGATGCCAAATAGGTACTATGTTTCCTTCAATTAGCAATACAAGGTAATAAGACCAAATCCTAATAAATAAATAGTATGTGACGTTTCAGGTAATAGTGTTGTTACCATCATCAGATATATGAAACATCTTACCAAAATGTCACATACTATTTATTTGGTCTTATTATCTTGGGTTTCTAATCTATAATCCAAATTGTGCTTTATCATTCAATTAGAAATGAAGTTAACAATCTTCTACTGGATTTTGGATCATTTAAAATTTACATCAGATTGTGATGAAGTTTCTGTGCTTTGACAACAATCAAACAGAACCATCATAGATCACTTGGGGAATCAAAAATATCCTGGAACAAGATATGTGGGTGTTATCATTGAAGAATCTGGTTGATGAGAAAACAAACCCTCAAAGTTTCAATCACTTGCTAAGCATCAAGGAAGTTTGACATCAAACATAGGGTCCTATGTGTAACCAAAACTTGGTTCACTTGAATATTCCAAAGGCGCTGATCTAAACAGCCTGTTTTCACAGGATAAGACCTAGGTTGCTGTGACTATTATAAAGCTCAAAAGTTTCTTTTTAAATATAAAATAAACTTCTACTGTCCTTACTGCGATGAAAATAATATTGGGAGGGCTTAACTCATCATAGTTTGTTTGAAAACCATTTCTAAGATTCCAGCCTTCATTGCAGCATATAAAAGCAGAATCGTCCAATACAATATTAAAGCTCTAAAAAGCGGTCTGGTAAAATAAATTGGTGAAACCGCTGGAAGGGTTGACCACTGATGAGCCAAGCCCTCCCAATATATGTATATATTTGTTTTATATTTAAAAAGAAACGTTCATGCTTTAATAGCACAATTCTTATATATAGATGGCATGTTATCGCCTTATTAATAGGTTGTTGTATTTATAGGATGTTTGGCCACACATTTGTCCAAATGTTTACACCACTCCAATGGCAGCGTTATTTTTGTTTTTAAAGCCTGAAATCTATGTAAAGTTTGCTTCCCTTTAGAAGTTCACCCAGAAATTCTCTGAAGCTTGCTCAAGTTCAAAATAAAGAGACACTAAATAAAAAACTACTTCAAGACAAGTGATAAAGCACAATTTGAATTATAGATTATAGCTACAAGACAACATGGAGTGAGTACATTGACCTAAAATACATAAAGCTTTGTTTCCAGGTTCTGAAACTGTAGAAAAGGTCTAGGTGCTATGTTAAAGCACAATTTGGATTATAGATACAAGAAAATAAGACCTAATCCAAATAATGTATAGTGTGTGACGTTTCTATAAAAATGGATGTGAGAAAAAGAACTCATCCTTTTAATGCTGTGTTTTCTCAACATCTTGATGTATTTTATTCTTTTGTCTGATGATGGTAACAATGCTATTACCGAAACGTCACACGCTATTAAATTATTTAGATTAGGTCTTATTTTCTTATGTCTAGGTGCTATGTTATTGTTTGTGATTATATTGTTGCCATGGTAAAAGCTTGAACCTTCACCTTTTTACACAATTAATTTCTAAAAGAAAAAAACATTTAATTTTACAAAAATTCCCCATTATGCAACAACCAAAATGATTCATGTGATAATTTTACCTGATTATAGAAATAATAATGAAATTTTATTTGTATTTTCTTATAAAGGTTTGTAGATTGGAGAAAATAAAAATCTTAAAATATCTAAATATTAATTGTAAAATTTTGAAATCTAACTTTTACAATTATTAGTCACTTATTAGCTTTGGCTTTATCAACTGGCAACCCTTTAAGCCACAACAATTAAATAGGGTCAACCCTCTCATTATAATTCATTCTATGATGTCTTATATGATTAAATGCTCAAGCGTTTCAATTATTGGCATGTATTGTCTCTACAGCATACGCACACACACACACAAAAAAAAAAAAAACTCTTCACGTAAATAATTAACAACATTGTGACCATTTTCAGTACAGCAATAGGTTGTTTGATGTTGGTAATATGGTTGTTTTATGTAGCCTATATATTACTTATTTGGTCTTTCTTTTACGTAAAATTTGATTTATATATATGTAACTTCTCCCCTTCTGAATATGCGCATTTAATTATTATAATAATAAATAAAATCTAATACGTAAATCATACACACGTTCGATAATCGATTTCTTTCGTAAAGCTTTTTAAAAATCGGTTCGCCAATTAGTTATATTATATAGAGTTAATTTACTTTTTATAAATCGTTAAAATACATACAAATAAACGATGCGACTAAATATAAATATATATTAGCTTTTAGTTTCCTTTTAACAATGTAATAGACTCGCCTAGTTATTACAATCGTGTGAATACACTATAAATATAACTAGAGATATTATAAATAACTTCTTACAATGTAAATTTAACTTACTTTTGTAGTTTAGGAGTAAGAATAGGTCTTTAATATTGCTGTGGCAACTAACAAAAAGAAAAAGTGTCGTTAAAATTTATCTGATATCATGTGATTTTTCTTGAATCATAACAATGACGTCATTTAAACAGCAAATGCGCAAACCCTTAGCAAACTTCATTTTTTAAAAATTATTATATTAAATTATTTTAGAGATATAATTTTTTTTTATTAAGGATATTTTTCGTGTTTTAATATACATATTTCATCTCCGTATGAACTTTTTTTTTAAATGTTTGTGCATATATAGGTTTTGCAATTTTAAGACATTTTACAATTTTTAATAATAACATATTTCATTTATATAAAGGTTTTCCAATTTTTAAGACCTTTTGCATTTTAATAACAGCATTTTCATTTTAAGCGATCCTTTCGAGATTTTATTTAAAATATCAACAAATATACAATAGATAAGTTTAGTTTTAATACAAATACTTTAATTTTAATTAAAATTTTTCTATTTTAAATATTTTATATGTTTTAATCACACACAAGCATTAGAAATAGTGCCTATAAAATTTATTTCAAATGAAGCCATTCACTGCATAATATTGCGTGTTAAATTTTTCCTATATACCTATAACAAGATGCTTGCCAGCTTATATATAAAACCTTCAGAGCCATTTTAATAACTGTTTATTAAAAATATTTTATAGTTTCAAAGTAAATATCACTTAAGTTATCACATCCCTCGAGTGCTTCGAAATTCATTTAGGAATAAGAAAATATTACCATTCAAACAAATATATTCAATTTCGAATGACTTTATTTTACCTAGAACAAAAAAAGATTGAGAAATATCTAAACCCAAATGCTAACTTGTGGAATGTTTTCATTTAACATAAAAATGTATTTAAAACAATATATATATATATATATATATATATATATATATAGCGTTGAAAATAGATTAAATTCAAGGTGGAAATCAGCGTGTAGCGGGAATATAGTAAAAATTAACACACATGGCACAATATATAGAGTGAATAACTTTATTTGAGAACATTTTCAAATGCACTTTTCTATTGCTTCTAATAAAATAGGCCACAATATTAATTAAAATTAAAGAATATATTTATATCAAAACTAAAAATTATTTATTATATATTTGTTAAATTTTAAAATAAAATCGAAAATATGTCGCTTAAAATGAGCATGTTTCGTTATTAAAATGAAAAGTATAATCTTCTACTTCTTCATTATCTAAAATATGATATAAAGTGTAAAATATTTTGTTTTAAAATTGAAAACCTATATAAAAGATTTACACCTTCATATGATGACATTTAAAGTTCAATAAGGACATTTGAAGGTATAATAAATACGGTGCGCAGTATATAAAGATTTTTAACATACTATAAAACACATGATAAAGAATTTCCAGACACTAGCTGCAGTTGTAAGCAAGCACCATATGGACGAATACTTGGACTCGAGTGGACTCTATCGAAAACGCCGAAAAACTCATTCGGGAAGTTTCGGAAATTCATTGCCGTGGTGGCTTCAAAATCAGGAAGTGAGTTTCCAAATGTCGAGAGTTGTTGTTCACTGGCCACAATATATGAAGGGTAATGAATTTGTTTGTTTTTTTGCACTCAGCCGTGCAGTCACGTTTGGCATCAAGGTTGGTGGAGAGAGTACTCAGGCACTCCTTCCCACTAGGACCAGTGTAACAAATGCCACAACGGCGGTGGAACCCCAAGTATCTTCCCCTCAGATGTCGATTATAGGTATAGACAGCATGCGCATGCCTACCGCGCGGTTACCAACTACTGCTCTTATGGCACCCGCTCATGCCACGACGGCATCAGCTTCTATCCTGGCTACGCACGCACCTTTTCTTCCCGCCCAGGTAGCCCCTGCAACAATCACTATGGACAAAGTACCAACCGAGGTAAATACCTTTACAAATAAGCATGAAATTTCTAAATTGAAGATCGGCTGTCCACCTCAAGCTTCACCTCAGAACAAAGAGAAATAGGCAACATCCAAGACACAACAACAAATTGATTCTTTGATTGACGGCATTGGCGGCCATTGATGATCTTCAATCACTGGGGCTGGAAAGGGAAACCATTCTCACAGCATTCACCATGAATGGAAAGCTCGACTCTCTCTTGGAAACATCAAACTCGGAGCAAAAGACGATAGAATCTTGGCTACTAGGCTTTGTTGGGGGATACTTCGTGTACTCTCTACAAGAATCTGTCAAGAGCCAGAATCTCTTCTAAACAACAGCAATGAGCTTCCGAATTGCGACGCTCAACATACGTGGCCTGGCCGCTCGCCATAGAAGCATGGAGATCCGCTGCTTCCTCCATCAGCAAGCCGTTGACCTCGCATTCGTGCTGGAGGCCAACGTCATGGCCCTGGACAATGAATAAGATCTCTGTTTTGGTTACAAAGCAATCATCGTGGCTAATCGACGTCTACCATTGGATCTGGCTTTGCCTGTGTCGCCGCTCCTGGAGGCACCATCCTGTGGCAGCGCATACTATGGCTAGGAAAGATCGCTGTGGTCAGCGCCAACGTCCGGGGTTGCCAAATGGCTTTCGTCAACTGTCACCTTTCCCATGATCTTGGCGAGCGGCTCCTACAGCTGCAGGCCATCGCGGCTGAAGCCATCAGAGAAAATGACTGGGTCCTCGATGACCTGAATATCTATGAGGAGTCCACAAGCGACATCAGCTCTGGTTCAGTAGAAGCATTAACAGAACTCCTGGACCAAGCCAACCTCGTGGACGCTCCATACATCTTCGAGGCCATGCACCTACCAACTAGGGTTGCCACACTTGGAAGCCAGGTCGACGCGAGTCGTTTTGATCGAGTCCTTCTACCATCTTGGCTCTCTGACCACGTCACCCATTACTGGACAGATAATTATTGACTGTTGGACCACCGTGCTATGATTCTTCAGTTAGGCCAACCACCTCCTCCATGTCCGCCCTGCATCGCTGCCATGCTTCGCTCAAGGATCGTTATTGCCAGAGTGGCGACGTTCTTCGACGAGGCATCTAGAGCTATCATAGACTTGTTCAACAGGAAACGATGGAGAAATTGCACTTCCATCAAATCAAGTATAGTTTCACATATTAAGTTCCTTAATGTCTCCCGCGTCGCTGAAGATGACTACGTTATCCATGCCAGCCAGTTCGTGTGCATGATAGGCTCGTAGAAACGTCCGTGAACGCAGACTACCCATCACTACTGGACTTTAACCGAGCGCTCCGTGTGCATCGCTCGGGACTGAGCAACATCTGCGACGAGAATGGGCGTCCCATGGAAGGTCAGTCAGCGCGCCGTAAAATCTTCACAACCTTCTGGGAATGCTTCTCCCGCCCGTCCTGCGACGCTTACATTGCCGCGAATTTCCTGCGTGAGGGAACGATCCCCATCACCCTAGAAAACAGTGACCTCAACACAGGCATGATATTTCTTCGGAGGAAATTACCGCAGTCATCCGCGGCCTGCCGCTCGAAAGAGCACCTGTATGGAATGAAATACCCTTTGTACTGATGATGGCCTTCAATGAGTTCTTTGTTGGTGCCCTCCAGTGACTCTTCGAGTCGTCGAGGATTTACGGGGCATTACCTTCTTCATAACGACCGAACTTCATCTGTCTCATACCCAAGTCGCATGATGGTCTGGGCCTCGACAGCTATAGACCCATCTCAATTTCAACAATAGTCTATCGGGTCCTCAGCTGCGTTCTCCTCGGACGATTTCGACCTCATCTTCCTCACATAGTACCGAAGTTCTCTTTCATCCGTAGCCTTTCTCTCGTTGGGCGGGCGGTCGGGCGAGAGCTGCAAACTTTTTGGTGCTCTCCTCAGTGGTACACCATCTTCATGGATATCTGACTACCGACTCCACCACCTCTAAGCTCCAAGCCCGACTGGTACGTTTCGTCTGGGAATATAGGCGCACCGCCTGGCTGCCGGTAGATGTCCTAGCGCGTCCTGTCTCCTTGGGTAGCTTCGGCCTCCTCGATGTCGGCACGCAGATGAGACTGGCGTGTGTGAAAGGGGTTCAAGCTGCGCATCGTGGAAGTATTAACGCCTACTCTTGGCTCACTGAGAGTGGTGCCTGGTTAACCCTCTTCCATCCGGGATTCCACCTAGATGTCAAAGATTCCTGAGGAGAATGCTGCTGAGGACCCGATAGTTTGTTGTTGGAATGGAGATGGATTTGTAGCCGTTTAAGCCTGGACCACCGTGCGACTTGGGTATGAGACAGATAGAGTTCAGTCATGATGAAGAAGGTAATGCCCAGTAAATCCGCGATGCCTCGAAGAGCCGCTGAAGCGCACCAACGAAGAACTCATAGAAGACCATCAGCAGTACACAAGGTATTTCATCCCTTTCCATTCTGGTCGTTTCACTGCGATTTCTTGGCGTAACTCCGTTAATTGTGTTTATAACTGTTGTATTTCAATTTGATTACACACACAGCGCTTACCGTTAATTATTCTTTAATTAACTACAACAAGGTGAAAGGATTATATATATATATTGAAATGGTAATCATGGGGAAAAGAAAAATATGAGTCAGCGCGGCTACGCCGATGCAGGATACAAAAACAGAAAGTGAAAGTACGGGTGTGACGTCAGCTCCGGTGTTGCCGAAGTTAGCCGCCCGCCGTCACGGTCCAGCAGTCTCCTCCCTCGAAGTGATCTCTTATTCATGGATTACTTCGCCGCTTAAAAGTCTCGAGCGATGAAGTTCGTATAGGTTTCTTTGACGAAGTGATATATAATAGCGATGTGCCTGGTCTTGAATCGGCCGATGTAGCTCTTGGCGTGTGCTATAGCCGCTTGGTTATCGCACCACACCGGAGTTGGCTCAACCATATTATGTGGTATATCCAAATGGTTCAGGAACTCCCTGATCCATGTCACTTCCCTGACTGACGATGATAGGGAAATGTATTCCGCCTCCATTGTGCTGAGGGCGGTGACAGTTTGCTTTGGACTTCGCCATAGGATTGGAGCGCCTGCAAACATCACTACGTAACCCGATGTACTCTTTCTGTCTTCCAGGTTGGTTCCCCAATCTGCATCCGAATAGACACACAGTTGTTCCCCAGTCCGTCTATAGGTGATGCCTAGATGCTCTGAAGATTTTAAGTATCTTAAAATTCGTTTCGCAGCAACCCAGTGTTTTCTAGTGTACTTTGAACAATAGCGAGCCAATTGACTTACTGCATAGGCAATGTCTGGCCTTGTCCGCTGTGAAATGTCGTCCCAAGATATACAGTAGTGTAGGAAAGACGTCCCAAGATATACAGTAGTGTAAAAAAGACGTCCCAAGATATACAGTAGTGTAAAAAAGACGTCCCAAGATATAAAGTACTGTAGTAAATGGATATTCTGGTCTGGTTTCCATCGGCGTTGAGACTTCTCTTCCTTCCTGAAGATTGAACCGTTCCACTAGACTTTTTATATAGGCTCTTTGTGTTAGAGTTACGCATCCACCCTTTGCTCGAGTGAAGTTGACACCAAGCAGGTAGGATACTGGTCCGATGTACTTTGTTTCGAAGTGACCTCTCAGCAGTTCAATGCACTTTTCTCTCACTTCTTGATTCTCCGTCAGAGTAAGAATATCATCCACGTATAATGATAAGATTATCATTCCTTCGTTCAGCTTGAGCTTGTAGACACAAGGGTCAACTGGATTCCTCATAAATCCCTTTTTCTTCAACCACTCATCAAGGCACTTGTTCCAACATCTGCCGCTTTGCTTCAGTCCGTACAGAGACCTTTTGAGTTGGCAGTAAAGATGTTCCTCACCAGGTTTAACAAAGCCTTCTGGTTGTTCCATGTAGATCACTCGGTCAAGCTTGCCGTAGAGATAAGCACTTTTCACGTCATATTGGTCTATGAACCAGTTATTTTCAACACCTATTGCTGTGAGCAGTCTTGTCGTTTCAAAACTAGAAACAGGTGAGTAAATCTCATCATAATCGATTCCCTTTTGTTGAGTGAATCCATTTGCCACAAGTCGGGCCTTGTATCTAACTACTTGACACTCGGCGTTGGTCTTCTTGTGTAGTACCCACTTACAAGCAATTGGGGCAGAGTCTTTTGGTAGTTCTGTTAGTTCCCAAACTTTGTGCTTTCTCAAGGATTCCAATTCTTCTTCGATTGCTTCAAGCCAATTCTCAGCTTCAGGGCCTTGGATAGCTTCTTTATACGAAGTAGGATCTCCCTTATTTACTTCAGTACTGAGGAGTTCAATTGAGTTCTGAGCATTTTTCTGGTTCCTTAGGATCATTGGATGAGATCGAGAAGGAGAAGGCTTCACAGTATCTTCATTATGGCTGTCCTCTTATGTAGGTATCACGTCTTCTTGATCTAATAAAGACATTGGATACTCTTCAACCTCCCGTTGAGTCCCATAGCTGTAGTGTTCAACTGATGGAAGCACCTCCCGGTTGCTGTCGTTCCTCGATACATCACTCTCTTTGAAGAAACAGTCCCGAGATTCCACCACTTTCTTCATATCAGGAATCCACACTCTGTAGCCACGTCCTCTGAGTGCATATCCAACAAGGTTACCTTTGGCAGCTCTCCTTTCGAGTTTGGATTTACGGACTTGTCTTGGAATATGGACAAATACTTGACAGCCAATAGCTCTTATGTGTTTAAGGCTAGGCTTGTTCCCTGTCCACAGTTCATATGGCGTGCTTTCACCATTGTGATTGTTGAGAACTCTGTTTCTGACATAGGCTGCGGTGTAAGTCAGTTCCGCCCAGGAAGCCTTTGGCAGACCACTTCCAGATATAGTGCTCCTGACAAGATCTAGGAGTGTCCTATTCATTCTTTCTGCCACACCATTCTGTTGGGGTGTATACGTCATAGTGTGTTCATGAACTATTCCAACGCTCGTGCAGAAAGTGTCCAATTCCTTGGAACAAAATTCCAAGCCATTATCCGCACGTATTCGTTTTAGTTTCCGGCTGGTTTGTTTCTCAGGCTCTTGAATCCACTCTTTGACTTTTCCCAGGGTTCCGCCTTTTTTTTCAGGAAAATACACTTGCATATCTCGTAGATTCATCAATGATGGTTAAGACGTACTTGGCTCCTCCCCAGCTCAATACGTCAAGTGGACCCATCAAGTCCGCATGCACCAAGTCCAACGACATGATTTCTTTTTCCTCCTTGTGTGAGTGCTGAAGGAATGGCAGACAGTAAGACTTGCCGATCAAGCAGTCTTCGTCCTTTTCTGGCTTTGCCGGGCTGCAATCAAGTCCTCTTACGCTTTGGTTCTTGGCCATCTTTGCTATCGTATATGCATTTACATTCATCAGCCTTTTGAGCCTAAGTTCCAGTGTAAGTTATTCCTTGCATTCAGATGCAAGAGAAACACGATCATTCTGATCTATCGGAGAAGATGGAGTAGTCTGTACGTAGTAAAGTATACCCAGCTTCTTTCCCTTTATCAAGAGTTTACCTTTCATGTCCATAATGTGGCAACCACTCTTGTTGAAGACAACTTTTCTACCGTTTTCTATCATTTGGAGTACAGACAGAACACTGTGACGCATATCTGGAACGTACAAGGTGTTCTGGGCAACCAAATTGCTGGCATCTCCCTTGTGTCCAACAATATTGGCACTGACAGTACCGATACCACATGCTCCTATAGAAGAGCCATTCGCAACAGTGATGGAACTCATATTGCTTGTGCACTCTTTCAGACATGTGAAGTAATCTCTCTTGGGAGTCATATGGTGCGTCGCTCCAGAATCTATGATCCAGGTCTCGGCGGTAGCTCCAAACAAAGTGTTGCACATTGCCGACATATTTACGCCTTTGTTTTGGTCAAACCTCTTTGGTCTTTGTTCATTTATTCCTTTCTTCCTGCATTCCCTTGCATAATGGCCTTTACATCCACATTTGAAACAAACAACCTTTGCTTTAAATTGTTTTTCTGTTTCAATGGGCTTCGAAGAGGCATTAACGACCATGGCACCCTCATCTTTTAGTAGATTTGACGAACGCCTTTCTGCTTCTGCCAACAGCCGTCTTTTAACTGTGGCGGTCGTGAAGTCTGAATCAGGTAAGTTACATATGGTTGAGACAACGGTGTCCCAATCCTCTAGTAATCCACCCAAAAGAACCATAGCCAAATCGCCATCATCAATTTTGTCGCCAATTAGGGCCAGTTCGTTTACAGTGTGGTTTATCTTCCCCATATACCCTTCCATATTGCTGTGCTGAGTCAACCTTTTGCCATATAACTGCCTTCTTAGTTGTACGGATCGATATCTACTATCCTTTGGTGCGTATAATTTTTCCAGTTCCTCCCAGACCTCTTCCGGAGTATTCAAATGTTGAACATGCAATTGTTGTTCATCATTAATCCCGAGGCAAATTTTTGCAAACGCCTTACCCTCCCGCGACAAAAAAAGTTTTGTTGCAACAAGGTCACTAGGGTCAGGCTTAGCCTCTCCTGGATTGATCAAACTCCACAAGTCGTTTTCGATTAGAACGAGTTTCATTTGGAGCTCCAGCTGGAGTAATTAGCACCATTTAATTTTGTAATCGTCGTGTTTGTCATTTTACAAAATATTTAGTAAGTAGAAAAAAGGATGGGCCAAGTAATCAAAGGAAATTTGGTTACTCACATTTTAGGCCTTGCGCTTCTTCAGTCTGCCGTTTTAGGTCTTGCGCTTCTTCAGTCTCATAATCTTTGTTGTATTTCAATTTGATTACACACACAGCGCTTAACGTTAATTATTTTAAATTAACTACAACAAGGTGAAAGGATTATATATATATTGAAATGGTAATCATGGGGAAAAGAAAAATATGAGTCAGCGCGGCTACGCCGATGCAGGATACAAAAACAGAAAGTGAAAGTACGGGTGTTACGTCAGTTCCGGTGTTGCCGAAGTTAGCCGCCCGCCGTCACGATCCAGCAATAACGATGAGCAGAGACTGTTTCGCCTTGTTGCAGAAGTTCGCAGTAAAGTATACCCTGCTATTTTGGGCTTACCCATGATTTTTTGCGCTTTGGAGTGTCAAAATATTTCGGCAGGATTTCATATATCGCTCTTTTTCTTTCTTATATTTATTGTTTTTTTTTACTCAATTCGTGAGGTAACTATTTTCCTTCCTTCTGGATCTTTCCCATAGCATGCAAACGAAGTGAAACAGCTTATCGAGTGACGCTGAGAGAAGCCGCTAACTGTTCCTGTGTTTGAGCATCGTCTTCATCTAATAATGCTTGAAGTTACTCATCCTCGAACTTTTTTGGCGGCTTTCCGTGTTCCTTGTCGTTGACGTCAAATTCTCCATGTTTGAATCGTTTAAACCACTCTTGACAGGTTCTTAATGAAGGAGCATTGTTTCCATAGGCGCTATATAGAGCGTTTTATGAGCTTTGGTTGCGATTTTCCTGAGGTTGAAGATGAAAAGCGAAGCTTCCCTCAAAGGAGAATTTCCAGGCACAAAAGTAGACATTTAAAGAGCTTAAAATAAAAATGTGTATACGATTTTATTATATCACGTATTACACGTATTACAATATATCACGTATTACATATGAATCGCTAGCGTTTAAGACGCAGAAATCGATGCAGAACAAATCAATAGGTAAAAGTTTGTTTATAAAAATTTATAATGAATTAAATAAAAACGTGAAGGAAAGCTACATACCAAGCTTGGAATGTTAAATTTGTGAAAAGTACCTTACTTGGGATACCGAAAGATGCAGAATTGGGCCCCTTCAACGTCAATATGATGGCCATACACGTTCTACTGATGCCAAGATCCAATAAATGTGAAACAATCTGCTTTGATTAGCAAATTCCTTGAACAGATATATCTCTGGCGCACAAAAGAAGACCCAAACCTGCCTCTTCCCTTGGAAGGCCAATCTCTATAAACAAAGTTCTAAACCTCCTCAATCAGAACGCCACTCCTAATTAATAACACCCTTAAAGAATTGGGCGTCACTTTTGACACCATGAAGAACTTTATTGACCACCCAAACAACATCCTCAAGAGCTACAAGTGGATGTTCCCTCGACTAACTAGCACGATCCAAGAGCAGTTCGGATTCACCTTTACTTCGGGATAAAAAGTCCACGTCATGATTATTCTTACAGCCATCATATAAGGCTCAGGTGTTTGGGGCAAACGAGTATTTTTATACCAATGACGCTCGTAAATTACGTATTCTTCACTATAAATATGTCAAAACCATGATTATATTTCCAACTATCTCAATAATATACCTCACAGACTTCCCGCCACTGATTATATCGATCAAAATCCACTTAGCCTACTTGGAAGCCTTGCGAGATGGTCCTTTTGAGAAACCAGGCCCTTTTAGAAGAATCCTCTAATTCTCCAAGTCCCCATCAGAAGATATGCTAATTATTTAAACCGATGGCTCTCAACATTCAATAGCGTTGGTTTGGTACTCCCACCTCTCCCTGCACCACTGTGCCTCAAGCTCCACCATAACTGTGCGGAGATAATGGTCGCCATCATGTACTCCACAAGGGCAATGCAGATCATGACAAGGCAAGGCATCGTCTTTCATCTGATTGCATGGCAACCCTACACGCCCTCTGTCATCCTGGTGTTCCACGAACTCCACTTATTGCGGAGATAGTTAGGAACTTCAATACACTCTCTGAAAGGTGTCCAGCTCAACTCGATCCGGAGCTATTGCGGCATCGAGGAAAACGAGTAGCCTTTAAATAGCAAAAACGGCAGCACACTCCAACTTACCTACGCACTTTGGTACCCTCTCCAGAAAGTCCACACATACCCGTAGTTAAGAGTTTGCCCTAAAACTATGGACAAACCTCTATGTAACAGACAGCCCCACAAGATACCCCAGAAGAGTGGCAGCATCTCTCCAACTTCCAATTTCCATGCAACACCACATCCAGAATATTGGCAGAGCAGAGCTACACACAAGAGGATGTTACGAAAATAACAACAACAAATTTCTACTTGCTCACACTGTCAAGAAGAAAGCCAAACTGTGGATCATCAGATGTCCCTATCATCACATCTTCAGAGATTCCAGACTGCGACCTTCCTCGGTGTCAACACATTGAATGCAAAGACATTAAGGAACATCCCTAAAAGCCAGTCGGCCTGGCGACATCAGATCCGCTAGATGTCCACCGCAAAAAAACTAGATAATAAGTCTGAACACTAGCCCGGATAGTTAGCGACTTCAGGACGTTCCAGGAGTCCGGGTTACACACAGTTGATGATGGAAATTAAGTTGGTTCAAACAATTCAACCCCGAGGGCGTATTAAAATTTAAAATATTTTTATTTAAGCGCACATTAGTTCATAAAATAATCGAAAGAGATAAAGAGAGGTTGAAGAAAATTCGCCAATATGAATGAAAATACATCTGTCCCAAGCTCCAAACGCGCTCGAACTAGTGACTTGCCTTCTAAATTAGAACTATACAAAATTAAAATATTTCACGAAAAGACTATAAAATGAACGGAGAAATCAAGGCATAAGGAATGGGAAAAGAACAACTCTAACCAATTACTTCCATCCAGCCTGTGAGTTTCCCATGCCTAAACGTTCTAACACTTTGAAACCATCGAAACCGTTATGGAAATGAGCCGATAGTTATCTTCTGCAGCAGCAATCAGATGACTCGGAGTCTTATTAGGAACTTTCCATGACTTATTTCGAGAGTGTCACAGTTTGCTAATGGTGGCGATCCACAAAGCCAAACGCCATTCCTGGCTTAACTTGAGCGAAGAAGTTTAATTCGCGGCGTAAGGTGGCATTTTCCGTTTTACCGTCCACGGTCGCAGTTTCCCAAGAGGCCCACCTTATTTTAAACATGATGACTGCGCTTCCTTCTTTTACGAAGAGTCGCTGAGTCCCGTACGCTGTACGCTGACTCCCGTTTTCTCAAAATACACCAACCCCATCCTATAAAAATGTACACATCCATTGTTTCCAGATCAACCCTACTTCAGACCCTGGAAGGCCACTAGAGCCATTCAACGCTGAGGTAAAAGAAAAACCCCAGGACCAGATGGCCTCGGTTCCCTTTGCCTAAATCTTGGAGGCCCTTCTCCAAACTTCAAATTGCTAGCTGATATATTCACCAAATGCCTCAGGCGGGGTCAATTCCCTCGCCCTTGGAAAAAGAAAAGCCGCCACATACTTCTGCCCAAGGCGCCCAATAATGTCAACTCCAGCTGACGAAGTAGAGACCCATTCTGAACACCATAACCAAAATTTTTGAAAGTTATATTATGACCAGACAACAATGATTTGCCGATCGCCATGGATTGTTCTTCGACAACCAATTTGGATTTGTGCCTGGTAGATCAGAAGAATGAACCATCGCCAATATTATCCGGTTTATCGATTAATGGCTATAAGCTTGACCCTCTCTTTGGACCGGCCATCATCCAAGGTCTCGAACATCTGGCGTGCCCCGGTTCACTGGCCTGTCTTTTGCAAAGCTTTTTGGAAGACATAATAGTGTTAATCTCTGCCTGGACAGCGACGCTCTTTACCTTCTCTCAGCTTCGCACTCTTTAAGGTTCTACGCTGAGACCTTTTGTGTGGAATATCATTGCCCGGTTCCTTTTTATCATACCACTCCTCCCATCAAAGATAAAGTTCACTGGTTCCTATGCGGACGACTTAATTCTGCTGACTCAAGTTCGTGGTCGTTTGCCGGTCAAAGTCATCAACGACTTTATGAAAAAAATTCTTCATGAAATACTGAGAACGGTCTCAATCTGAACCTCGGGAAGACATAATTATGTATCTTCCTATAGCGAATATTTCACCCCAATCTTAATCTGGGACTCAAATATCTTGGCAAGTCATCACTATTAGGAAGGTCATTACTATTTTGGGAGTGGAATTCGACCAGGCACGAGGATTCGTCTCTTATCTATCCACTCTCATTCGCAGAAACCGAGCAATTGTTCCACAACTGAATAAATAGATAAATAATAAATTCGATATTTCTTATGCTGATGTCATAAAAATCTTCCAATCGGCTGTGATTCCAACCTTTCATTACGGAGTGTCAGCTTGCGGTAGCTGTGCTTCCTCAAACGAGGGTGTCTGCCAGCTTCGGATCCTTTCTTACCCATTTGCAAAGTGTAAATATACTGGTAGACTATTCTGACCCTCCTGAAAGAGATCAAGAATGAACCCTGCCTTGCTCCTATACCCCCATTAAACCACCTAATTCATTTCTTCTGAATTTTGAAGAAGCAAAAAAAAAAAAAAAAAACTCCACTAACACATGGGTCAAAATATGTTTTAGGAGTTTGCGCTGCAATTATCTCCTCTTCCCAAGAACAGCAGCCAGATCTCTTCTAAGATTCTACCCAGATTGCTTAGTCTTTAAGACTGAAATCTTAACAATTCTCTGGGACGCTTACCTTGCGAAGATTTATCCAACCAACGCAGGAGTGAACATTGCCTCGGACTTTAGATCTGTTTTAGCAGCTATCTTTGCTTCTGGGCAAATATGATCATCTTATTTTATATTGGCGAAAATAATACAAGTCCTGTGAACAAAGGTCTCCACATTAGGCTGTGCTGGGTACACAGTGGAGTCAACGGCAACGAACTAGGGCTACCAAAAACGCCGCTACTTCTTCCTTCAAACATCAACACTCTATCCATTGTATATGGCTGCTCTATATATGTACAGGACTATTCAATCAGATCCATCTTGAGATTTCTCACTTCTCAAAGCCGTCTTTTAAAATATCTTTGCATGAGATCCACCATGTAGTAGCTACCACTACCAATCTCACGGACCAAGGCCATGTCACGGCATACTTTGCTCATCCCGAAACCTGCCCTCACTGCTCAGAAGAACATAGACAGTCGTTCACCTCCTCTTCAACTGTCCAATTTCATGATACATAAGATGCAAAGGGCAATCCTGCTTGGACTGCCGCGCCTGAATTCTGCTTCTTTGACCAGGGTAGATCCTTTGTTCTTCTCAGAAATCCATTCAGAACGTGATTAAAAGTGGTTGGTCTTTACTAATGAGCTCTGGACAGCCCGGGTAGTTGGATTTCTGGGCCACAGCAACCCGGGTTATCTATATCTCTCACAATTGGCAAGTAAATATAATTCATCTTAAAAAATAAAGATCGCCTCTCCCGTCAAAATAGACGCCAAAATCTAGGCCCCATCTATTGGCAGTCTTCGCAAACTAGCGGTCTGAGGTCGGGGACAAAGCCTTAATACCAGTTTTGGCAAACTGAGAAGAGCCAACCTGAGACCATGGTTTCTGGCTAATAGCCCTCGTCAGTCAAGGGCGAACTTTAATTTTATGATATCAACAAAGGACCAAATGAAATCTATACAATTTGCCAAAAGGTGTTTAGCTGGCAAAGTTGTTGTTGTTGTTGTCGTGTCCAAAGAAGAGTCTCAGATGTCTCCATGCATCTCCATCACAACAGCAGCAATATCCACTATCTTGGGCGTGTAAAGCTGCTGCTCTGGGTCTAAGTCAATTTTCTGCAAGGCTGCGGCCATTGCTGGGCATGAGAATATGTGAGTAGGTGTTAGTTCCACACCAGGACAGTTGTTGCATGCTTTATAAGTTCTTGTGCTATCTGGATGTATTGTCATTCCTTTATAGTGTTTTGTTCTAAGTCTTGTTATAGTTTTTGTCAGTTTTCTCTCAGAGTTTATTTCACATATTTGATCTTTTCTTATTTTTTTGTTTGATTATCTTGTATTTTGCCAAAGCATCAGCGTCAAATACTGACATTTGTTCTTTCCTTTGGCTCAGCTTTCTGGCTTCCTTTGCCAATTCATCTGCCATTTCATTACCCTCGATCCCAACATGGGCAGGAATCCATTGTAGAATGCAGTTCTTCTCCAATGTTTCCCGTTGGGTAAGTAATGAGTGTATTTTCTGCGTGATTCTAGTATTGCCCTTCTGAATTGCTTCTAGAGCGGATCTGGAGTCGCTGTATATTATGATTCCTTCTGCTTGATGCAGAGATGGTTGGTTCAGGCATACATCAAGGGCTTTCCAGATAGCTGTCAGTTCACAAGTGAAGTTTGACGAAATCTTTCCTGCTCCTTCTTTGATTTTGATGTGTGTTCCATCTTGGAGTATTATGTTAATTCCGGCCCCTCCATTACTCAGGGTAAGGTCTGATGATCCATCTGTGTATGCTAATAAATAATTTCTCTGATCATATAAATCAATTGTGTCAAGTCCTTTCTTTTTAAGTATGATTTCGTTCTCTTTTTTTTATTGCAGGGTTCGTTCAAGCTGGCAAAGTGGCTAGGACATATCTAATGTCAAAATGAATATTTAATTTGCTTCTATGTGGACCTAAGGAAATCAAAGCCCGTCCTGGACCGAAGAAAGCCATTAGCCGGAAACCATGGTCTCCAGATGGGGGCTTCTCAGTTTGGCAAAACTGGTGTTGTAGCTTTGTCACCGACCTGAGTCCGCTAGATTGCTTAGGCGGTCAATAGATAGCGCCTAGTTTTTGGCGTCTATTTTGACGGGAGAGGCAACTTTATTAAAAGCTTTTTTAAAACTTTACATCTATCTGTCGTTATTTTCCCCCAAAAATCTTGCAATCAATTGTTAATATAAACTTACAGAACACATAGAAGTCTGGAATTTGGTACACTTGCTCCAACCTGATGACAATGTAAGTTGACAAAATTTCAAACTTCTTGGTGGTCGGGAATTTTTATTTTTCCTTTTAAATATTGTGATCGATTTATGATATACTCTTACAGGACATTTAGAAGCCTGAAATTTGGTACACTTGCTCCAACCTGATGACAATGTAAGTTGACAAAATTTCAAACTTCTTGGTGGTCGGGAATTTTTATTTTTCCTTTTAAATATTGTGATCGATTTATGATATACTCTTACAGGGCATTTAGAAGCCTGAAATTTGATACACTTGTTCAAACCCGATGACTCTAAAAAAAAAAACTATTTTTATTAATTATTTACTTATTATTATAAATAAAATTTCTCTTCCCCCCGGAAAAAATATTTAAATCTAAAATAGAAAATTCAGTGATTAATTATATTAGTTTTTTTTAATAAATAAACAACAGGAGGCGAAACTGACCGGACGTGCGTCGCTAGGCTCCGCTAGTTCCGGTAAATATTGTTTTAAATATTCATTTTACTTATTGTATAATTTATAAAAGTTTTATAAATTGTTTAATTAAAAATATTATAACCTTTTTTTTAATTGGCAATCGCTGTTTAAGAGTTTAGGCATTTTTGAAAGCCTTTTCAATTGTTGTTTTCGCACAAATATGCAAAAATAGAATATGGAAATAATTATTCAAACATTAAATGATAAGTTGGATGAAATTTATAACTATTTTGACAAAAAGGTTCAACAAAATCAAAAAAATCTAACTAAAAATGATATTACATTTTTGTCAACTATGGTTAGGCAAACCAAGGATGGTATTTCAACTTTAAAAGAAATAAATAACCAAGATATATTGGAACTAATGAAAACAACAATTACAGATGTTATGGACCAAAAACTGAAAGTGATCCAAGATGAATTAGTCAAAACAACTCCAACATATGCTCAAGTAGCTCGTACAGAAACATCACAAGATTACATAAAAAAAAAACAAAATTTACATAAGGAGTTCACAATAGTGGCAACACCTATAAATGTGGAAGATAATACAAAAATGTATCAAACTATATCAGGCAAAGTTAAAAAGCTTAGGGACGAAGGAAAAAAAATAAAGATTAACAAAATTATAAATGCTAGGAAATCTGTAATAATAAAGACCCCTACAGAATCAGACATGGAATCTCTAAATGATGAGTTAGGCAGGGCAGAGGAACTCGCAAATATCAGCAAAATTTTTATCCCCAAACCAAGAGATCCTACAGTAATAGTCAAAAATGTTAATAAACTTACAGAAACCGCTAATTTTACTAAAACAATCTGCAGTATGAACCCTGAATTGAACGAAATGGAAAATGATATCCATGTTTTGTTTAGCATGAAATCGAATAAGCCCCACCACAACATAGTTCTTAGGGTTTCTCCAAAGGTTTACCGAATCCTTAAAAATATGAATAATAAATTATATACTGACTTTGAACGCTGTTTTGTGGAAGATAAGATTCTGGTAAAACAATGTCAGAAATGCCTTCAATTTAATCCCAACCATAAATTGGCCGATTGTACTAACGTCGAGATAATGCAAATTATGCGGCGCGCAAGGAATTCATGACTGTTCAAAAATTTGCAATTGTTATAACTGTCTAAAACATCCTAAATTTAGAAACTCGCCGAATCATAGAGCTAATTCCTCGGACTGTCCTCTATACAAAATACAGATAGACAGAATTATCCAACGAACGAGATATGATCCAACCGACAATTAGGCAAATTTCGCAGCTAAGATTTTTGTTTATTTAGTTTGAATATCATGCAGGGAAAAGGAATTAAATGTTTACAACAAAATGTAAGAAAAAGTATCTTGGCACTGAATGAGCTTCAAGCTTCTATAAAAGACAACCCACCAGATATCATCCTAATACAGGAACCTTATCTGATTGATAGAGATGTAATTTTCGATTTGAAATCTCAAATAGTGCATTCAACGACAGATGAACAAATTTATACTGCAACGATCTTTATGAATAAGAGTTTAAAATTTAATAAAATCAATAAATTCACAAACTCCTTTTGTACAACCACTTCTTTAAATTCAGCAAAATCAAATACTATTATCGCAAACTTTTATATACATCCACATAGATTTAATGACACTCATAGAAAATTTATCCAAGAGCTTCTGGAGACCTACAATCAACAACCTATTATACTATGTGGTGACTTTAATTCTAGACACCCAGTCTGGTTTGATCCGACAACAAACTCCAATGGTTTCAAATTCCACTCCATCATAGATGAACATAACCTATTTATTCATAATCTTAAGATACCCACCTGCCGAAATTCTAGCTTTATAGATCTTACGATTTCAAACAAAAAATCAATAGGTTTGGTACAAAACTGGAAGACGACTATATTGACGCACATTTCAGATCACGTAGCAATAACCTTTGACATTTATCACAATTTTAACAGGCAAAGGACAGTTCAAAACTCAACATGGAAATTTATAGAAAAAGATGCTGATTGGAAAACATTTACCGAAAAAATAGCAATACAAGACGTAGATAATATTATCACCATGATAAACCACGCGTCAAACATCAAAGATATTGACAACATTGTAAAGACTCTCACACAAATAATTAAAGAGGCAGCTTATCTGTCACTAAATGTCAAGACAAGAAGCGGAAATCATAAAACAAATACATACTGGTGGGATGGGAAGCTGGAGAAAATGAAAAACGATTTCCACTATATTAGAAATTTGTATTACCGACATGGAAAGGTCCTTGAAAAGACCTATAAATCAATGAGAAATAAATATTTAAATAAAAGTAAAAAGGCAAAAAGAGCGAGTTGGAGAATTTTTATAGAAGAAAGTCATTCAAATAACTCATTTGGTAATGCTTATAGGATATTCAAGTCATTGAGATCGAAAAATAGAAATTTAGGATTACCACTAATAGATAATTTACCAGATCATTTAAAGACCGACAAAATAAAAAAGTTTAATGAACGATTTATTTCAGGATGATATTGGAGGTTTGGATAAAGATGATCATATTTTGATTAGAAATTATACGCCTAAATATAAAAATAAAAGTAGTGTTTATATCGAGTCTAAGGAAATAGAGGAAACAATTTTAAAAACAAATATTAAAAAAGCACCGGGCCCTGATTACATTAGTAACAATATGATTAGACAGGCTAAAATAAAAATAATCCCAATTCTGCATAAATTATTCAATAAATGTATAGAAATGGGATATTATCCGGATGAATGGAAAAAATCATTCTTAAAAATAATTCCAAAACCAGGCAAAACGAATTATGAAATATATAAAAGTTATAGACCTATATCATTGACATCTAATCTATCTAAAACATTTGAGAATATAATAAAAAATAAATTAAGTAACTATTATTTAGAGAATAATTTAATGAGCTCAAGGCAGCATGGTTTTATGAAATCTAGATCAACAATTACTGGAATGGAAAAAATTATAGAAACTATATTGAAACATAAACAAAAAGAATTGACTTCCTTGATAGCTATAGATATTGCGGGTGCATTCGACAATGCATGGTGGCCTGCTATTATAAAAAGAATGGATAATGATGATGTTCCTTCAGATTTAATACGGATCATAAAATCTTATTTGAATAATGAAAGGGAGGTGAAATTTACATACGAATCAGAAACTTTTTATAAGAAACTAACTAAAGGATGTCCACAGGGTGGACCTTTATCTCCACTTCTATGGAATATTTTGCTAAATGATTTGTTGATAAATTTTGATTCAATGAATGCAGATATTATATGTTATGCAGACGACGTTACAATAATTTGCTGGAATAAGACTATTGAAGGACTAAAAACCGCAAGTGAATACACCTTAAATTATGTGATCCAATGGTGTAATAGAAATAAATTAACGATCAGTACAGAGAAGACTAATATGCTATACCTACATAACAGACAAAAAATACCTATTAAGGTTAATAACAATATAATAATGCCGGTCAAGCAAGTAAAAATTCTGGGAATGAAATTTTCTAATCACAAATGGAAAAACAAAGTTAACTTTACACCGCATGTTAATGATATTCTGTGTAAGGCAGGACGTATGAAAAATTTATTATGTTCACTAAGTGGCAATATGTGGGGTTTAGACACTGAAAAGAGGTTAACTTTATTCAAAACAATCATTAGGCCTGTACTTACATACGGTTCTGAAATTTGGTTCAAATATTTAAACAATCGTTGTAAACAAAAACTGAACTCCATGCAGTACCAGATCATTTTATGGGCAGTTAGAGCATACAAAACCACTTCATCAAACTGTGTGCATAGCTTGGCAAAAATTCCACTCCTAACAGATTATATAGAATCCAGAATAATCAAATTTGATCTAGCTCAAATGTCCATTGAAGATCTAATTACTTACGAACCCCATGCTCCAAGTATAGTCAAATCATTCTTACACGCAAAAATGAATGAAATTTTTGAGAACACTAATGAAATTTTCAGAAGCTTTTTCGTATTAGGAATTCCAAGATTTTTCCGTCCAAATTTTTATAATATCCAATTCATTACAGATCATGGCAATTTTGGGAAATTTTTGGCAACTATCGGCGCCGTGAAGGAACCAGGATGCTTCTGCGGAGGTGAAATTCAAGACGCGAGACATCTACTTCTGGAGTGCCCAATTTTCCGGGATTTTAGGGAAAATAGATTTGGTCGTATTGGACAGCTTGATGAATTTGTAGACAAAAAAGAAAAGTATAAAAATTTTGATCAATTTTGTAAATACATATACAACTTTCTCTTGAATTGGAAAAAAGAGAAGGAATCTTAGAAAAAAAAAAGAACTGCGATGCTTGCTCTGTGTGTTTTGCTTTGTTGTTTGTTTTTCTCTTTGGACAATTTTCTTTAGTTAATTTATGTAAAATAATGAATTGAACAGGATTGTATATAGCCGAATTGCTGTAATGCAGTGAAATGTATTGGCGCAAATATCCCTGAGTTTGGGATATCGCGTTTCATGATGTTAATAAAGTTAATTAAGTTAATATTAGTTTTTTTTAATAAATAAATAATATATTTACATATAAAAGGCTAAAGTTTTCGACTTTTAAACATCTATGATACTATGGGATAATTTAAAATAAACAATTTCTAATTATTTATAAATTAACAATTTGATATTTTAATTATATTTGCAAAAGAAATGGAAATTTGGCAATTTTTTTAATGCAAAGAAATTAAGTCCGTTATTATGTGTAAATAGCTGCTAAAATTGATCTTTTCTGAATATTTTTGTAAATTATATTATTTTATATAACATCCAAAAACAGTGCAATATATTAAGAAAAATACATTCAAGAATGGGCATTTGGTCAATTCTGGAATAATAAAAAAAAAATAAACGAATAGTTGATATTTATTCCGATATTTATCCACATGATCCCAGTACAATTTCAATTTTGTACTACTTTTTCACACTGAACTATATTAAAAACAAAGAAGGCATATCCTGACAACGAGCACATGTGATTTTTAGATGGCAGAGCGCCATCTAATGGAACAGAAATCAACTAAACGTTGATTTAGCCTGTTCTCTGATATTTAGCCACCCAATTTCTTGATAAATCAAGAAAAGCCAAATTTCTTGATTTCTGTTCCACTAGAAGGCGCTCTGCCATCTAAAATGCACATGTGCTCGTTGTTAGGATATGCCTTCTTTGTTTCTAATATCAACACCTGACCTTTTAATTTTTTATTTGTTTCTATTATTTTTTCACACTGCACTATATGTAAATAACTTTAAGTTTCAAGATGTAGCTGTGTTTTCAAAGGAGCTAAAGAGTGGAATGAGATCATTTAATGCATTTATATTTTACAATCTACGAGTGAATTAAAATGTGAAGGTACTACGTGATATCCCTAACTAGACAGACGACAAACGGACGCCCAAAAGTTTTCCCTAAAAATAGGACCAACCTGCCTCCTTGCAAAAAAGTTTTTACGCATGCGCCGCCAGAAATAGCCAGACGAGCAAAGTTTGGAAGAATGTGAAGGTAGGCTGAAAACTTACATTTTTATTTACAATTTATGCATGTGTCTTTTGTCAATTTATAACTGATTAATAACATAAAACTACTGTAGATACTTTATCCATTTCTTGAAATGTTTATTTACAATTACGTCGTGTATAAAATGCGTATTAAAAACAAGCATGGACAACATAGTCGAGATGGCACGCCGGAATTTACCATCAAATTGATATCCGAACTTATAATTAGAATTCATATAAAGGACATTGAGAAAATAATTTCATAGATTTATTTCAAGGAATTGATGTTTGACACGTTTTAACATTGCAAATGATTTTTTTTTAATTTCAAAAATATTTAAATATACATGTGACTACTTATTTTTCTAGACTTCAACTTTCAAAACTAAAATACTTATAACAATAAATTATAATGAACATACGGAATATGATAACAGGCTTTATAACAGAAAATGGATAATAATTTTTACGAATACAAAAGTATTTAATGAGAAGACGGTGCCTTTATATAACTCACAAGATAATTCTTTTTATTTGGAAAAATATCACACGTATATACACTCATGGGCAAAACTTATGAAAGTTATACATTTTAGCATGTATACATTTTTTATTTTTAATAATATTTTTATTATAATAATTATTATTTTTTAAGGAGAACCTTCGAATTTACATGTATGGAAAATCCACCGTTATATAAGCAAATAAGGAATGGTTTATGGTTAAAATATGAAACTTCCTTTAGTTTTGTCCATGAGTGTATGTAAATATATGAATTTTTGAAGGGAAAGCTACCTCTTTTGGTACATGAATGGTAATATCTCGCAATTTTATATTATTATATAATATATACATGTAGTGTATTCCCCCTCAGACTTACAAGGGACGTATGAAATAAAGTTAAATCCAGGATTTGGCCACACGAGCCACCTGTTGTCCATTCCTGACTTAAAGGAAATGTGAAATAAGGTAAATAAATAAGATTCCCATCTATAAGATAACAATAAGTTAAATTGTAAGGATGCAAAGTTAACCAAACAATGGCAATAAATTTATTAATTAGTGCTTGCATGCTTCACTTGATGAAATTTGAGAATAGTTTTGGAACGGAATTTCATTATCTTCTTTATTTGTTTTGTTTATTTTCTCTTTTAAAACACAATTGATAATTTGCTTTGTGAGGAAATAGTTTATATTATTGTTGTGTGTGTTACTTGCTGTGTATTTATTCATCTCTATATATAGAAGTATATATATATATATATATATTAAGAAAAAGGCATCTCCTTATCGTGCAACTGAAAGTTGCTGATGGCTTGCGCCATCTATCGGAATAAATATCAACTATTCTCGTTGATTTTTAATTATTCCAGAATTGGCCAAATACCCATTCTTTATTAATCAAGAAAAGCTAACCACGGACGCGTTTCGGGCTGTTGGCCCTCATCAGCGTGGTGCAAGCTGTACCTCAACGACCAAAATACCCGTTTCATGATTTTTCAGGATGCCTTAATGACCAATTTTTTTTTGGTCATTTAGGGAAAGCTTGCACCACGCTGATGAGGGCCAACAGCCCGAAACGCGTTCGTGGTTAGCTTTTCTTGATTAATCAAGAATGGGTATTTGGCCAATTCTGAAATAATTAAAAATCAACGAGAATAGTTGATATTTATTCCGATAGATGGCGCAAGCCATCAGCAACTTTCAGTTGCATGATAAGGAGATGCCTTTTTCTTAATTTATGCACCTTATCCCAGTACAATGTTACATTTGTACTATTTTTCATATATATATATATATTAAAATATAATAAATTAAGATTTACAGATTTTGAATATAACATTAAGTCAGAGCTAATTCTGTATCGAATAATACCGTTAAGAGAATTTAACAATTTATAAATTTGTTGTTTAATTTAAACATATGAGGTTTGTTTATATATAATAAATAAGTAGATAGCATATAATAGTAAAAAAAAAAAGAATCCAGCATAGCTTCGGCCGTTACGCGTCATAGGCTGGGTAGAAAAGGGAATAAGCGAAGAGATAGGTTTGTAGAAAAGAGCAAAGACAGAATCATGATGATAATTTTCTATTATTTATTATATATATATAGAAGCATAGGGCGCCTCCATGGTCTCTAGGTGGACGCTTCTCGGTTTGCCAAAGCTGGTGTTGTGGCTTTGTCACCGACCCGAGGCCTCTAGTTGCGGCGACGGTCAATAGATGGCGTCAGTTTTTGACGTTTATATTGACGGGAGAGGCGCCCTATGCTTCTATGGATAAATTTCCTCCCGGCAAATTTTCAATCTATATTCTAGCCGTAGATTTGGCCCAGCCACCTTGCCAGCAATAAAATAAGTATAAATAAATAAAAAAAATATATACACGCATTTTGTGCCTTATACATTTTCTCAATATTTGATCAATATGGCTGGAAATTAAGAAGGATATAGTGTTTTATATGGAATAAAGTCTGTCACATTTTTAATTAAAAACATTAAATTAAATAAATACACTCTATGTGTACTAATTTATTTATTATTTAGTCAGAATATGATTAGAATAATTTGCTTTCACTCCAAGCCATCTTCTTAAATATCTAACAAAAATCCGCCATGGAGAGGCCACAACCACCATCCTCACAGGCCATGGCCATGTACTGGCAGACATTACACGTGTGCAATCCGAAACAGACTCTACCTGCATCCACTGTTCAGAAGAGCCACAGACAGTCGATCATCTTCTCTTCAGCTGTCCAGCATTCCTGAGACATAGGATGCACACAGCTATCCTGCTCGGACTGACCCACCTCAATCCTCAATATTCTTTGTGTGATCCGGAAGAATTAGAAGTCATAAAGAAAGAAAATACATTAGCACTTGAATCAGCAAATAGATGGACAGATAATAATTTTGCTATAAAGTCTTGGTGTAAAAATGAATTTTATATTAAAGATGAACAAATAAACAAACAGTTTTCAATACCACAAGATTCAGATTATATTAATGATTAACTGTTTATCAACTTATGAAAAAGTATTTAGATTCAAAAGATGTGTTAGTAAGTTTTTTTCATTGGATTCAAGGTTTTCAGGGTTAGAAACAGGTTTAGAAAAAAATTAACCAGCGCCTACTACAACTGGAGACTTCCCTAGGAACTATAACGAAGTCTGTATCGGCTAACTCGGGAAAGATCTGTGAAATCGAGATAAAGGATGGATCTCTAGGAGATGAAACAGAGGGAAAGAAACTTGATTTTTTATGGAATAGAAGAAAAATAAAATGAAAGTCCCGACGAATCTCGCTCGCTGATACAAAAACTAATTACAGATAAGATGCAAATATCAGAGGAAATTGAAATACAACAATGCAGAAGATTGTCCAGGAAAGTCAATTCACCACTTCTCATTGAGGTACCCGAATATAAAGAGAGAAAGAAGTGTACTTTTGAAAAATTTATTCAAGCTCAGAGATAACAGAATTTTTCTAAATAAAGATTACCTTCCAAATATTAGAAACCAGAGAGAAAACTACTAATTAAAAAAAGGAAAGAACTCCTGGATAGAGGAATAAGAGCTAAACTGAGAGACAACACCTTAATAGTGGGAAATACAAGATACTATCAAATTATAAAACTATTTTAGTGGCGTATTATTCTTTTTAAAATAAAACAATTCTACTGTCCTTACTGCGATGAAAAAATTAAAGGGAGGGCCTGGCTCATCAGTGGTGAACCCTCCCAGCGGTTTCGCCAGTTTAATCTACCATACCGCTGTTATATTGCATTTTTGGAACTTCCTTTTATAGGTGACCGTTGTTTTTTTTTTTAATTTTTTCATCGCAGTAAGGACAGTAGAATTGTTTTATTTTAAAAAGAATAATACGCCACTAAAATAGTTTTATAATTTGATAACAGATGGCGCTCTAGTACATCATAACATTATTGTTCTAATAAAAGACACAATTTGATATTTGCGGAAGAGCGATTGCTCGAAGCATATTATATATTTATAATTATATTTAATTCTGCTGTCCTAAAAGCTTATGTCCATAGTTCTTCTAAAATACCCATTCCAAGATTCTTACAACGGTCACCTATAAAAGGAAGTTCCAAAAATGCAATATAACAGCGGTATGGTAGATTAAACTGGCGAAACCGCTGGGAGGGTTCACCACTGATGAGCCAGGCCCTCCCTTTAATTTTTTCATCGCAGTAAGGACAGTAGAATTGTTTTATTTTAAAAAGAATAATACGCCACTAAAATAGTTTTATAATTTGATAACAGATGGCGCTCTAGTACATCATAACATTATTGTTCTAATAAAAGACACAATTTGATATTTGCGGAAGAGCGATTGCTCGAAGCATATTATATATTTATAATTATATTTAATTCTGCTGTCCTAAAAGCTTATGTCCATAGTTCTTCTAAAATACCCATTCCAAGATTCTTACAACGGTCACCTATAAAAGGAAGTTCCAAAAATGCAATATAACAGCGGTATGGTAGATTAAACTGGCGAAACCGCTGGGAGGGTTCACCACTGATGAGCCAGGCCCTCCCTTTAATTTTTTCATCGCAGTAAGGACAGTAGAATTGTTTTATTTTAAAAAGAATAATACGCCACTAAAATAGTTTTATAATTTGATAACAGATGGCGCTCTAGTACATCATAACATTATTGTTCTAATAAAAGACACAATTTGATATTTGCGGAAGAGCGATTGCTCGAAGCATATTATATATTTATAATTATATTTAATTCTGCTGTCCTAAAAGCTTATGTCCATAGTTCTTCTAAAATACCCATTCCAAGATTCTTACAACGGTCACCTATAAAAGGAAGTTCCAAAAATGCAATATAACAGCGGTATGGTAGATTAAACTGGCGAAACCGCTGGGAGGGTTCACCACTGATGAGCCAGGCCCTCCCTTTAATTTTTTCATCGCAGTAAGGACAGTAGAATTGTTTTATTTTAAAAAGAATAATACGCCACTAAAATAGTTTTATAATTTGATAACAGATGGCGCTCTAGTACATCATAACAAGATACTATGTTTCAAATGACCAAGTTATGGACCAGGGAGGTAATGTGTTATAGCAATATATAGTTAGTAAACATTCTATGCTACACCTAAATTTACCTTCATATGTAAATAATTCCAATCAAAACAAAGGCGCGTGTCAAAATAGACATTCAGTTTTTCTAACAAAAGAATGCCCGAGGTCAGTAATAAGCTACCTAAAATATTATTTTGGAATATAAATGGCTATTTCAGGTGAGTTCTCTTTTCTCGCTTGTTGATTATGTAAAGCAATTTGACATTTTATCCTTGATGGAAACTTGGTGCTCGGAATCTCTGAACTTCATACTGGGTGATTTCCAAATTTATGATTAAATAGCTTCAAGGCTTGTGAATCAAGGCAGATACCCAGGAGGTATTATTGTGGGTGTTAAGTTTCAGCGATTAATTTAGAAGGTTGATATCGAACCACACTGGATTGCACTTAACTGGACAAATGTTGGTTCAGAACTAAACAATAGGAAAATAATCTACATTTTTTCCACATATCTGGTACCAAATGAATATTATCTAATAATTAGAAACAACCTGCTCAATCACATTGAGGACAAAATAACAGACGAGAATAGAATCATGATAGCAGATGATCTGAATACGCATACAGGTTATCAAGGATATTTTCACAATCCATTGGGATTCCCGACCACCTTATATCCCCGACGCAATTCCAGAGATCAAGTAATTTTTACACACAACATATAATTGTTGAATATTTTGTAAAATAACCTTCTAAACATAGTCAATGGAAGAACGAAAAGCGATAGGAATGGAAATTAAACTTTTATATCAGAACGGGGCGGTGGTTGATTATTGTATTGTCGCATATACTTTACTGGATTATAATATTGACCTACAGGTTGGTGAACTCCCTTATTCAACCATCTGCCCTTGACGGTTGGTTGGAAATTCTTATGAATGGAACCAGGAGAACACACTGGGTAATATGTAAAGGTACAGATAGCTACCCGAAAAGGAGAATCTCTTTGTAAAGAAACTTGGTAAAACGCAGGGCTAATGCAATACTCTGATTAACACTATAGTGAATAATTTAGTTCTACAAATTCAGAGTACGATGAGGACAACACAAATGCAAATTGAAACTAGTGTAAATAGTTTTCTTTTTTTTTTTGAGGCTCATGTTAATACTTAATTGTATATAGTACTTAATTTATGTCCATTTAAAACCATTGCTATACTGGGAGAATCCGGTATGGGGCTTGATCCCTAATAAAGGTTTTTGTGTGTGTGTGTTTTTTTTTATTTAAAAATGATTTATTAAAGTTTTACCTATATGTATTTGAAAAAGCTAATTTTGTATATATCAAAAGATTATTATATTGTTACTGTAATGTATAGATTCCAGAATAAAAGACATTTAGGTTTAGCTATCAAACGAGATACCGTCACACTGGACAATCTCATTGATC